>BTHU01000017.1:44183695-44651195 GCA_036184795.1 Tokudaia tokunoshimensis
GTCTATTGTAATTGTCTATTGTAATGCTAAGTGCGGACCCCCAAGAGCTGCAGTCTGCAATTAGCCTGTAGACCTGTGACCCGGCCCTATGTTATTTCTGATTGGTAAATAAAGATGGCGACAGCCAATAGCTGGTCAGAAGAGACACAGGTGGGGCTTAGGTTTCCTGAGCCGCCTAGAAAAGGAAGTGCGGAGGGAGGACAGAGAAGCTGCCATGGGTTAGCTGAGTCTCTAAAAACATGGCCCTGAGGGCTGGCCAGTTGGAGGTAAGAGCACCCCAGTTGAAACATAGGAAGTAGTAAGAAATAATTCGGGATTACCTATAGGAAAGTAGGTTCTAATAGCTTAAAAGGTAGATATTTGCCCAGCTTTTGTGCGATTAAGGCTTATTGTAAATATAAAGGCTCTGTGTGTGTGTGTGTGTGTGTATGTCTTTTCGGGAAACAAAAGGGAGTAGATTAAATTTTTTTTTACAACGTTGCAATGCTAAAATGGATGCAAACAGGAGAAGTTTGCACAGACAAACCAAGAGTGGATCTCCCCTATCCTCACATCAAGCCAAACACCTCTGTGGTACTAGAATGTGTACCCAGGCGCTAGGTTTAGTTAATTTCCTAAAGGCTCATGATTATGAACAACTGGGAGGGTCAGCATGCATGCCATACATCTTTGTGTTCTTCTGTGACAGCCAGATCAATGGCTCGAAAGTGATAGGCAAGCTTCTATATTTATTGATGTAAATGTCAGTAAATTAAACTTATGAAAGTGAGGTTAAAGGCATTTGCATTCATTAACATATTTGTGAGCTTATCGAGGTTCAACCACGTGAAAGAACACTCATCTGGCCAATGAAAAAGAATTAAAAGCTGAACCCGTTTAACTCTGCCTTTATCCAACGTGAAGGCTGCTCCATCCACAGCAATGGGCAGAAGTGCAGTTGAGCTGTGTTAAGGCAATCTTCCTTGGAAATAGCTAACGAGGTCCAGCAACTAAGAAGATAAACCATGCTTCTCTTCTCTCTTTGAGTTTGTGGTGTGTGTGTCAGAGAAAGTATAAGAAGATGTGAATTTTCCCAAGGGAAAAATATGAGCTCAATAGTGTTGAAACAGAAATGACTCTTGGAAGACAGCTAGGAGGTAGAACAAAAAGCAGAACACCCACACATTGCTGTTTCCAATTTCACTGATATCTCCTATAGAAAGAGTTTAAAGGAAAAACAAGAGTTCTCTTGTGTCCATGTGTATATTGTCTTGGCTCCACATTATGCTGCTGGGTCAAGACCAAGATCGTAACTTCCAATATGGTGTCAGGTTCCATTTCCGAAATTGGTTTGTTAATGACATTCTAATGTCTATCATCATATGGCAGAAACTATATTAATATTTTCCCCTCTCAGGCACTGTTACACAGATGTCAGCTCTAATCCCTGTAGAAGGCTGCTACAAGTCAATCTTCATGGAAATATATTAGTAATGCCTGTGGAGTTTCTAGAAATATAAGAAGTGTGAAAATTATAATTGGAAAGAAGGAGATCTTTAAAAGTACGTAAGCTTAGCTTGGAATATGTGAAATTGTTCAGTTGGGTGACAATAGCTGGCCTGTACATTTTTTATAACCACACCAGCTTAATGTAACCGAATAGCATGTATGTTAAAACCATTCAGATTCCCTCAATGCAGCAACTGTTTTAGGCAAATCAATCACAAGAAAGCTTCCTGTTCGGGTTGAGAGTGATACCCAACACTCACATTTCATAATTATAAATTAAATGAATGCAATCCCCATACGCCACTGATAACTTCTCTTTCAGCATGGCCTTTGTGTTCCTCTCAGACCACAGGGCTACAGATGTTTCGCAACCTGCGGGGCTAAGCAAGCTTGCCATTTAACAACAGCACTGTAAACCCGTGAAAGGTGTGTAAACAGATGACAGAGGCCCTGGCAATGTGGAATTGATTAGGCTCTCAGTTACTAAAAGCAGGTCACTTGTATTGTGCTTTTTATGCTGCTCTTTGATGGCAAAAAGCATGACTAGTTCATCAGCACTGCAATATGTTTGGTTTTTGGACTTTCCTCAGAGAACATCTGTGCCCACAGTTGGGCTTTTGGAAGGTTTTTTTTTTTTTTAAAAAAAAGAGCCGGTGTGAGTCACACTAAGTCAACCTGTAGCAGGTGTTGGTGACTTTTAAATTTTCAAAATGTCCCCCAAACACAAACAAAAACTCAGGTAAGGATAATGCTTTTATGAAAGGGGAAGGGGGTGGGAATGGGTCATCAGAATACATAGCAAGGACTTAGGCACGCTAAGTTAGGAATACAGGTGCTAAGTGGGACAGAGTTGGTAAATCAAAAGATGTCTGATTTCTACAAGTGGATGTGTTGCAGCTGACTCCCATACATCTAGTCTGCTAACCCTCAGATCCCCCCACCTTTCTTCTCATTGTTAGTATTTGGCCTTTGCAGTTTGTCTTACAGATGCTGAAGAATCTCCTAAAGTAGTAACAGTTGCAATTTCAGTGGTAAATGCTCCATGAAGGGCTGGATTTACTTCAATCGTCCCCATTCTTCCAATCTTCCCCATCCTAGCCCTAGCATGAAGAACCCCCGGGTTCACTTGGAACAGCCCAGATTTCATGAGCTGCCAAGCTCTGTAGTCTTCGTGGTACCATCTTTTTCTCTACTCCATGTCTTAGCCTGGTCAGGAGCGCCAGGCTCAAACTGAGACACTGTCCATCTCTGACATGTAGCCTTATGAAAAAATGACTGTTTCTTTAGCTGTTTACCTTAAGAAAATATCTTTTGCCTGTAGGGTTTTTGTTTATTATTATTATTATTATTTTGCTTCTAGTTATGTTTTGCTTTTTAAAAGCAACAAAACAGCCAGTCTGTGACCCATACCAGAGTCATTTAAACAGAAGGATTAATTCTTGACTTGGCCCTGAATGCAGGCAGATGTTTTGGAGCATGGTTTGGACTCCATTTGAGAACACCAAGAACTTGTAACGTGCAGATGTGGTGAAACTGGAGTAAGTTCAGAGACGTGACAGAGATGATTAAAGGGATAAAGAACGGTTTCTAAGGGAGTGCTAAGAGGGTCCGTTTTGCCTTTATCCCAAGAAATGGGAAAATAATGATTATTAACTTCAAAGCCAGTTTGCTCATGACAAATTCAGTGAATGAAAATGGGCTGGAATTAAAAACAGGAAAGAATCTGGTGAGAGAAAACGGGGAACTTCTTTGCCTTTGTAGAAAGAGTTCTTTTTTAGTTAGTTAGTTAGTTTTGTTTTGTTTTGTTTTTGAGACAGGGTTTCTCAGTGTAACCAGCCCTGGCTATCCATTCTGAACTTGCTTTATAGACCTGGTTGTCCTTGAACTCACAGAGGTCCACCTGCCTGTCCTTCAAAGCATTGGAATTAAAGGCATGCACCACCATGCCCGGCTACCTTTGGAGAAGGACACATGGCACTCTGAATTCACAAAACACATTTCTGAATCATGCATAAAGCAAAACGAAATGATCAAACAAAACAAAGTTCACTGCCGGATTTTTTTTTTTTCCTCTGACGTATTTTTCTCCTGGATCACCTAGATTTTGAAGAATAAAACCTGGATCTATGTAAAAGCCCACACACCCATGCCCCATGACAGGAGATTCATGGCTAAGTCTCTGTTATCAGTGGTCAATATTTTTCTTGATTCTTACTGTTTCAGCACGTTGCGCAGACATGTGGGGCAAAGGGAAAGGAGGATTCTAGCTACTCAGGGGAGCTTAAAGCAAAGAGAAATAGGCCCAGCCCTGGAAGAGAGCACATGTCATTGATCTTGTCTACAAGCTAATTGAGAACAGTCCCAAGCCTTGCAATATTACTTCTAGATGCTCAAGACTTAGGAAGTGCTCGATAGTTCGACACAAGGCAGTGTGCCTGCTGGATGCAGAGTCTGGTTAACCAGTAATTCAGACTGTCTTCAGCCTCCAGTGCAGAAACAACAGAGCTTTGCTTCTGTTAAGAGGCACTTCCTTAGCTCCTACAAAGAGTGATAATAGTACCAAAGAAAAAGCTTGGGGCATTGTTGAAAGCATCGAAGAGCCAACTGCTTCTCTTGTTTCATTTATATGGCCTATATATTCTCATTCTCAATATCCCTTTTTCAGTAATCAGTCAGGCCCAGGGTCCCAAATGAGGCACTGGCTATGTATGAAAAGAGCAAAAGCCACCGTTGGTGACCTTCAAGCTGGCTAAAGGCCCAGCCAAAGCTTGTCGACATATGGAGTTTCTATTTCCCTATGAGAAACAGCAGGGGAGCATGGCTGGGTGACATCAATGGAGGTGCTCCTTTGTAAAAATGTTATTCATATGCAACAGATCATTGTTATTGTTTCCTGTAATTATTCTGCCTCATAACAAAAGGAAAATAACTGATTTTGACACCCAAGTTTTGCTGTAAATAGGCAGAATGTTGTCATGAATATGCAAAATATTATGATCATTGCCATACCTAACTAATTGCATTTGAAACATGCTGGCCATAAAATAATTAATTAGCAGTGCAGGAAAGCATCATGATACTAGCTATAAATACTAAACATAACTAATTATTTCCGTCATAAAATGGTCTTGCCAAGTAATTTATAACAAACGCTGGAAAGGCAGAGCCCAGAGTCCTGTGCAGCTTGCTGTGGAAGGGCTGTGACCTAAGGCTTTCTATATTGTGATATTGTTGGGATGAGCGGATACCAATTCGAACATAAACTCAAATGAAACTAATCTAGGATTTTCAATGTTCTTTGAGCTGTTGGGTGATTGTGGTGGAAAATTTCCAGCAGTCCCTTTTGTTGTTGACATCAGAAAGTGGTAGGTCACTCTGGACCTACGGAGTACATTCTGAGCTCAAGCAAAAATTGATTTCCTTTTTTAAAAAGCAGCTGGCATTACAATGAATAGCCTTCCTTCGATTTTTCTTCTCCAGTGAAGCATTCAGCAAATGCAGCAGGCATGATAGGCTGAATAAACAGTGTCAGGTTCTGTTACATCAGAAGCTCTTTTAAACCAAGCAGACAAGCCGTCATCAGTGCCTGAAACCCTGCAAATCACAGCCGGGTTGGAAAATGGGTTTGTTCCCTGAGCAGTGTGTTGATGATATTTTGAAGAATGGAAGGGGACGCTTTGCTAATCACTCTGACTGCTCTGTCATGAGGCCATCTTGTTAATGAGCAAAAATAATGTGCGTGCATGAAACAGTAATAGAATTAGAGCCTCTTTGAGTGGGACAGTCCTACACAGTCTGTGATCTTGCATGAAGCCTGAGAGAGGACCTGGGAATTCACCTCTTAAAATTGTTTAGCCAAATCTTCTGGCCCCATTTCTTTCTATCTTTTTTCTTTCCTTTCTTTCTTTCTTTCTTTCTTTCTTTCTTTCTTTCTTTCTTTCTTTCTTTCTTTCTTTCTTTCTTTCTTTTCTAGTGTTCTGAAAACAGGAACTTGGCATTTAACATAACAGGGTATCTTGTCCTAGATTTTTGTCCTTAGGGCAAAGACCTTCTGACCAAACTCAAATACAGCCAGTCTGAAGCACAGCTTTTTGGCTTGCTTTGCTTTTTCCTACCATCTCAAATGACTAGAAGAAAAAGAGTTATAAATAAGGTTTTGTTAAAACGCAGACGCTTCTGTCCTAACAGAATCGAGCTTGCTGTGTGATTCAATCACATATCAAAAAGCCAAAGGAGACTGGCATACATTTCATTTTTAAAGTACATAGCCCTTTTTATCCTATGTAAGTGTAACAGAACTGCTAAGCCCAGTCTGTACTCCCTTATGCAATTCTGGGGACAGGGGGAAACCTAAGTACCTTAGGAAAAGCATCTAGAGTTCAAGACAAGCACATTTAAAGATTTTCTGTGTCTTATGTGAATTCTACACACTGCTTTGGGGATCAGAGGCAGGCATGGGGACTAGGGAGATTCCCTAGCACCCCCCAAAGGGTAAGTAAGTGTCTAAAGTCAAAATGAGGAAGAGTGATACTTAGCATGTGGTACTGGGGAGCCTTCCTCCTTGTCCCTCACTAGAATAACACCCCCCCACCCCCCACTCCCTGCCGCCGCCACTCCCCCTGCCCCCCCTACCAGGAGCCAGGAGGAGGGTGTTTCTTAGCAATCACACCTCTAAATAGAATGTAATTACGAAGGAAATTAACTTCACAGCCAAGGACTGTGTTGTCATGATGATTTAGAAGATGGGGAAGGATGTTTTCTGAGCAATCTCTAATCTCTCTCTCTCTCTCTCTCTTTTTTCTCTTCTTTCTTTTTGGTTATCACCTAATAGTATTCATTAAAAGCCATAACAGAAATTGCTTCTCTTTAAATTTCCTACTGCGTCTCGATTTAGTTGAGTGAGACTCTTCTTGAAACAATACATTAGTGTCATGCCCAATTGACTTCTGTTGTAAAAATAATAAATCTATGTGACTATGCAGGCTGCATCTGGACATGATTAAAAACAAGCTCCCGGTCAGTACCCTGTTTAAAGAACAGCCTACATTTCCGTGTGCCTCAGCCTCTGCGTCACCTCCCCTGTGGTCTGCTGCAGATGAGTTCACGGAGGTCTTTCTGAGAGAGCCAAGCGGTGTTTACCTTTGAATAATCCAAGCTTAAAACACAGTGCTGCTTTACCTCCCAGCCTTAGCACATCACAATGCTTTCTCTTTCACAGGTTCTCTAGCCCCAAAGACTAGCCATGGATATTTGTGATAATTAAAGCAGAGATTTTTTTTTTTTTAAATGCTCACAAATATTATAATGAACAGGTTTTTCTTTTTAAAACCGGGTCACTGCCTTGTCCTCCCCCTCCCCCTCCTCCGGCTGCTCCTCCTCTTCCTGTTCCTCCACTTCCTCTTCCTCCAGGATCCTCCTCCTATTGCTGCTGCTGTATCTGTTGGGTACAGGGTCACATGAAGGCCAAGCTGGACTTGAAACCTCTGTGCAGCAGCAGCCAGATCTTGAAATCTTGCCCCTCCTGCATAGACTGCATGGTGTGTGGGCTGCAGGAGTGAGCTACCACACTTGATTTGATACAATCCTGGAAGCTTTGTGCATATGTGAGTGTTAGGAAAGCACTGTAACAGCTACATTCTCAGCCCTAGAACTCAGTTTCACCGTCGTACAATTTATGAGAAAATGGTGGGAGAAAGTCTGTCATTCACCTTTAGAATTCTGAGTATAGTTTCTGGAAAAGTGAAGCCACCATTTACTTAACATAAGATGTTGGATCCAGAATGAAGGGAGCCTGAACTTAGCAGAGGATGACCCATTTGGTGTATGGTACATCTTTACAATGCCTCTAAACGGTGTGATGTTGCATCTCTATGCTCCTATGATCTTCAGGATTATAGTTCAACAGAGTGTTGACATTGGCAGAAGAAGGGGTGGGGCAACAAAAAGTAGGGGTGGGAGGAGGGGGTCCGGGATGAGACCTTTGCATAAGGACAGTCTAAGATCCTACTCTGTGGTAAACAGTCCACATCAACATTATAACTTTAAGGCTGTTGTTACTAGAAGTTTTCTTATTTAAATTCATATTGTATAGAGAATGAAGTTAAACAGTGGAGAGTTTGAAATGACTCCTCTAGTGAGCAAAAGGACTCAGATATAAGTTCTGGACTTGGGAGTCTGGGAATCAGCATATATGAAGATGCCTTGTGTATATTTGATTTGGTCACTGACTGTAGTTTTGGGAAACACCCATTACTCTTCTCTAGCTTAACAGTTTGAATGAGCATTATTACAATGACTGTTGACCCAGAGGGGTGAAAATGCAATAAGTGTATGCTAAGAGGTGAAGAAAATGGGAAGATGACCAGTATTTGCTGATTTGTTGGATCTCTATTCTACATATGTGCATGTGTGTCTCCAGTGTATAGAGGAGGAATTGAATATCTAGAAAAGATAATAATCTGCTAATCTCAGACAGGTTGGTAGAAGTGAACTAGATTAAAATTTAGACTTGCTTTGTTCTGAATCTCATACTAAAATCGGACTTGGACTCAGAGCATCAAATTTGTGGAGATTTACAAGGATGAGTGTTCAAAACTTCATGGAGTCCTGATACTACTGTCTTTATTTTGAACTTCAGGCCCAAAATCTGACAAAGAGACTAGAAAGTGGTGCTATTTATTTATTTATCTCTCATGTATTACATTTGCAACTGCAGTTTCTTCTCCCTCCTTTCCTCTGAGCTCCTCCTCTCACCTCCCCTCTCCACCAGATCTACTCCTCCTCCTTTCCTCTTCAGAAAAGAGCAGTCCTTCCAGGGATATCAAACCTAACATGGCATAATAAATTACAAGACTAAGCACATCCCCTCACATCAATCCTGGATGCAGCAACCCAATAGGAGGAAAAAGATCCCAAAAGTAGGCAAAAAAATAAAATAAAATAAAAATCAGTGTGACCCTGTTCACATTCTTAGGAGTCCCACAAGAATACCAAGCTACACAACATAACATAGATGCAGAGGACCTAGGTCAGACCTATACAGGCTCCCTAATTGTTGGTTCAGTCTCTGTGGGCTCCTATGAGCCTGATTAGTTGATTCTTTGGGCCATGTTCTTGTGGTGTCTTTGACCCCTCTGGCTCCTCCAATTCTTCCTCCCCTTCTTCCATGGAATTCCCTGATCTCTGCCTAATGTTTGCCTGTGGGTCTCTGCATCTGCTCCTATCAGTTGAAAACAGAACTTTTAAAGTCGTTACTTATAATTCTTTTGGAGAAAAAGAATAAACACATGGATTTCCCATGTTTTTTAAAATCATGATGTTTATCTGCTGGATGATAAGGAACTTTCCATAAAAATAACGAAGCACACTAGAAAGTACAATGATAATATCTTGTCCTGAACTATGTTTTAATTTTTGTGGGTTTTTTTTTTCTTTTGGTATGTGATTTCTCACTGGTCAAAGTCATCGTGTCCTCTAAAATCTGCCTTCTCAGCACATTAAGCACATTGGCAAGGGTTTCCAGCTTTGTACTGTCTCATTTCTTTTTCCTTTTTCATGAGAACATTTCTGTAGAAGAGAGTGACAGATGTGAACACGGTAGGATGTGCACTTTTGCAGAATCAAAAGGTGTTCTGTGACATACACAGCAGACACACACTGCAATAAACAGGTAGGCACTGCACCATGAATAAGATTAACAGGGTAAACAGCATTTGCATTTACACATTCCTTCTGGTGGGAACAGTTAATAGTCATGTGACATTGAAGCTAGCCTTTAGAGTTGCAATGGAGCTGGCTTTGACAATGGTCCAAAAATACTGCAATTCTGGAAAGATGAAAACATACTAAAATTGATAAATGTTCCAGGAAGTGTAGATGAAAGCTTTACATAAGAGAAAATAACCATTTCAAACTGAATGTCTCATATAAAATTTCAAACCAACTGACCAAACTAGCCATATTATCAAAATAGAGGTATTGTTCTTATGAATTATCTGGCTTATCTTATAATTGGTTGCAAGATGTAACTTCAAGTATTATTCTGCATAAGGCTATAAAATGTTAGCCAGTTCCAAAGGCTGGAGTGCCTTGCCTCAAGGCACAAGATTTTACATGTGTGCTTGTGCTGTTCTTAGCAAATGGTTTCAAATACCCTTGGGTGAGGGAGTTTCTAAACATAATTGCCTTCAGTTGGAAAGTGCGCACTGTTTTAAATACATTATGCTTTTGTACTCCCAAGCTTGTCATAGAGCCAAGATGGTTGGAAGTTGAATTTTTGAACTAATGTGACAAAAAGACTTCTAGTACCAGCAATTTTTCATCTTGTTCAAATAAATTTTATTAGCATATACGGCCCTCAAAATGGCAGAAAATGTGGCTGTGATTTCTGTCTCAGATTAGCAAGACCAAATGTTTGATGTCTTATGGCTTCAAAAAGCAATTCCCAAGGAGTAATGTCGGCAAGATGGCAGTCTAGAGAATCCCTCTACTCATTTCTTCTGTAAAAGAAGGGATGGGAAGAATCCAATTATATTCCAACTAAAATGGTTACAAGTACATGCCAAACCATAGCAAAACAGAGCTCTATGGAGCAAACTATGGTGTTATGCTCCTATAATCCAAAGCTGACCAGTCTGGGCCACATAAAAGGTTCAAAGTCAGCTCAAGCTATTTAGTGAAGCTGAACCCAAAACTAAAACTAAAACTAAAACAAGGGCCATGGAATGTAGCTCAGTGGAAGAGCACTTTCCTAGTGTTGGGAAGGCCCTGGGGTTGACCCTCAGAATGGCAAAGAGAAAGGAGAGGAAGAGAAGAACAAAAGAGAAGAGAGGAGAAGAGGCAAGAGGAGAGGAATGGTGGGGACAGAAAGGGACAGATGGAAAGCTGGGAGAACTGAAGAAGTCCACACAAAAAAGAGTCAGCAGCATCTTGTCTGGGCAGAGGACCTAGGGACTGTCCAGGGGAAAATGTAAGAAGGAGCCAAAGCAACTCTCATCACTGCCGTGAAGCCATGAAGGCTTTCCCACTATGTGTCCCTACAGCCTTCATCAGTACTGAGTTCAGTTCACCACCAGAGAATATGTATTCCTGGAATATGAAATTGGTTTAACATGTTTATGATGTAATATAATATTTTTATATAATTGATGAAAGATTATAAAAACTACATATGTATCTCAATAAAGGCTGATAAATTAGTTGATAACATTCAGGGTTCCTTTTTGATTAAAAACATTCAATAATTTACATACAGAAGGAAAATGTCTTAATGTTATGATGACAATTCATAGAAAGCTCACAGTTAATACTGTGAGTGACAAGGAAAAACCTAAACATTCCTCTTTTAAGAATAGGCTACCCCTGTCACTTCTGTGAAATGAAAGCCTTGAGACACTAGCAAGACTCATCAGTGCATGCAAATCAAAAAGAAGAAAATTATTCCCAGTTTTAGATGCCATAACCTTTAGGAGAAACCGTAAAGATGCCACTGTATTTTTAAAAAACAAACAAACAAAAACCCCCTCAGAACTAGTAAATTAATTCAGTAACATACGATTTTTATAAATCAACGTACAGATTTAAGTTGCATTCCTTTAAATAATAATCTGTCAAAAAACAGAAGCAAGGGCACAATCAAGCTTCAGATAGGAGCGATAGTACTTAGTAATAAATTTGAGTGTTGTGGTAAAGGCTGCGAAATGAAGTGCATTAATGCAAAAATAAAGGCAATACAAATAAATAGAAAGATACCCTGTTTGGGTTGGGAAAATTCATATTATTAAAATGTCATCACACGGAAATCTGTAGATCCAATGAAGTCCTATGCAAAACTCAGTCTTGCTCTTTACAGAAAAAGAAAAACCAACCTTAAAATGCATACAGAATCAAAAAATAGTCATTTAAATTTTGAAAGAAAAAAATTGAGACATCATACTTCCTGCTTCCAAACTATGTTACAGACATATAGTAATCAAAAGAGTATAGTACTGGCAAGAGAATAGACACGTAGACCAAAGAAATGGAGGAGAGACCCCCCAAAGACAAACAAAGTCTGTATAGTCCACAAAACCCTAACAAGAGCAGCCTATTGATATGGTGGGGAGTTATGATATATTCATTACATCTTAGGAAAACATATCTGCAAGGAAAAGAAATAGATTCTTACACTACAGCATACATAAAAATCAAATGGAAATATATTAAAGACCTAAAAATAAACACACATATGTACACACACATACACATATACACATGCGCAGTCATGCACAAACATGTACACATGCACACACATACTCCTACACACATGTGTGCATGAACACACACACACTTGTGCACACATGTGTATGAGCATACACACACACTCATGCACACATGTGTCCCTAGAAAAAAACACATAGTGAGAGCTCTTGGTAACAATTTTCTTTTTTTGCGAATCTCACCAAAGGCTTGGTAAAACACAGAATTACAAAATGACAGAAAACTGAAGTGAACCACATTAAACTGGAAACCTCTGTGTAGCTAACAATTAACATAATAAAAAAGGGAGCCTACAATTTCAGAGAAAATTTTAGCAGATTATATATCTGGTAAGAGGTAAATATATAAAAAATATAAGGAATTCCTAGAACCCTACAGTAAAATGAACAACAACAGCAACAAACAAACAAAAATCCAAGTCACCATTTTTTAAAATGGGTAAATAACCTAAACAGACATTTGCCTGAGGAAAGTATACAGAGTTGGGACAAACGTCCGGGGCATACTTGCTGAGCAATGCATGGGGACCTGGACCAAAGAAAACTAAACATTTTTTAAAAACGTACAAATGGCTGACAGATATGTCAGCTGTTAAATATGTAAACATATCCAATGCCACTCTTCATCAGAGAAATATCATAAAAACACAAAGAAATAGTATGTCTCTAATCTTAATATAACTGTGCTCAAAGAGACTCAAGGATTTGAAGAAAGTGTGGTTAAGGATGGAGAGGGGAAGATGGCTGCATATTGTTGGTGGCAATGAGAGTTGGTATGGCCACAATAGAAAATCAATAGCACTTTCTCAAAAAAAAAAAAAGTACATAGAAAATTAGCATAGGACTTAGCAATCACTATTCTGTGCAAATACAGAAAAGAAATGAAATTATGACAGGGACTTAAACGCAGTCTTTGTTAGAAGTACTGAATCTTGAGTTGATCCCAGAGCTCTCTCTCTCCTTTGCTACCTTAAACTTTGGATAATAGCCCCGCTCAGCTCCACACAAGCACGTCGACCTTTTCAGTAATATCTGTCTTCAAAACAGTACAAGACCAGCAGACCTTATCTTTGTCTGACCTCTCTCAGCCACCATCAAAGCTGATGACATCAGGAGGATAGTTACTGAACTTTCTAGACTCCAAAACAGCAACTTGCAAGCAAACCATCTCGTGATGGGACTGCTGCCCTGAGCGGGAACAATTTCCCCATGACAAGAACCATAGTTCACCCACTCAGCAAGGACAAGAACTAAATCATCATTTCCACAAACAATGATGATTTTCCTGGAGCCTATAGGACCTGACCAAAACAGATCTCATATTATGCCCAATTAGACCACTTTAGCCAAAACTACTTAACTCTGCAAATTTCTTGCCCTCACTTCTGCCCAATCATTACACACACCCCAAAGTCTTGGCAAGATCTGAATACAGAACTTAGGATTTCGACAACACCCCCACTCCCTTTTTCTTCCACCTTGGACCGTATCGAAGAATAAATTCTGTCCTTGCTTCAGTAATTAGACTTGGACTTGAGATGACAGAGCTTGGTCCGTCAGAAAATCCAGAACCAGGTTTCTATTTGAAGGAGTCTCGTACCAAAATCAGTATGCTTAAGAGCTGTCTACGTTCCCAAACTCATTGAGCATAATTTATAATAGCCAAAACATGATATCAACCTGTCTGTTGAGGGATAAATGATTATACATACATAAAGATGCATACATATTACAATGTGTAGTATATAACAGAGTATGTTTTAGCCTTAAAGAGAAAAATCTTACACGTGCTAGTACGTTGAACAAGTGTTAAGGAATCCTTTTTTTTTTTTTAAGGTTGAATATATAGAAATAGAAATAGAGTACTGGTCTCAGCATGTAGTTCAGTTAGGAGAACACTTACCTACCTACACTACATTAGACCATGAGTTTGTGATCCCCATTGCTGCACTGACCAGACATGGTGGCAAACATTTGTGATATACACACTCACGAGGGAAGGACAAGATAACCTTTTGTTCAAGGTCATCCTGGACAGGAGCTTGAACCAGCCTGAGCTACATGGGACCCTGTCTCAAATGAAAAGAGATGAACAGGGCATGTTACCAAGAGAAGCAAGGGATGAAGGAAGAGACCTGAATGGTGGTACTATATGGGACAAAGGATGCTGTAGGCCTCTAATTGGAAGCATAGGGACTATTGTTAGCAATGTTGTACTGGGCTCCGGAAATGCAAATACTCCTGCTGCATATTTTTTTTTAAAAGGATAACTAGTGAGATGATAGATATGTTAATTGGCCTGACTGGAATAACCATCTCATTATGCATAAATACATCAAAACACCATGCCACACACCTTAGACATACACAATAAAATCATCAAACAAAAACACATTACCAAAGAGCGAAAATTTCACATCTCTTCTCCTTTAACACCTGCATTTTAACCCACTTGCGCTAACATAGGACAGACAGTGCTGTCAACAGTTTCAAAAAGACTCACATTAGTGTTTATTCAGAGAGCAGAGTAAGCCACTGGTGTCTCAGGAGAAACTGTTTCCTCTCATAGAAAGCTCAATCTTATTTTAATTTTTAAAGAGTGGTCCTACTGAGCAGGAGGCCATTGAATCTCCATTGTGTGTGTGAATTTCCTGCCTTTAAAGCTTCATGTGAGAGAGATTTTTCTAGGCTGGAGTTTGTGTGTTTGTAGCATAAGTACTGCCAAGACAGCACCCCCAACAGCTCCACTGGGTCCCCCAGCTTTTGCTCCCCCACCCACATGTTTGACCTCTGTAGAGAAGGTAGACAGTTGACCCCTTGGGCATTGGCCTGATTCTGTAAACTCAATATCCCATTTGGATTACAAAACTATGGATCTCAATCCCTGGATGCCCAAAAGCCTTTGAAATACAACTTTGTTTCTTGGGATTGAGGTTTCCATGGCTTTCATGATGGAGGTGATGGGTAATGCTGTCCTACAGAAATTAATTAGTATAATTCACTTGAAGGCTTATTGCTAACATCATTATAATTCATCCCCCATAGGAGTCATTTGATTATTGCCTTTCTTGCCAATAAAAATTAAAATAGCCAGTTGCAGGTCATTAACTCATTTCGCTTTTTCCCACCACACAGAAAAGTGGGGTGAAGGACATGGGGACCCTGACCTCTATGACCCGCTTTTTCTTACTGCTTAAAAAAAAGTTCTATTGTGTCCTTGAGATAGCTGCAGTTCTCTGTGACACCACAGGTGCATGGCATGTGACATGGGATGGCTGTATAGGTAGTTTATAAGCAGGTAAATAATATCATGTTAATTAATTAATAATTATTTAAATTTAACTTCCAAACATACCACTGTCCACTGGGGACAGCACCTGGGCCACACATTAATGCTCATTCCTGCATTTCATGTTGTATTGCCCATGGCTTTCCATACTTCCAAAGCATGTCATCCTAATTTATAAGGCTGTTTTGAGAATCCCATTACTTGTATATGTGTAAAAGAGATCTCAGTGCCTACTATAAGAGGGCCATCAGAAATGTCTTACACTGGAGTAAGCTTGACTTGGCCATTCCACATACCCATAATTAGAAAAAGCCAAAGCTGGGTCCCAGTAATCATAAGTAGGAGAAATAGCAGGTGACATGCCAGAAGAGTCAACTGTGAAAGCTTGATTTTATTGCTGGGGATGGCAGTGTAGGAATGGAACTCTTAACACTTAGGCGACAGAGCAGAAGAAGGGAGACTTCATTCAAATGAACAAAACATGACTTTTAAATGTGTGTTTATTAGTTCCAACTTTAAAGGCTTTTTCAGGGATTGTCACTTGCTTTCCTTTTTCTGAGTGATTGTCACTTGCTCTCCTTTTTCCAGTTCCCTTTTCTGAGATCAAGTCAGGGTGTATCTGTTAAGTGTGTTCAGTCTTGTCTTTATTGTTTGCTTTTGAGACAGTGCTGCAGGTAGCACAGGTTGGCCTTGAATCCATTATGTAGCCAAGACTCCAGTTGAGCTTCTGATTCTCCTCCCTCTGCCTCTTAAGGGCTAGAATTAAAGACATGGACCACCACGGCCAGCATTGTTAAGTTAAACCAGATTCCTTGCTTCGTTCTTCACCAGCTAAATTATCTGACAGCATATGCCTCCTGTTGAAAGTATATCACAGCTGGGTTTTCATGAGGAAATGTTCCACCTGTGAAGCTGATTGAAATGGCCTCTCTTCTGCATGGTATCTAGCAGTCATTATTGGAATGGATCATAATGCACACCATCGAGCTGGAGAGATAGCTCAGCGGTTAAGAGCACCAACTGCTCTTCCGGAGGTCCTGAGTTCAAATCCCAGCAACCACACGATGGCTCACAACCATCTGTAATGAGATTGGATGTCCTCTTCTGGTGTGTCTGAAAACAGCTACAGTGTACTTACATATAATAAATATATAAATCATTAAAAAACCATGTACGACATCACTAGGTGCTCATTGCATTGACTCCACATGCAAGAGTTGGAAGGAAATCACATTTGAATCTGTCTCTGGGAAAACTAATCTAAACTGTTCTTCACTTTTATAAATAGGCATATGTATATTACTCCCAGAATCTAATGATAGGCTCAGAAAAAAATTACTTTATTAGAAAAAGAAATCAGTGCTATCTTAGAAGGATTATGAAATCTGATAAACTTGCTTTTAATTTTAATCTTTACAGCTGGGGAGAATTGGGAGGCTGAGTACACAGTTTAGTTGAAAACAATACCCATGGTGTCATGGTGTCCTGACAGCAATCCCCAATACTCTTGGGCTACACTATGTGAAGGCGTGTCTCTGTATTTTTGATTGTTAATTCTGTAGTGGCAGAGAGCTAAAAATATGGCTGGAACTTGGTATTGTTATTTCTATGTTCTATCAATGGTCCTATATTTTGTAAATAGTTTCCTTCCTCCTTCTCCTAGAGGCGATCTAGAATTGTATCTGATTGGCTGTAATAAAGAGCTGCTGGCCAATGGCTGGGCAGGAAGTAGAGAGTGGGACTTCTGAGGGACAAAGAGGAACACTGGGAGAAGAAATGAGATGGGGATTTGCCTTTCATGAAGCAAAGGGTTGGACCAGAGTTGAGTATAGAGGTGGCAGGACAGAGTGCCAGAATTAGTCAAGTTAACTTTAGACTAGCTGAGAGGTTGCCCTAGGTAAAAGGCCTAAGTTTTAAAATAATAAAAAGCCTCTGTGTCAATATCTACATCTCTGGCAGGTCTGAGAAAGTCACATGTCAGAGAAAGTCTTACTATACAACACTGTCACCACCACCACCACCAGAACAAAAGGTCCTGTACTAGACCGAGGACACAGTTCAGTTAGGAAACTGATCAACTGATCGATTACTTTGCATGCACAGAATCCAATGTTTGATTTTCCAGCACGATAGAAACTCAGCATGGTGGCAGTTGTCTACAATCCTAGTGCTTGGGAGTTGGAGGCAGGGGGATCAGATGTTCAAGATCACCCTTGGACACACAGTGAATCTGAGGCCAACTTGGTTTACCTGCAGTCCTGTCACACACAAGAAGGAAGAAAAAGAGCAGGTGGAGGAAGAAGAAGAAGAAGAGGAGGGGGAGGGAATGATAATACACCTACACTGGCCTCACAGCGTTATATCAGCTAAATCTAAACTACTTTTTAAAGATAAGATGTGCATATGATGTAAAACACCGGCCTTGACAGCTGGAAGCTCGGGCTTTAATTCCAACTATGAAATGTTCCATTCAGTACTGATGCTATCTCTGAGTGAACTCTTGTCTATTTGTGTGTACAGTGGTATGTGTTTGTTTGAAACCATGTAGAGTTGAGAAGTTCCTCTGAGGAAGGCAAGTCTGAACCTTTGAGTGCCTAAGACTCAGGTATGTACTGGCAGAGCCACAGGCTTATACCTCCACACCCCAGGGAACAGGGAGCTAATGCTCAAGACTTTAGAATCCAGAGAATTAGGACTCCCACAGTCTGCTTGGAGGCATACTGCTCTGTGCTTTAACCAACAGACTAATACCTGGCAGCTATCATAGTCCTTCGTGTTCCTAGCAACAATCCCTAGCAGAGAGCAAGAAGCACCTTCTAATATTGTAAATTTATATAGGTCTCATGTATTTATATAGGATCATTTATACCTACAGTGACAAATGTTTCAAACTTAGGCCTATTGTGTCAGGAACATCAACCTCAAACTCTGTGGTACTCAACTTTCCTCATGCTGTGACCTTTTAATACAGTTCCTTACGTTGTGGTGACCCCAACCATAAAATTATTTTGATTGCTACTGTGATGAATCATAAGTATCTGATTTGCAGGATGTATTTTCATTGTTACATATGATAGATTTAGTATTAATAAATGATGGGGTAGCAGTATCTAACAGTCCTCTCCTGGGGCCTCTGCCTATCTCACTACCTTACAATAGCTCACTCTAATCTAGCTCACGTTCTTTACCTAGGTAGTGAATAATTATTGCGAAGGAAGCACAGACAACTGTGTGAGGAGAAACTATATATCCTAATGTTCTTTCCATTCTTAGAATAAAATAGCATGTATTCCAACAGCAGTGGGATGTCAGAAGTTGGTCTCTGTTACTTGTTTTCATTTCATAACAGTTCTGTCCTGTTAGCATAGACTTCTCCCCATTAATGCAACGATTCTCAGCACTGCTTAAGGTGGATTTCTACTCCATTGGACAATTAGCTTTGGTCAATACTTTTAGGATTAGACAAGTTGTAGAAACAAATATGAACATGATCTCTGTGTTGAGGCAGACTTGGGTTCAAATAGCAAGTCTGCCTGTTGCCAGCTGCATGTCTTCGGGCAGGGACTTGATTTCCTTGATCAGCATTTTCCTTGTCTGTTAAACAAGGATTCTTAGTGCTGACTTTACAGAGGCATTAATGGGGCTTTTTAAAAAAAAAAAATTATACACTTGAGGCACATTTGCATGACTCAAGAAACATTGGCTGAACAAATTCAGCTATATTAATAAAGTTAAGCAAACTTACAAGTGGTATTAGCAACTACAAAGTCAATCAAATGTTAGCCCCGTTTAAGATACAGAAAGAATTTCTTTGTGGGCGCGTGGTAAATTCTGCTTTCTGGACTCACAGGAAACCTTCTGACTTATAATTCTGTGAACAAATTGAAAGGATAATTTCTAGAAAACTGACATTTTCACTCTGTGCAAGCAAAGGTATTTTTTAGGCAACTTAACTCAAAGTCAGAAGACACAAAGCTGTCTCCTCCACAAATGATTGGCTTTGTTAGGATGAGTTTCATGTGGGGAATGAAGAATTCCTTGAGTGAGTGAATCCTGAGTGATTGCGCACAGTGACACGGGTACAGCCATGTCAAGGACCCCATAGCCTCAGACACATGAGAATGGTAAAGCTTCTCCAGAACTGAGTGAGGCTCAGAGGCATGGCAAAGCCTGCCTCCAGGGTCCAAGTGAAAAGGTTGAAGTTAATGTAAAAAATGTCTACTATATCTTTCTCCCCTCAGACATTTACTAAGTGAAGCCTACTTCCATGCAGAGACTGTTCCTATGGAGATTAGCCAAGCCTGTATCCTCAATCCAGCTGTATATAATATCCCCGCCTCTTTATTCAATGTATGTAAAAACCCCACAAAGCTCAGTCCACAGTCCCAGCTTTCTCTGTGTCTGTTGTTTGTCTTCTCATTCATATCCCTGAGGCCATGCAAAGACATAGTTCCATGCTTCTCAAGCGCCAGTATACCATGATCTGAAATGTCACACAAACCTACTCTTTTGTATCGCTCCAGTTTAAAGCAACAGGGTCTTGAAACAACTATTTACCTACAAGCCACTTTGTTTATTATTTACAGACAAACAAAACTAAATTGAAGTCTTGCATAATATAACATAAGTAGGGAGAGATTGGCCTTAGTGAGGCTGACTGTGACCCTTACGGCCACTAACTTCGGTTTTAATAGCCTTTGAATATTTTGGATTCAAACTTCGTCATCAAGAACACTCATTTTTACCAGGCACGGCGGCACAGATTTATAATCTCAGGACATGGGAGGCTGAGGCAGAAGGTTCATGGTAACTCTGGACTATGATGTAGCAAGATTCTGACAAAATGAAAAAGAGAGGAAGAGGGAGAGAGAGAGAGAGAGAGAGAGAGAGACTTACATGACAGCACTATTTCATAGACTAAATTAGATAATACATGAGCAATGTTTGAAGCTTCGTCTGAAAGTTCAAGAATTATGGTGATGATAGTTGTTTTCAGACTGGATACTTTTATAATAAAGGAAATAGCCATCGAGTTTGAACGGGTCCCCAGGACTCTAATTGTGGTCATTACCCATTATTGAATGGCAGTATGCTTCCAAATCCAGTGACCTGAAAAAGTAACCGTTTGCTTCCTTCCAGGTTCAGGAATGATCTAATCGGGAAGGTAATGTTCACTTAGTGGTAATATTAAGTTCTGACTAGGTCTGAGGTACCTATTTCAGAAGTTCTCTTAGTATAGGTAAGACGTGGAATCATCCTGGTTTCTATCAAGTGACAAATGTATAAAGAAAATGTGACATAAACACAGGATGGACTGCTGTTCAGGAACAGAGAAGAAACAGCTGTGTCCTCTGCAGCAGGACTGGGGACATTAAATGAAACAAGCCAGATGCCAACAACATGCTAGTTGCTCTCATATGTGGAAGCTAGGAACACTAGCCTCAGAGTTGAATCGTGGTTACTGGAGGTAAGGAGGAGGAGGATTTGATCAGTGCATACTGTATGTATAAAAGTACTTCATTGAGTTCTTTTAATGTGTACAATTACTGTGTGTAATGAGAAAAAAATAGAATAAGAATAAATCTATAAAATTACACCTAATTTTTAAAGAAAACAAACAAAACATGCCTGGTAGCACTCATACAGATTTGATAAAAACTAGGGGAAACTACACAAATGCCATTGTATTGTGTCTGCAGAAAAATGTTCTTCTTATGAATAACCCATGTGTTTGGCTATGAATGTGTTTAAAACAATTATTACAGGATAAGTTAGTTGTTACATATCAGTAATCTCTGATGAGCCTGAAAAATCTAATACTTTTCTGTGGACTTTAAAACCTCACATATGATGCATTACTTTCCTGTTCAGGAACTTCTTGTCCCAGTCAGAGTCCTTGAACTTGACCTTGCAGATAAGGCTCTTCAGCCTGTGCTCACCTCTACTATTGTGACCTTCATTATGCCTGATCCTCCCTGGCCTGAAATCCTGCTGAAAGACTGCAGACCACTGGACCTCAAGCCTTTGCGTCTTTACTTCCTCGTCTAGAGCAAATCCAAGCTCAGATAGCTATGGTGCTGTCACCACTATGTCCTCTCAACATTGACCTTTCCTGACCCCAAAATCCCATCTTCACTGTCCCCTTCCCCAGCTCTTCTCAGCCTCTAACTCCACACCATTTACACTCAACATACAAATAAGTGCCTCATGGGAGCAGTGGCTCTTTCTGATGCTCTAGCACAGTCCAAGGCACACAGGAGGCCTGTGTTAGGTTTGTGGTAACTTTAAAACATGCTAATATGACTGCTATGTTGAAGAAAAAAAACAAGTAAAAACTGGATCCTCACTAGGACCAATAACTTAAGGCTGTTTTAAAATATTAACAACAACAACAACAAGATATGGATGATGAGGGGCTAGAGAAATGATTCAGAGGTGAAGCTAATAGCACTTCCTGATCTTGCAGGGTTCAGTTCCCATCACCCATATAGTGAATAACAATTTGGGTTCCAGGGGATCCAACATCCTCTTCTGGCCTCTGAGGGCACTATGTGTACATGGTGCACAGGCACATATGCAGGGAAAGCACTCCTACATATAACATAAAAATACAAACTTTAAAAAAAAAAAAAGAAGAAGAAGAATGTCATGAAGAGAGTGGAGTGAACGTTATCTGAAAGACCACAGAGCCAGAAGGATCTGAAAGGGAGGTTTAGTGGCTCAAGCAGCTTGAATTCACATGGGCTCAGTGGTATCCCTGCCCCTCAGGTAGACTTTGCTGATGACAAGGCCTTGGTTGGAATGGCCAACTGGATGGGAAGGATGGATGGGAAAAGGTACAGACCACTGACTCCCAGTCTCTAGAGGGCAAGGGTTTTCTTTAGGCGGGCCTGACATTTACCAGTGCTTTATACATACCAAATGAATCCAGAAGCAGACAGCCCTGGCTGTACTAACACTCAGGAGAGACATGAAAAAAAGAAAAAAAGGATAATGAATCAAGCAAGGACTGCTCTCTTCAGTCTCTCCGGGTAAATCTTGCTGTGGATTTGAAACAAAAATTGTTGTGGTATATGCATAAAGACAGTCTTTTTGGGAGTGCAGGGGCACGTTGATCTCATTTTTTCCTGTGTCTTTGCCGATGCTCTGTCTTTTCCTCTGCAACATAAAAAATCTTGGTCATATTTGCTGGTAGTCCTCGTACTCAGACCTCTGCTGAGTGAGACTCTGTTTGCTGTTTTCACATGAGTGTCAGTTCTTTTTAATAGTCTTGTCATGTCGGCAGAAAAATGAATTTGGAATTTTTATATCAGAGGGCAGTAAGTTTACTCTGCTCTAGCCCATGACAAAAGTCACAACAGGTGACTCCCAAATTTTGACAGATTTATCACTGATTCACTGAGAGTGGGAAATGTTTCTTAGGGAAACAAAGACAACAGCCTCGAACTTGGGGAGTAAACAATGTATTATGTCCCTTCCTGATGTTTAACATGTACCAAATAAATTGTACTCCCTCCAAACCTTAATGTTGGTTTTCAGAGAGTCTGTACTTTTGTGGGTATTTTCCCTTAATGTTATGGGAAGTTGTTGTTAATGAGCAAGACGTAGGCTATTGTAACAATTTCACTGCCAGGAACACGACCACTGGCTGTCCAGAGACCACAGTGAAGTACTCATGTTGTATAATCTGAGCCCACTACGTGCTAACTCTTGACCAGAAATCACTTGACTTTTTAACAATAAGCATGTTTAAAATGACGTAATCATCTAAACATTATCACTTATTTCCATGGGCCAAAGTTAACTCTTCTTATCCTCATCTATCAGGTTAATGAGGAGTCATGTCCCCACTCATCTAAGAAGGAAGACAACTTCTAGGATACATTAAACAGATTAAGTGATTATAGTTGGAAGCTATAGCATCCTTCACAGGATCATGTGTTGAAGGTTTGTTTGAGCTCTCGCATTAGAGTGTGACATTGAGGGAACCACACAGTCTTCAGGAGGTGGGTCCCAGCAGGAAAAAGTGCATCACTTGGGGTAGGCCTTTGAAACCGTATCTGTCCCTGGGCCAGCCACAATTCCATCTTCCAGATTCATAACAGTGTTAACAGTGACCACAGTACACTCTGTCACTGTGGACAAGGCCTACCTCACCATGGTGGATTGAACTCCCTCAGAAGCATGAGACTTGGCAAACCCTTCTCTTTAAGTTATTTCCACCCAAAGTTCTGTCAGCAACACAAAAGCTAGCTAAAACAGAGCTCCTGTAGAATTTATATGCAGATGAGATGCAAATCAGATGCAGACTTAGCATTGAGATCCTTCCCACAATAGGACAAGGAGGACAAAGGACAACTGTTGACATTCACACAAGAACTGTGAAGACCACAGAGCAAAATAAACAGAAACCCAGAACTGGTCTAGGTGATGAGCTCATTGTAGAGAACTCAGCCCCAGCTGATCCATCTGCAACATGACCCCTACAACTAAGGCTCAAGGAAAATCACAGAAGAAGAGGCAAAAAGATTGCAAAAGTCAAAGAAGTACTGTAGTCATGTGAAATTCTCAAACAAAAGATTTTTAAAAACCCATTTTTTTTAATGGAGCTATTTCTTAAAACCAGGTTTTGACAGTGAATGAGTCATTAATTGTCGAAATACTGCATATTGAATTATTCTATCTGGTCAAGCATCAAATTTGTGTCTAAATATAGAAGAGAGATAAAAAAAAAACCAATAAAACACTGCATGAGCTCAAAAAGTATAAAATTTAGAATTTAGTGATGCCACTACCAATTTCTTCACTCAATCATAGGAATTAGTTTTTTATTTGTAACTTTAAGTTTTTTTCAAATCCTTCTTTTAATGATGGTTCTTAAATGCTTTAACCTCCCTTCTAGCCCAACCACCCAGCAGAGGTAGTGGAAAAGAAAGGGTATGGAGGAAGTGGACCTGTTTAGAAATGGTTCTTTGAAGCAGATCCCATCTACACTGTCAGGAAATCAGCAATTTAGTTCACAGGTTAGCAGCAGTAGCGTGATTGTCACAGATACACCAGCAGTCCAGTTCAGTAGAGTTGGGATAGCAAACAGGAATCTGCATTGGTAGAATTACCTAGCAGAGACAGCTAGGCCTCAGCCTTGACACAAGTCAGTAGGAGGGACCAGGGCCAACAGGAAGGCCAGGAAGAGTTTTCAGCTGAGCCCCTCTCAGTGAATCGAAGATTAGCAAAGATGGGAAAATGGGAGATCAACTGTTACCCCACTAGCTCTGTAGACGAGCTAAGCTCATCCTCCTTCACTGTAGAGTCCTATTTATATCCTCCAAACACCGTTTGACCTCCACGGGTCTTACCTCAGTACCAGTCTTGCCTTAGCAGAGCATCCTCTCACCTGTGTCTGCTTCAACAAAACGTTCCTTCACACGTGTGATTTAGCAAAATGTCCTTTCACTTGTGTCCACTTCAGCAAACACTCCCAAGTTTGCCCCAGAAAAACTTCATCTAACACTGTTCAAAAACCTCCTAAGTCTCTCCACTTCATTTATTTTAATAGGACTTCTTTCAAAAAGTATTTGACATTAACATCTAAAGTAGTTTTTACCCTCGTCTCCTCTCATGTGCTGTGATTTCTGACATTCTGAAAATCAAATGGTCTAGTGTGCTGACACACACCTGTAACTCCAGTGCTTGAGAGGCAGAGGCAGGAGGACTGCTGCCAGTTGGAGGTCCACTTGGCCTACAGAACAAGAACCAAACAGCCTGGGCAGCAAAATGAGACACTATTGTAAAAAGTCAAAAACAGAAGACTGTGGGGAGGGGTGGAGAAGAAAATTTAACTTGTCTATAATTCAGCCTAGAAGGGTTTCTTATAAATGATGACTAAAGTTCTTGTCCTTAAGCAGATGCAAGAAGGTGATACTGAAAGTTTTCTTTCTTTACACTTTATTTTTTAAGTTCTTAAAACTTGTTATTGTTTCAAACATATGTGATCTGTCTCTAGTTCTTCTGCTAGTTAAGTCAACAATGTTGAGAATGGTGTATTTCAAAATTGGAGACCTTCAGCTAACAGTGCCTTTTGGCAAATGTCCAAATAAATAGTTACCTTACTTTGCCCTCTCCCACTTTCACTGGTAATTGTCTATGACAGATGATATTTTTTTTTTGACCAGGAACTAAGGTACACACACAGAACAACATATTTTAACATAGCAAAACCAACCTGTTATGAAACAATGTATGTATACATATAATATGTATACATATAATATACATATAATATGTATAATATACATATAATATACATAAATATAAACATATATAAATACATATAATATACATATAATATGTATAATATACAATAATATGTATAAATACATATAATATACATATAATATGTATAATATACATAAATATAAACATATATAAATACATATAATATACATATAATATGTATAATATATACATACATATACAATAATATGTATAATGTACATACAATGTATGTATACATATAAAACAATGTATGTATACATATAATAAATATATGTATATATTTAATACTCTCCACAGGTCTATGAGCAGATACCATCTTTTCATTCTCTACATCTTTCTGACTGGAGGTAAATAAGGAACTATGAAGTCAGGGGTGAATCTAGAGTCTGGCTGAAAGTTCACCTCATACTTCGATGTCTACTTTCTATGCTCTGAATGGCTGCACATACCTTTCAAGAAGTATTCAACGTGCTATATTTTAAATGACTTTGAAAGGCTGGAGAGACAACTTAGGGGTTAAAAGCACTTGGTTTTGCAAAGGACAGGGGTTCTGTTCCCAACGCAGATGGGATGACTCACAGCAGTCTGTAACTCCAGTCCTAGGGGATTCCATGCCCTGATCTGTGAGAATCAGGCATGCATGGAATGCACATACATACATACATACATACATACATACATACATACATACATGTAGAATATTCATATTTATAAAATAGTGAAATTAAATCATGTTGGGTTATGATACAGGTGAATACCACCTAGTAATAAATAACTGATTTGCACAAATGCATGGAAGAATCTCATAGGCATAAAGTTAAGTAAAATCAAATCATATCCAAAGGAGTATATACTTTATGGTTTTGTTTATAGCAGAACTTTTCAACTTCAAATCTATTTTCATTAGAGGCCAGTTTTGGGGTTCAGACATGGTCCTCCATGCACTGTATAATGGTTAGTACCACCACTGGCTTCCATCTACTACCTGATAGCAACTGTCTCACCGTCCTGCTCACTCTGCCCACGAAAAAAATGTTTCCAGGCATTATCAGATGTCTGCCTGGGGAAGAAATTACCTTTAAGAGAAAACCACTAATTTAGATGAAGAGATTTGAAAGGGAAATAATCAAGGCTGGTCTGTAGTATTGTAGGCAGCAATAGTGATGAGGGAGCCTTTTGGGACCTTGGCAGCCCTTGATGACAGTCACACTTCTATTCACAGTTATCAAACCGAGCACCTAAGATGGGTGCGTATTATTGTGTGTGAGTCATGCAATACCTTTTAGAAAATTACTGGCTTAAGGTCAGGGGTTGAGGGGAGGGAAATACTTCAAGAAGAAGGAATTCCGGTGAGAGCGGAATTAAGGATTAAGAAGGGTTCCAGGAAAGCAATGCTCTGGAGGGAAAGAATGATCTAAACAGCAAGCAGAACCAGAAGAAGCCAGGCCACTCCAGGCACAGCACACAACAGGAGCCAGAAAGGAAAGAGCAGGATTGTTGCTGGCTAAGAGAATCTCACTGGGGGCTAGTTTCCAAAGCAGATAAGCAAGGGAAAGGGAAGTCCAAATGCCATGCTATACTTCACAGCGGTAGTATCTAGGTCAATGCTGTGTTCACAAGGAGACATAATTGTCACATTTAGTAGTGGTGAAAATTAAGCCTTTGAAACAAAATAGAATAAAGGAACGACTGTGCCTTTCAGCTCATTACCTCACTATTGCAGAATTCCCCACTGTCATCTATTCTTGCTACTTGTCCACCCTCATTCCATCCCAGGTGCCTGGTGCTCCCCACTACATCTTCTATACAGCTTCTGGAAATAGAAATAGAACTCTCCTGGGAAGGTTCCCACTGGTTTTTCAGCCATCATTTTCTTTCAGGCTACTAATTACTATTGGTTACATTATTCGTCATCATCCTTAATTGAGCGTGAACAATGCTAAACCCTGTAAAGAAAACGTTAGAGGGGAGTCATTTCATTTAAGCCGGAGAATTTGGAGCTGACTCAAATGGGAAGAATAATGAGAGACGGAAATTCTGCCATGGTCAGGTGGCCACCGTTCAGCTTTGTGGAATGCAGAGTTTCCCTGTATGGATAAAGAACAGCTGTTTGTGATGGTTTTTATATGCTTGGCCCAGGGAGTGGCACTATTAGGAGGTATGGACTTGTTGGAGGAAGTATGTTATCATGGGTGTGGGCTTTGAGACCCTGATCCTAACTCCCTGGAAGCCAGTCTTCTCCTGTTTGCCTTCAGAACAAAATAGAGAACTCTCAGATCCTCCTACGCCATGCTCCCACCTTGATGATAATGCATTGAACTTCTGAACCTGTAAACTAACCCCTAACAAATGTCTTTATAAGAGTTGCCTTGGCCATTGTGTCTCTTCACAGTAATAAAACCCTAACTAAGACACCATTCTTTGTCATTCAGTCATGAGTATAGAAGAACTAAGAGATAGCTCCCTGGCCAAGACCACCTTGCTAAGGGGCTGTACATCTCTTCATACTGGAGATGGGGCAATCTCACAAAGAAAATGAAGGAAAATGAAATATAATACACTGCTTTATGATAGTTTATAGTCTATACATAGGACTAAAACTAGTGAAGAGACCAGAGGTCAAGATCACCGTCCTATAAACTCCAAGATTTTATATCCATCCAGAGTTTCTTTTCTGTAATAGCTGTGTTTGTTTTCTCTCTGAATACAGCTGAGGATTACTTAAATGAATGCCATGTTTTTACTGTCTCAGTTCTTTGCACTAGTTAGAATAATGTCTTAGTTATAGGTAATTTTTAATTAATGTAAAAGAATACTCAATGAAAACTGGCTTAAATAATACAAATGCAGGAGAAGGGCTGTAACCAAGGTGTATAGAGGCTATTTCAGAACTAAGAGATTGGAGTGGAGGTAGAATGCAGCCAGGCAAGTATTTGAGGGAGGGAGGATCAAGACCAAGGGTAAAGCCTCCTCAATTAAGTGACCATGACAGGATAGAAGAAAGCTGTGACTATGATAGAGTTCTGGAGTCTGGGCCACAGTAGAAAGAATTGAAATCAAAGATCAAGGCATCAGGTCCAGACCATGCAGGGTTGTGTAGACTGGTGGATGGACCCTGAGTACACAGGAAGATGATGGGGTAGTTTGGGTTGGTGAGTGGCTTGCTCTTGCATCTATTTTAAAAGAATTATTCTGATTGAGTTGGTGGAAACAAACTACAGATGAGAGAAAAAACAGAGAGGTGTTCAAAGAGGTCATCATGTTACAACAAGGAAGTAACAGCATCAGGTCATTGTTAAAGGTGCTGAAACTTAGCTAGTGAATTTGTCATGGGATGTCAGAATCAAAAAGGATGTTTTTCGGTTTGCAGCTGAGTATAGCCTTGAACTTGTGATCTGCCTATTTCCGTATCTCAAATGTTGGGATTGCATCTGTGAACCACTATGGTCAGCTTTCTGTGTTGCTGGAGACTAAACCAAAGACTTCCTGTGCAAGGGGTCTTCCAACTGAACTACATGCCCAGCCTGTTTGTTTAGAGATAAGATTTCAGGTAATCAGGCTGGTCTTAAACTTGGGTTGTAGGGTGGTCAGTGCTGGGAGCTTGACTAAGTAAAGGGATGGGTACATTATTTACTGAAATGGAAAGCTATCTTAGGAAAGCATGGGGTTAAGGATTCAGGCTTCCTTTTTGCCCATAGTAGAATGACATACTTAATACTGGTATGTATTAAATCACTGAAGACACAGCTGAATGGACGAGTCTAAAGTCCATGTGTATATAACTCATGCATGTGATATTTCAAGCTATGAGATTCAAAGAGACCACAAAAAATATGAAGCCAAATGAAAAACAGTGTATAACCTAGAGGAACCTAGACTATTCCGATGTTGAGACACACTAGGAAAGAGCATGGTGGAGGTGTCAATGAGACCAGAAGTTCTAGCAAGGGTGGTGACCCAGTAGCAACTCAAGCAGGTAGGAGCGAGCAACTGTAAAATGGACAGATGCAAACCTGCACTGGAAATCCAAGGTGCTCTCAGGGAAGAAGGGGATGTGGTGAGGAAGCGGTGCTCCTGTGTACAGATGAAACCCTCGTGCAGTCTTGCTTACATTTTATTGACTCAAATGTGAATCACTCACGATTTCCTACAATTTTCTTTTCCCTTGACCATTCTAGGTCTTCACAGACATTTAGATTGCTTTCAGGGATATTTTTATGCTTTCCTCTAATAAAATCTGATTTAGAAAATCTAATCAATTAGGTATTTTAAGCCTCATCATTGACATTACAAATGGACTCTAGTTTTACAAAATGATGAACCACAAATGACAAGCCCACTGATTTAATTTACACAAATGTCCCTTATCTGTGGCCTATCAGGATCCATCTACTACATGAACCGAGGCACACTGGCTGTCCTAATAGATGACATTGAATTTCTAATGGGAACTTCTGCAAAAGCAAATTCATCATGTCCAAGTATGCCCCCACAATATTTCATTTTGTCATTGGTTACACTTTTCTAAGCTTTTCCACGAGACCTGTGAGAGCCAGAGGGTACGATTTTGTCTGAATCGGGAGTTTTATGCTTCCAAAGAAGAAAGCAAATGTCAAAGAGTTGTTTAAATTTAATAATATGTAGACATCATTTTTGTTCCAACTTCCCCTTTTTAATATTATTCCACGATTACATTTCTCTTAAACATTCCAATTATTTCAAGTAAATGTGTATATCACTTATCAAAATTAAGTGAATAAATGACATTCGGAGCCTAAACATATCTATTAGGGAGGCATGTTCTGGGGTCTCTCTGAAATAATCTACTTTATGCAATCTTGTTTTTGATGTCTGGAGTCTGTCATATAGCTATTTTTCTTCTGCAGCTGGTATCACATTTATGGGGGGGAGAAGATTTCTAATTATACTTTGCTGGTGTATAAATGTGTCATTTCATACAACTCTCTGTTTTCTTTTGTTGTAACTCCTTTCTCTCTGTTTTAGCCCCAGGCTCTCCTCTTTATTTGATCAGGAGAGTTTATATGATATTCTAGGCAACACTTCCTCCCAGGAGAGAAACAGGATTTCCAATTGCTACTCGTGATTCCTCAGGCGATCTGAAAGGGCACCTCCTGAATTAATGTTTTCGTTACTCTTTCCTTTCTGTGCTTACTGGTTTATTTCCATCAGCAGGTAGGTATGCTTATTTTCTATTTCTTAATTTCCTTTTCCTATGAATGCTAATGATTTGTGGCTTGCTTATTTCTTGTTGGCTAGTTGGATGGTTAAATAGAAAAGTAATCAAAATGAACACTTGTTGGCAAGATGTTCCTCTCAATAATTAACTAAAAGGTACCGAGTTCAGTGTTCCTATAGTCAGCTTCCAGATAAATTCTTCATGTAAGGAAAGAAACTTGAATTTTAGGTGTTCTGTTACTGTTGGCTGCTGTAGCAATGGCTTTTTCCATTAAAATAGATAATCTATTTTTAAGAGTATTTTGGTGCACAGCTGTCTAACAGAACAATGTATTAACTAGGCTTAAAATATTTCTTCATCTCCATACTGAAAAGAAAATATGTGCCATTGAAGAAAACAGGAGAACTATTCATACATATCAAATGTATTATAATAGGGAATGGGATATTAGTTCTCCTATATTCTAAATATGTTCCCAAAATGATTTAAAAATAAAAAGCTAAGTTATCCACACTGTGTGTGTATGTATGTGTGTATGTGTGTGTATGTGTATGTGTGTGTTTGTGTGTGTGTATGTGTGTGTGTGTGTGTGAAAACTGATAGAGAAATAGTGTGGGCGGTAAAGGGGTGGTAGACTGCTTATTAAGATGCTTCCATAGCAGATATGAAATGCTGGGGCCAAAGTCCAACCCCTCATAAGTCAGCTATGCTAGTTCATGCCCATAACCACAGCACTCCAGAAGTGGAGATAGAAAGATCAGAAGTTCAAAGTCATTATTGGTTTCATAGACAGTTGGAAGTACATGTGGTGGACCTGAAACCCTGTCTAAAAAACCAAAAGAAGTAATGCAGCATATGGATGTCCTAAGTGAGATGTGGCCAAGAGCAGAGATATGAATGAAGCCAAGGATCCCATGACTTTTTCACCAGACATAGACGGAACTCATTACAACTCAGGCCTTGGGAAATCAGGAACACACATGTACTTATTTCCAAAACATGTTCTAGGTTCTTCTCCTTCCTGCCTTATATTAATAATAACAGTCAAAACAAAAAGCAGAAAGTTGTCATATATTCACTACTGTTTCACCGTTCTTGATATAAGTCTATCATCAGTAAAAAGAATGTCTAAAGTTTCTTATATTACTGAACTGTATAATAATATCACCCTCTAATATTAACTAAACCATTAATACTTAATTAAGGATTCTGTGTGGTTAGGCATGAAAGAGAGTCTCATGTGATTTAGCCTGACCTAGACTCTCTATGTCGCCAAGATTGGTTTCAAATTCCTGATCCTGCTGTTCCTACTTTCTGGGTGCTAAGACAATGGGTTTTTACCACCAACCCAGTTGGACCTATTTTTTTTTTATAGCCATTAGTTTCAACATAAGTAATACTTTCATTTTGTGTTCAAATTCAGTTCAAGTATTAAGACCACTAGATCGCATTATACATATATTTGAGTGTATCTTGTCTCAGGACTAAATACCATCCATAGGTTAGAAGGCCAGGGAGATACCTATTTCAAGACAAACCATTTAACCCAACCACCTATAGCAATTTGAAACTTAATTTAGATGATGGATGACTTGGACTTAACCTTTTCACTTTAATATACTTTAATTCATAACTGCATTGCCGTTTGCGTACATTTATCCTACCTCGGTTGCCTTAAAATAAAACACATTGAAAGAGAAGTGCTATTGTTTCACTGATTGTAAATTAAAATAATAAAATTAATGTCAAATGTCATTTCAGCATATACTTTGTCACCATGGTAACCCATAGGTAACTGAGTTGGTAAAATTGCAAATTACATATTCAGCTATTTAAAGACATCAATGAAGTAAAGTCATTTAATCAAGCTTTTCATTGCTTGTGCTATGTAATCAAGACGACCCGATTAATGTCAGAAAGCCACAGCTTCCCTCTCCTGTCTGGCATTTCCACCATCAGGTTCAGCCTGCTCATGGCTGTATGCTATTTTTTTTTGGAAGCATATTATTAGATATTTGTGTCCTTGACAGGAGGGGAATATAGTTCAAAAGTAATTTTATTCATAAATGTAAAAATGGAGAAAAAGTTCAAGTTCTTTGCTTATTTTTCTTATGTAAAATCTGTTTCTAACAGAGAGAAAGAGAAAGAGAGAGAGAGAGAGAGAGAGAGAGAGAGAGAGAGAGAGAGAGAGAGAGCGCGCAAGCAAAGGATCTCTTGGCTTCTCAGCCCATCACGCATACCCTATCAAACCCTTGCCCCGGTACCTAATCCAGACTATCCCATCCTCTCGCTGTGGTGGTTTGAATGATAATCACCCCCATAGGCTCCTGTATTTGAATGTTTATTTCCCAGTTGCTGGATGAATTCAGAAGGGCTGGGAAGTGTGGGTTTATTTGAGGAGGTGTGTTACTGAGTTAGGGGCGGTGTGGGGTGGCATGTATCGGGGACTTTGGACCCATACCAGGCCCACGCAATCTGCTCTCTCTGTCTACTGCTTGTAGTTCAAGATGTAAGCTCTCAACTAGGGCTCCAGTGCTATGTCTGCCTGCCTGCCACCACACTTCCCATCATGTGGTTTCAGCCCTCTGAAACTACAAGCAAGTCCCCAGTTAAACGCTTCCTTGTATAAGTGCATTGGTCATGGTGTTCCTCACAGCAGAACAATAACTAGTACACAGACAGACCCAGATCAGAATTGGCTTGGCTATCTCCTTTCTTTGCAGACTGAGTATAGAGCACCAGGGATCTCTGATTTTCTCTGCTACCCACTGTGACAGTTTCTGATGCTGTGACAAAATACTTGAGAATAACAACATACAGGAAGACAGACTCATTTGCTACATTCTTTTAGAAATATGTCTATAGCTTTTTGTCTTTATTTCTGTATGTGAAAGGCAACATAGCTGCAGAGGATGGGTATGGGTACTAGCTAGTTTCTTTTTTTTTTTTTCTTTTTTCACTTGTTTTTAAATTTTCAGCTTGACATAACTAGAGTCATCTAGGAAAAGGAAACTTTAGTTGAGAAAATGCCTTCATAAGATTAGCCTGTAGGCAAACCTGTGGAACATTTCCTTGTTTGATGATTGATGTGGAAAAGGTAAGTCCATCATGTGTGGTGCTATCCCTGGGCCTTGGTGTATATAAGAAAACAAAGTGAAGAAGCCAGTAAGCAATTATCCAGTAAGCATTGCTCCTCCATGACCTCTGCTTCAGTTCCTGCCTCCAGGTCCCTGCCTTGAGTTACTGCCCTGACTTCCCTCAATGATGAACCATGAACATAAAGCATAAGTGCAGTAAACTTTCTCCTCCCCCACATCTTGGGAATAATACCAGGAGGTCTCACCCTCTGCAGTATGCATAAGTATGTGTTCCGGTTCCTGTGCAAAATGTCCCTAAAGGTTACTAAGAAGAGTTGCTCCTCAGGTGGCCATGCTATTAAGAGGTGATTGGATCATGGAGCCTCGAACCTCAGCAATGGATTAATTAACTGGTAAATGGGCTAGAGATAGATCATGGGGTTTTAACATGGTGGGAGAAACCTGACTAGGACCATTTTGTCAGAGGCTACTCATCTCAGAGGCCCAGGAGTGGGTGGGTTTGGGGAGGAAGAGAAAATGAGAAAGAGAACCGAGGGAATAGATATTCACTTTCAAGCAAGTCCCCTGTGACGCCTTTCCCCATTTAGACCCCATCTCTGGTTCGTTTACCAGTTAACTAATCCATTGCTGAGGTAAGTGGCCCCATGATCCAATCCCCTCTTAATACCATGGCCACCTGAGGACCAATTCTTCTTAGGAACTTTCAGGGATGTTTTGCACAGGAACCGGAACACATACTCATGCATACTGCTCTGGGGGAGACCTCCTGGTGTTACTCCCAAGTTCTTCTTGCTGCCTGTTAAGTAGCATGTCATTTACCCAATGTATTCGTCTATACACAACCAAGCATTATCAGAGACTTTCTTTTAAAACAATTCACATTTCTCCAGCTGGCCTCAGCAGTTGCTAACCCAAACCTGATTTTGATTTCCAGAGGAGAAAGAACAGGGAAAGTGATTTGGAGAAAGCACAAGAAGTCTGTTTGGCAATAGGGTCTCTTGAGCCCAAAACCTCCTGTTTGCCTCTGAGATTTACATGAGTGATCCTTATTAACGTGATCTTAATAAGAGACAGGTTGACATAAGGCCCCTCTCTTCTCCCCCAGTAGCTTCACCAGCAGATGGAAAGAGCTCTCTAGTTTCTCCTGAAACACCTTGAAAAGCCACAGGCATTGTTGCCCTGGCAACATTCTAGGAGAACAAATCTTGACCCAGATGAGAGGGCAAGGCAGGTAATGTTGAATTTTCAAAGCAGAGTGAAGCCTTTTCAGTAACAGACAGCTCAACTGTGCTCAATTCTTAGACCCTTCATTTCTCACTCTCAGTAGTACTTAAAGTAATTTCTAAATCTCAGGCTGACTGGTCAGGCTATTTTCATATGTTCAAACTCCCTCCACATTCTCAGTAGGCATGGCTCCAACCCAGCGTGGCAGCAAGATGTCCTGTATGGTAGAGAACACTATTTCTGTCTCCAGAAAGTACGTGTGCTATGAAGCAGAGAATCAGAATTAGGGACGCCCAGACACAAGCAGTGGGCACTTGTGACCTGAAAATGCCACCTTGGACTTCATGCCTCAGAAATCAACAGCAAAAGGAGCAGACCACATTAGAAAATGCCCAAAAGTCCCTTCTTTCCGTTATTGAGGTCGCGTGCATCATGTGGGCACTTCATTAGAGAAGAGTCAGAGGAAGAGAGAGAACTCTTTAAGCATGAGTTTCACTTGAGTCAAAGCAGAGCCTGGGTTATCAAGAGAACCTTTAAGACTTGTGTGACATCACATTGAGTTTATTTGACTAAATTCAAATTCAGTTTTTATTCCCACAGTCAGGGAGTAGGATCTCAAAGGGAAGATCAGATCAGTTAGAAAAACCCAAGGGTAAATGTTTGTGAGTAATCTGAGTTTATATAATTAGGGATGTTGCTCTGTGTGTTTCTGCTTGCATGTAAGTATTGCACTCGTGTGCCTAGTCTGTATCCACATTCCCATAAGACAGCACCATGAAGAACAGCTAAGAGAACACCAAAGATGGACAGGATTCTGGATGATGGATAGATGTGGAAAGTTCCTTGCTGTTTCCATTCTGCTCATTCACATTTTTTCAATGTAACATAATAAACCCATCTTAACAGTATATACTTCATGTGCTGAGCGAACAATTTAAAACATGAAAATATCCTTCATCATAGGAGGTGCCCCACTTTAGAGTCTAAACATCTACCTGACCTCACTTGGTGTTGTCTATATAGCTTTTGATACAAAAGGCTGATTCCTTTGGTATATCTAAACCCCTAACCAGAAAATGGCATCAATATATGATTCACTATAAAGATAAAGGTTTAGAACCGGTGGTGGCAGAGTGGACATCCTGGCTGGAGAGACAGCACAGTGGTTGAGAGTACCTACTCCTCTTGCTGAGGACCTGAGTTCCATTTCTAGCACGCTGTCACTTGACCTACTACACACACCTGTGACTCCAGCTCCAGGAAGATCCTAAGTCTCTGGTCTCTGACATTAGCTACACTCATGTGCATATCAGCGCACACACACACACACACAAACACATACACACACACACACACACACAAACACATACACCTAATTAAAAATGTATAACAAATACAAATCTTTAGGACTAAGATTGGCACCAATCTTCATTTATCTTGCTGAAGATCAATCTTCTCAGATTTATCCCACTTAGCACTACATGGTCATGTGTCTTTAAAATTATCTCTACTGAAGGAAGTATCTTGAGAGAGATGACTACATAGTGCACATTCTCAGAGGACTCCACCAAACACAATAGGCCCAAGTGCTAATGGTCCTAACATGCTGTGATGTTAGGCACATGTCAGAACTCAAAAGTCAGTCAATCAAAGTCATTTTCTGTGGCTCTCCTGAACTCTTGCCTTTTCTCAGATGCACGCCTCTGTATCTGACCTGCTGAGAGATTGAAAGAATTGAGTCTCTAACCTTCACGGCCACATATGCTAAACATAACCAAAATTGTTAAGCTAGAAGAGGCTTCACCCTAAGAGAGAAAGCTGGCTAGAACATTAACAAAAAGATCAGACTTTTTTTTTTTTTACAGTTTTCCTTTCACCTAGTCTTTGAAAAGACCCCCATCCAACAGATTCTAGAAAGTATCTGAGACGAAATTTCAGCCAACACACAAACACTCTGAAAGGTAGCATGCAACACTTCTTCCCAAGTAATTAAAGCGTCTTGGAACCTACCTTGACTCTAGCAATGAAGCATCCAAATCTTTTATCTGACAGGTTAATGGGGATCTGAAATGAATACTATTACTAATGAGAATCTTAGGAAATTAATCATATCACACTATTATTAGCAACCACAAAAGATGAACTCGCAGAGATTAGATTACACAGGATAATTCTGAGATGTGAACAAGCCAATATTAAAGTAACAGAAGGCTACTTCCAAGTGGGAATAAGAAAACAAGGCACTCGATAAAAAATTAAGAATGGATTAGACAATTAAGATGATCCTTTATTTAAATGTCTCTAAGTATTTACGATTATAATGTTTTATTTATGGTCGTTTGTGTGTTTGTGTATGTATTTATCTTCTATCTTAAGTTCAACATGAAGGAAGAAATGAACACTGGCAAAACATTCTTGATGCTGCAAGAAATGAGTTATAAAAATCACAATTTACATTATTTCAAAACTTTGGGGATATTATTGTTATTGTTGTTTTCTTTCTTTGAGGACATGCTGAACCTCCTATGTAGTAAGAATGACCTTGAATTTTTCCTTCCTCTACCTCTAGAGTGTTAGGATTATAGGCAGCTACAACTGGTTTAATGTAGTACTGGGAATCAAGCCCAGGGTTTCATCCATGCTAATCAAACCCTCTGCATCTCGGAAACCCCATTACTTGGAAAGTGTTACTCCAGCACGACAGCAACTTCGATTTCCAGTTCTTCTATTGTTTCTTTATTTTTATTTTTTGTTTTTTTGGTTATTTTGTTTTGTTTTTGCTTTATACACTGTACCTAAGCTGAAAATGTCACTCTTTAAGTTCTCAAAGGTACTATAGCCATTTGGCTATTCCCTCTGTCCTTTGAGTTGTAGGTGGACCCAATGATCAAGGACTACTATTTAAGCTCTACCTACTGTTCTCTCACAGGCTTTGAGAAACATTTTCTCTTCCCTCAAGGAACACTGGGATAGAAATTTTTGACTTGTTGAGCACCGGGTTTGTATTTGGTATTGTGCTCAATAACAAAAGTACAGAGATGAATAAAATAGACTCCAACTCTGAGTTCATGGAGGTAAAATTCTAGGAATGGAAATGTCTGAACAACAAAATAAGTTGCAGTGAATGAGAAGACCAAGGACTGGAGAAGACAATGCTTAGGTATGGTCCAGGGCCTGATGTATAAACATCTTCAAAAGAAGCAAGTTCAGAATGAAAAGATCATAAGGACATCCTAACAGTAGTTCAATAAGGAGGACTTAGCACTTAGGTTCTAACTGAGGGATAATAGTGGTGGGGAACAGGAATAGGTTCAAGAGTCTTTAAGAAGACAAGCAAGGGGGCCCGAGAGATGGCTCATTGGAAAGGAACACTGATTGCTCTCCCAGAGGTCCTGAGTTCAATTCCCAGCAACAACATGTTGGTTCACAATCATCGAAAATGAGATCCAATGGCCTCTTCTGGTGTGTCTGAAGACAGCTACAGTGTGCTCATATATATAAATAAATCTAGAGGAAGAAGAAAGGACAAGTAAGGAGCTGAATATGGAGAAACATGATCTTTAATACTCATTGTCACAAAGAATTCCCTTAAGAGCCTGTTGAGATTGCTGTCATTTACAGGTAAGAAATCAAAGGCTCAGAGAGGCATAAGGATGATAACAAATTTCCAGCCCAGCTCTGACTCAAAGACCTCGTTTCTTCCATGAATGTTCTGTGTGAAGCAGAGGGTGGGTTTCAGGGTTGCCACCCACTATTTGTGAACATTCTCTTGCTGTGTTACTTTGTTTTCTGTTCTTGGCTTTGCCCTCAGGATTAACCCTTGTTATTATACTTGCTGTTCTAAGAGGCACCATAAATCCTATGGTGTGTGTATTCCCCTACAACTGCTGTATTAAAGGTCAAGTTTCCACCATTGACTGTGTAAAGGATGAGCGTAATGTGTCCCCAGCTGTACCTCATATAGTTGCCTTGAATTAGCTAGATGAGATTTCTGTTCCATGGCATCTGTCCGTGGATTTGCTTTTTATACACTGATGAAAACGGATTTCCCCTCGTCTTCCTTGCCTTGTCCTCTTCGGCTCTCTGTGGCCATCTGTTAGATGTCTCAAGATCTGGAGCAAGATGTTCCACTGCTTTGAGATATTTTAAAGCTGAAATCAAAGCCAGGCAGCAAGTTACATTATGAGGCGTCCTCCACCCACCCTCTGTCTTTACTTCTTTCATTACTTGCACCAACAGCGCAAACGTTTACTGATCTCATTCCTTAGACAGCAATGTCACATGTAATGCTTTCTTGTCTCTCTGAAATTTATGACCTAGTCAAATTTCTTAAGCAATTGGAGTTATTTTTTTCATGAAGTTATGAAGTATATTTACTACTGTGTAGAGACTTCTGGCAGCTATTCTTAGACCACCAAATAGAGCCAAATGTCCCTTTAGGTGCTCATCCATCTTCTAGGACCAAGTTGACATATTATATGTGCGAAGGTTAGTGAAGGAGGTCATAGTAGTTGAAAGAATAGGATAAACTATATCTTGGAACCTAGAGTTTGCCCACTTATAGATCACCCTACTTCTCAGATCAAACAACATCTTTTTCAGATTTTTGAAAATGCAAGTGCACTAAAAGACCATTCCCCACAATTTTATTTTACATGATGACTTTGTGAGCTCTTAACTGGCAAAGGTTCCTCTCTCTTATAGAATGACAGAACCCATTTCTCTAGTCAGGGTATCAGCTCCTGCCCCTTGAATGTCACAGTGTCAGCTTCTTTCTTAGAAGTCCTCCAGGATCTACTTTCTAGATTGGTACCTCTGAAACTTGAACGTGCATTTGAATCAGCCAGGGTTAAAACGCAGATCTTGCTAAAAAAAAAAACAACAGATCCTGATTCAGTAATTCTGGGGTGATGTTTGAGGTTCTCCATTATTAACAAGTTCTTGAGGAATGCTGATGTTGAGTGACAAATCATACTATGATAAATCATATAAAAAGGCGTGAAAAATCCACTTTTCGGTATGCATGACAATAATAGGTCATTTCCACAACTTATTAGTTGTATAGTCATGGGCTATGTAATCTCTCTTAGAGAGTTTTTCTCATCTATAGTCTCAAAGTTATCTACTAGATAATTTTTCTGAGGACTAAATGAACCCATTTAAACGTATACCATGGTACCTGGCATATAATGAGTACTTGTAAATACTCGTTCATTACTCAATTACAACTCAATTCTAAATTCAGAGGTTATATCTGAAATAAAGTCAAAGGTTATACTAAAGTAGCTCATTATATCTTGAAATTTGTCACTAAACACATCTTTATAGTAACAATAGGGTACAAATGTTAATATCATTGAGTGATTCTAACATCTCTCTTAACTCTAAACAAGAATTTTCTTGCAGCATTTCTCAATAGTTATTTGCCTTTTTATGAGGCCCCCTTCCTCCAACCTACTCATTTAAGGAAATGTTTTTGATAAGTATGCATTATTGTATGTAAATTATAATGTTGTATTTACTTATATTACTCAAAATTATGTTTATGGCATGCAATAGTAGACACTAACTTCAAAAATTAAAGGTAAATTGGAGTCAGAGTTAGAACCCAGAGAAAAACTATGTGCATTACTAAATTTAAATATCCATAGAGTATAGGAGTATAAAATTAGGGTTGCAATAATCCTATAACAGGAATGAGAATAGCCCTGGAGACAAAAAAAGTCTGGCAGATGAAACAATTCAGTCTTTAAGGTATCTTTTTATTCTTCACAGCCACAATACATGAACAAAATTAAAATTGACACCAAGTCACTCTACCTTCATGGACCATTTTGGCCACTATAGAACCACTTAGCTGTCTATGGACAGGACTTGTTTCAATGATCTACTGGTATACATTAAACTGCCCAATGTTCTATGCCTTTATGCTGTGCACTATTATTTCTGTGGTTCTAGAGTTGATGGGGCTCTGTGGAGTGGTCTTCCCACATGGGTTCTCACATGAGATGCAATTGCAATTAGGTGGCAGGTGTGGCTGGAGTTATCCAAATTCTAGAGCTGGCCAGCTACAATGGCTTTACTGCTTATATTCAGTACATCAGCTCACTGGCACAGCAATAGGACTGCTCAGTGAACAAGCAGACATTCCTCTCCAGATAAGTCCTTATCATGTGGCTACCTTGGATTCTTTATAAGGAAGAACCACTGGGTAGTTCCTTTTCTTTCATGAAACTGGATCCCTTTGGACTTTCTAGTGCCGAGACAGAACATCCCAAGAGATCCTAAGAGATCAGGCAAGATGGACTAGGCTTCTTTATGTGCTTGGAAGTGAGAAAACAGCATTTCCACTTCTATTTAGCCAGCCTAGAGCCAAGGGGTGTAGTCAATACAGGTCATATTTCACTAGAGAAAAGTCATCTTTGCAGAGTAGCTACCACAAGTCCAAGCTTTTCAGGTGGTTCTTGTCCCACATGCATTTGAGGATATCTGGCAAGGATCTCCCAACCTTCTCCTCCTAAATCAGATAGGATATGAGCTAAGAGGCTTCTGATTCCACTTGGTTCCAGTTATCTATCAGGATCTAGAAATTCACAACCCAAAGAAGACAGTCTAAGTTCAAAGAAGGTATTAAATATAAATATTTATATATATTAACTATAAAATATAAATAATATAAAAATTAAATATAAATAATAGTATCCTGCCTAGTCTTTGATGGAGTTTGACTACTATAGTGTTCTTTCTTCTGAAATGCTTTTCCTTAAGGAAATGTCTAGTTGGCAAATAGTATTATTTTTTCAATGGTATCTGTTTTCTAAGTAGTGAAGTAAAATTAAAACTTAAGCCCAGTGACTGCTTGCCTGCTGATTCTGTCTTGCCAAAATCTCCATTAAACACAGGAAAGAGTTAAAGGGAGGGCCCAAGTTCTAACTCCAGAGTCCTCCTCACTTCCTGGAGGAAGAGTAAACCAAGAGCTATAGGTTCTCATGCTCATGCCTAGGGGGTCCATAAGTTACTGGTTGAACTGTTATTTGAAAAGAAACCACTTTGCCCAACCAAATGTTTTGTTTCTCAGAGATGTTTTTTTGACTGTCTTATCTTCCTCTCCCATTCATAAATAGGGTAATTAAAATTGATCGCCCATCCACTGGACATAATGTAATATATTCAATGTGCTTTCCAAAATCCCTTATCTTAGTTTTGTCATAAAGCAAAGACTAGTCAGACGCGGTTGTTTTTATGGGAATTTATCTGTGGACCGGAGACAGGTGTTTAAGGCAGTTGTGAAGGTCATGGTTGTGTTTGATGTAAGCCACTCGTGGGTTCCTACTTCCTCATTCACACTTGACCCTCACATTTCATTTCTTTAATCACTGGCAGAATATTTCTGTAAACTGCTTAAAAACATATAAAGTGTACGCACATCATGTCCTTCCATCTTCCTCTTTCTGCTCAGTAGCATTTTATCCTCCAAAGGCTGCCTTTTTCATAGTCCTTATGTCCTTGAGATAAGAAGACAGTCCACCATTTCCATGGTCCGATGAGGTGGGGGAGGGTAGTACCAGCTGGGAGCTCCCGGGGCAGTTCTGACCCGTGAGAATAATTCAGTCAAAAGCCAAAGCTGTCGTAGAAGAGAATCCAATTGAGATTTTAACTGAAAGAAGCAGAATCCAGAGGCATCTTTCAAATTGCTAACCCCAACCATGTCTAGAAACTTCTACGCCACTGGACATAGTTTTAGTTACAAGGGTTGATAACCCACCCCCTTTCCCTTTAAGTACTGGATCTCTGTCATCTGTTGCTGTTAAGGCCTTCTTAAAGCACACAAGTACAACTCTGATCAAAGCAATGCAGTTCATCTACATAATAAAAGCAGCCAAGAGCTTGAAAGACTCATCATTTTGGCAGCCGTAGAAAGAATTCACCAAAACTTCATAGTCCACCGAGTGTTTCAGCCACTATTGAAAGTGAAGAGGGCAGGGGCGGGGTATTTACAACCAATTGCTTCTGTCTGTCCACTTACTGTATTCGTCAAAGTCCAACAAATACGCTTTAACAAAGTGACAACTTACAGAAGTGTAAGCAAGACTTCGGAGAGGATGAGCCCCAAGGTAAGCATTACTAAGAAGCTTTTTTATACCTCGTGCCACCCGTGTCCAGAGCTGGAGCCCATGGGACCCAGGGCTTGGCAAGCATTGGTGTCACAGAGGGGCTCCTGCCAGACCCGAAGCACCAAAGCAAAGACGACAGAGCAAGGAAGAAAGGACTTAGCTCCCTTCTTCTGAGCGCCAGCCAGTACCTGAACTGTAAGCCAGCTGGCCAAGGAGCTCAATGCTGCAGGCCTAAGACAGGTAGCCCCCCCCCCCCCCCAGGAGAGGGGCCTCTGCAGAGAAAACACCAAAATCGGCAGGCAAAACGAAATAAGTGGGATACCTGCCCACCCGGTGTTTGGGTAAAAATTATGTAATGCACTTAAAGAGTCATTGCGAGAGGAAAGGGAGTACTTTAGGTCTCATCCTTTGTTCTTGGGTACACCACGCTACCCTCTCCAGACTTTCCTCACTGGCTTCGCCCATGTGAACTACCAGGTCTTCCGAGCTGATTTTAAAGTTTCTCCCTTTCATCGACATTTCCAAAACCTTTTTACTCTTTATTGTCTCACTCGTTTCCTCGCTGGCCTTAGATTCTGAAGACAGAGAAGGAAAGAGAAAAGGACAGGGGGAAACTGCAGGCAGACTTAGAAAGCACAAAGAAAGCATTTGATGTTCCTCACGCTCTTTGAAGAACAAATACACCCGGGTGCATGCAGTCTTTAACAAGATGAATGTACATGCTAGGATGCTTGGCTGTGTTTTTGTATGGTCTCAACAGTAAATCTTCAGGCAGACATTTCCCCTTAACACTCTGTTTGGGGGAAATTGTTTCTTTCTTTTCTTTCTTTCTTTCTTTCTTTCTTTCTTTCTTTCTTTCTTTCTTTCTTTCTTTCTTTCTTTCTTTCTTTCTTTCTTTCTTTCCTTGGAGGGGGATGTGCTATAAAAACACATTAAGCGCTCCAAAGGAACAATTACACCATGCATTGTAAATGCGTATTAAGACTAATACACCACACTTATCTAAGTCTCAGTGAATTCAGAGCTACAGTGTCACAAGTCCAAAGGTTTCACAGATTAATTCAAGATATAAAGTCTCGGGGGGAGAGGGCTTTCCTCTCTTGTGTCAATTACAATGACACAGGTACAAAGCAAGGACTGATCCCATTTTTTGTCCCTTTTTAAAGATGCTTCAGCACAGAGGATGAGGCTGCACACACAAAAGAGTGCTTATGCCAGAACATTCCCATGGTGAATTTCCCAACGCTTTCTGACTCGGGCTAGCCCCTTGCATTCAGAGAGCATTGTGTCTCATGCAGACAGCCTGTCAATGACTGAGGCTATGTGCCTGGTTTTAGAGTTCACATTATTTATTACCTTGTTGTGGCACAGTGTGGAGGACTCTAACCATAATGTACGAAATCAGATTCTGCTACAGTTGCATTCCGAAGCTCATTTGACCCACTGGATTTGCTCTATTCAGGTATTTGAGTCCATTCTGGGTTAACGGGAAGGAAAATATGGATTTTTCTTTTCTCCATCCATATAAACAATGAAGACTTGTTAGAGACTTGTTTCTGATGTTTATGGATTTCTCCATAGAGCATACAGCCTATGGAAGATTGTTTTTAAGCAATAAACAATAATTATATTTGGGAGCATAGAGGTATAGTACCGTGTTGCATTCGGCCCGCTGATAAATTTCTCTGACCTATTTATTTTCTTATGTAGACATAAAAACACAAAGACAAACATAAATTTCCCTTCCCTCCAGCGCAGGCTTTTCTGCTTCCACTTCATTTTCCATCACGTTCCTCATTTGATATTACCTTTTTTTTTAATGGCTAAATATAAATATTCCACAATGAATGGCTGTAATTAGGTTGTCTGCTTCCCTTTCAAGGACTTGTTAAGAAGAGAAAGGGCTTTAATCTAAAGCAAACTAACAGGGCTAGAAGTTAATTAGAAATTAGCCATATATCCCTGGTAAATTATTTATGCTAAGCCATGTGTTACTGTAAGAATAATATACATTTACACTGACTACTGTAAACATAAAATAATTAACAATAAAGGGAAGATATTATCCCTTAATAGAATCCTTTTTGCCAAGACCAGTTTAATTTTCTCCCTCGTAATACTGAATGATAACACAGAGTCCCTGCTTTGTGTGGAAAGCACTGAGGTCCCTTTACAGCCTTCTTGAATTGGCTTCTGCTCTCCTGGCCTCCTCAACTCTCCCCCTTCTGTGTGCACACTCACTGTCTGATTTATATTATCCTGTAGCATGCCTTTCTTCTTCTTCTTAGCTTTCTTCCATCTTTCTCCTTTCTTCTAGTTTTTTTTTCTCCTTCCTTTTCATTAAAATCTGGCAGGACCCCAAATAAGAAGGGAACAGAGCCTCTCTCTCCATTCTTTCTGCTTCCATTCATCAGAGTCTCTTATTTTATTTTTCCTTTCCTCTCTTCTTATGCAACGCTTATTGCTAGAGTCGCTCAAGAATAAAGAAAAGCCTCAAGCAGTTGCCATAAAATGCAATATATTTAAATTCTATCTTCCTTTCTTCCCTTATTCTATTAGCAAGAACATAAAGCTCAAAAATGGACCAGCCCTGGCAAGCCTCTCCAGCTATTCAAGAGCCTTTAGATTTCACCTAAAGACTGAAATATGCTTGCCTCCTGTGTTGAGCAGGTAACTGGACCAAATTTCACAGCATCCCCTTAGGGAATACGGCATCTGTACCCATTTATTTCTATATGCATAATCAGTATTAAATACAATCTAATGAAGTGTCTTTGTGTCTAAAACACCATTACCTGAGGACTCTCCTTACAAAACATTCATTGAATTTTTTTTTCCTCCATTCATGTCTGGCAGCAACAAATGCAGTGCAGTTTTTACATGGTTAGTGTAGGTGTTGCTAATGTACTTTCCACATCCATTTAAATGCAAATCTTCATGCAAATAATTGCTTGGAGGAAAAAGGGAGAGAGAGGGAGAGAGACTGTGTTTAGCAGAAGACAAAGCTAGAGGGATAATGGGAAGCGTGAATAGGGTGTCAGTGGAGGGCTGCACAAGAAAACCCTGCTCTGTTAGGAAATGAAAACACATTAACGACAGCACAGAGGATTTCTCAATAGGTTCTTACAGCATTGTTGTATGTAAACATGATTCCCAGCAGGTGAAACAAAATGAATGAGTTGGGAAAAATTTTTTTTAAATGCCTCCCAGAGAAGGAGGAGAGAAAGGTCAAGTCAGTTGTGCAGAAATGGCCCTTGATCAGGGTGTGAAAGACCAACCGACTATGGGCAAATATGTATGCCTCTTTGAGAAATTCCCAGTCCAGAACCAAACGGGTCATTGTCCAAACAGCTCAAGTGGTAGATAATGCAATAGGGAAGTCTTTCAAAAGAAAAGTAGGAAATGAGCTAAGTCAGAAAAATTGTCATTATGCCAGAGCACAGCAACTTTGTAGCTTAATTTAGCTCCAATGAGCGCTGGATTTCAATGCCAGGGTGATTTCCAAGTTTTGTTATTTGCAAAGAAAAAAAAATGTTACAGCAAAGGTTAAGCACCAGCCTTAAGAAAAGCAAACTGTCCCAGAGTTTCCCAGGTTTTTTTGTTTTGGTTTTTTTTAAGTGCCTCTCCAAGTTTCCTTTGGATGCCAACAAGGGAGTGGACAAGAAAGTTGCAAAGTCCCAAGGCAAAGGGTTAGTCACAGTGCGTGAAGGAGGAAAATGACCCATTGGTGCCACAGATCTGAGTGGATAAGGCTATCTGTGGCACACATTGCTGCTTTCAGAAAGCCCCTCAGCCTTCCTGGAGGCTCTGAGATTGGCCACCTTTCCATTCCACGTTTCCACGATGCCAATTCAGCAACAGCAAATGAGGCTTCATTTCGATACAGCCTGGAAGATTTTCAGTAGACTCAGGAAGAAGTATTGTACACTCACAAATCAGAGCGATTTCAGCTTTCTTGGAGCATGCAGTTGGATAGAAATGATTACCTTTGACTTCCTTGTCTCAATATCACTGAACAGAGTGGAGCAGCAGTGGCGCACTTTAATCCCAGCACTTGGGAGGCAGAGGCAGGCGGATTCCTGAGTTCAACAAAAACCTGGTCTACAGAGTGAGTTCCAGGACAGGGCTACACAGAGAAACCTTGACTCAAAAAAACAAAAACAACAACAACAACAACAATAAAAATCACTGAACAGCCTTCCCGGCCCTCACCACTACCTTGCCAAAAAAAGTAAGGCTGTAGTGGAAGAGGAGGAAAGGAGGAGAGAGAAAGGAGGAGGGAGAAAGGAGGAGGGAGAAAGGAGGAGGGAGAAAGGAGGAGGAGGGAGAAGGGAGGAGGGAGAAAGGAGGAGGAGGGAGAAGGGAGGAGGGAGAAAGGAGGAGGGAGAAAGGAGGAGGGAGAAAGGAGGAGGGAGAAAGGAGGAGGAGGGAGAAGGGAGGAGGGAGAAAGGAGGAGGGAGAAAGGAGGAGGGAGAAAGGAGAAGGGAGAAAGGAGGAGGAGGGAGAAGGGAGGAGGAAGGGAAGAGGAGAAGAAGAAGAAGGAGAAATCTTGTAATAACCAACTGTATGATTTCACTTTTCCTACAAGAAAAATACTTTATCTCTGAAATGCTGTTCTCCCTCTTGCTGTAGAGGAGAAAGAATTTATTTGGCGTCATGGATCCAGGGGGATTTCTCTCCATGGAAGGTGGAGAGAGCACCGCAGAGTTAATGGTGGTAGAAACTAGTTGAAGGCTCCTAGGTCCAGGTAAAGCGCTCAGGGCTCAACTTCAAGCTGGTACAGCCAGAGCCAGAGAGCCCTGTCCTGCGATTGGCCACTACTTTCATCATGAATCACAGGTCTTAAATGGGTATTTCTTCCGAAAAGTTCTCTTTTTCCTTCCTCCTTCCATGTGCTCTGCCCCCCGAAGTGTCAATGAAGATCCCAAACTTGCTCCTGTCTTTCCAGTCATCTGTCCTGAACATTCTGTGCTTGTTAGCTCCATGCCTGTGATTTATCACCCTTAGCCTGTTGTCAGTTGTCTTGGAAAGGGCTTGCCTTTGTGATATGAGGTAGTTTTGAACAAAGAAGCAAAAGGAACTATTTTCTCTGTATACAGAAACAGACTGGAGAAAGAGAAAAATGGAGAGTCTGGATTTTGAATTAGCCTATTAGTATTTTTAAGTATTACATGGTTCAATAGAATAAACAATACATAGCTAAGTTTCCATTTAATATTTTGAGTCAGAAGTGGTCTGGGACTCATAAGACAGCCTGAGCTGGATTCAAATTCACAAGGTTTCTTCTGCTTCCTGATTTCTGGGATTATAGTATAGACCTGTAAAAAGTCATACATTAAAATTACCAACTTACACTAAATTATTGACTTAAGATACTTGACCCTGTGGATGAGAATTCCTGGAAGGAATTTATGCCCGCAAAAGGCTAACTTATTAGATAGCTATTCAATAATGTGAGTTAGCAGATTCAGAGCCTAATTACAATTTACCTTGGATTATCATTAGCACCCTAAATAGTCATTCCTTGCTCGCTTCTGTGTCAGACCTGATATCCTGTGACTGACAGATAAAAATCCTTTAGAGTATATGAACAGACCCCAAGTTTCTACCAATCAAAGGTCTAAGAATGCTGTCATTGACCTGGCTTTTAACATTTTTTCCTGATTTGTTGTAATATGCCCACCCAGTGTACCCACTGATGTATTTGAAATGTGTGTTAATTTGTGCCTCCTTTGTTTGGTTACTACAAAAAGCTTGTGAAAGGTCTAGAGAGATGGCCTAGCAAGTAATAGCACTTACTGCTTTTCCAGAGGTGTTAGAGTTATTCCAAGGTTTAATTCCAAATACCCGCATGGTCCAGGGGACCTGATGCCTTTTTCTGGCCTCCTAAGACACTGCATGCATGTGGTATACAGACATACATGCAGGGAAAGCACTCATACACATAAAAATCCTTATTAAAAGAGTTCATGAGTTTTCTGCTTCATTGGAACATGTTATTTGAGGTAACCTAAATCTGTGGTTTGGGGTCATAACCATTCATATTTGACTTCAGAATAAACCACATCTTTTATCCCTTTGAGGTAAGAACTATTTCTTTCATTGACAACCTATTATCATAATATTTAAATATTTGTTAAATGTTTAAATCAATGTATATATTTATTGTGTTTATTTATACTTTAGTTTATGTGCCCCTTTTATTGTAAGAATAGGCCAGGCTGAAGAACATTTATCTGAGTAAATGAAACAAAACTGTAACAAATAAGTGATGAAAGCTAGTACATATTTATGCTTCTCCATTCAATATCTAGTGTGACCCCAGGACAGTTTAGAGAGTAGGTAGTGCCCACTACTCACTGATTTCATCCTGAGACTAACAGGAGAGCTACTGTAATTAGACCATCTGAGAGCAGTCACATACCTGTAACCACTATAGAAAAGACTGCTACAACAGCCCGAACCTTCAGCTAGGCAGGTCCCCACACAATGTTTCCTTGCAGTTTCTTGGCCATAACTAGTCCCCAGGCAGAAAGCTGTGACAGAGGACATATATATATATATATTTATTTATTTATTTATTTATAACTATACCACTCCCCTCTTCTCAAAAAGAGTTGCTTTAATTACAACAACCCCACCACAGAAGGTAATGTTTTTTTCAGGCATGGAAGAGAACACACCTGAAATTTCTCTTTAAAAACTTGTCCCTTCAGTCATTGCAGTACACTGAGCTCCATAGAGACATTGCCAGGGCAAGCGAGAGTCTGATGGACACTGGGTGACTCTGTGCCTCATGGAGGAAAAATCAAGTAAGCGTGGGCAAAGGGGATCCTAAGAAACCGAGAGGCAAAATGTCCTCATATGCATTCTTTGTGCAAAAGACACGGGGAGCACAAGAACCACCCATATGCTTCTATCAACTTCTCAGAGTTCTCCAAGAAGTGCTCAGAGACATGGAAGACCATGTCTGCTAAAGAAAAGGAGAAATTGGAAGACGTGGCAAAGGGTGATAAGGCTTGTTATGAAAAAGAAATGAGAACCTACACCCCCCTGAGAAAGGGAGAGAAGTTCAAGGACATCAGTGCTCTCAAGAGGCCTCCTTCGTCTTCTTATTCTGTTCTGAGTACCGCCCAAAAGTCAAAGGCGAGCATCCTGGCTTATCCATTGGAGATGTTGCAAAGAAACTAGGAGCGATGTGGGCCAGCACCACTGCAGATGGTGGGCAGCCCTATGAGAGGAAGAGGGCTGCCGAGCGGAAGGAGAAGTACGAGGGGGATATTGCTGCCTACAGAGCTAACGGAAAAGCCAAGGCAGCAAAAAAGTGGGTGATCAAGGCAGAAAAGAGCAAGAAAAAGAAGGAAGAGGAAGAGGAGGAGGAGGATAAAGAGGATGATGGAGAGGAGGAAGAGGAAGGTGAAGATGAAGAAGATGCTGATGAATAAGTTGGTTCTAGCGCAGTTTATTTCTTGTCTATAAAGCATTTAACCCCCCTGTACACAACTCACTCCTTTTAAAGAAAAAAATTAAAATGCAAGGCTGTGCAAGATTTGTTTTAAACTGTACAGTCTCTCTCTCTCTTTATATATAAATAGATATATAAATCTATTTATGATGTATATATAAATTTATATATAAATATATATATACTACCAAATGTGTCCTTAGATAGCCCTATCCTGGTGGCATTTTCAATAGCCACTAACCTTACCTGGTATTGTCTGGGAGTTGTAAATTGGCATGGAAATTTAAAGCAGGTTCTTGTTGGTGCACAGCACAAGTTAGTTATATATGGAGATAGCAGTTTTGTTTTTTGTTTGTTTGTTTTTGGATTTTGTTTTTGTTTTCATCTTCAGTTGTTTCTCATGCAGCTTTAGTCGAAGATAATTGTTGTTCTGTTAACAGAATATGGCTCTGTAACGGAAAAATAAAATGCTGCTGTTTTGTTGACATTCTGAATGCTTCTAAGTAAATACAATTTTTATTAGTAAAAAACAAACAAACAAACAAACAAAAAACCCAAAAACCCAGCCCCTTTCTGGCACCAATGTAAGTTTAGTATAGCCTTATCTAATTTCATCACATTTCTACCACACAGTGCCACAGGCTGTATGGCCAGGCTATTTAGTTCTCTGAAGAAAATGGTGGTGATATAAACATACGCGGTGCTGAAAAGACCTGGAGACCAAATGAATATATGAATCCTAACCCCTTAAAAATAGAAAACTTCCTCTTTTTTCTATTTCAGCCTATTGACTATTCTTCATTTTTTCAGTGTGTGTTTGTGTGTGTGAGTGCGCGCGTTCGAGTAGAGAGGTAAGGGTGTTCGTGTGTGTCTGCTGACACACATGTATCCATCAGAGAGTCACTTTGGGTGTCTGTCTCTGCCTTCCATCTTGTTCGCTGCTGTATTTGCAGACTAGCTGGACTGGAAGCCTCTAGGCATTCTCTAGCCTCTGCCTTGTGCCTGCATATACTAATTGCTAGCATAACAGACATACACTGCCACATCTGGCTGATGTGGTCTCGAGGGATCTGAACTCAGGTCATCACACTCTTACAGTATGTGCCTTGCACACTGAGCCGTCTCCCCAGCCAGTCTCTTCCTTGCTGACATTACCAGATTGTCTCCCCTTCTCAGCTGTTTTGACTTGTCTTAGATCTAAGCAGAGTGTGAATTCTGGGAGCATAAGCTCCCGAAAGAAATCAAAGAGGCTTAATATGTTCTCTAAATTTATTTCCACCTGTCTGGAGTCTGCTGCGCACACTCTTTCATTTTAAACACCTGTTTGGAGCCTGCTTCCTTAAAAGAACGAACATGCCTTGAAAATGACACCTTGGCAAATACAGCATAGATTCAGAGACGGTGCCCTGAGCCATACAGCTCTCACAGACCAATGCCAGTGCCCTGCTGTGGGGCCATCCTCCTCAGGACTCAGGAGTGTGAAGCTAGTCTTGGGGACAGACTGAAGTGGCTATGGTTATAAGGTGGTTTTCAGGGCAGAGATAGCAAGAATGACTTCAGAATGATGAGCATAGCCAATATCCCTTCATACACAAGGAAGGTTCTGAAATTTGAAAGCATTAATTTAGTAACCAAGGGAGTCAAGCCCTTTGAAGGAGGGATCTTGGAGAGATCTATCCCAGGAGACTGAAAAAGCACGGTAACGGGGGGCAGGGACAAGCCATGAAGAACCTCTAGATCCCTGTCATCCACACGGTTTTAGAGCAGCCTTTTTCTGTCCCTTTCTGTCATGGATAGCAACAAGAAACTTCAAATAGATATAGGATTAAAGGGGTTAAGAATATATATGCATTAATATCTTTTTCTTTCAGATAAATAAACACAATAAATCCCAGAAAAATGGAAAGATGATGACTGCTAAACAAAAAAAAAAAAAAAAAAAAAAAAGTATACAGGCCAAATTCTGGGACCTAGCAGTGAGAAGGAAAGGAAGACTTGAAGAGGGAGCCTATGGGAGACACCATAGGGAGGCTGCTGTGAGGTTGAGCAGAGAGGTTAGTGAGCAAAGCACTTGCCACATAATCGGGAGGACCCAAGTAATCGCAGCACTAGAGACATGGGAACTGGATGATTCTGAATCTCCTAGACTGAGCAGCTAGTCTAGCAGAATTGATAGCTTGGTGTTCAGTGAGTTTCTGTCCCATAAAATATAATAGTTATTGAAGAAAATGCCTAATAGTCATTTTGACCTTCATGTACACATGCATATGTGTGCACATGTGCCTCCACACACACTTAATGTTCATACGAAAGAACGTACAGAGAGACACACAGACACACAGTCACACACACACACACACACACACACAAACAAGACTGCCATTTTTCAAGGAGATTTATTCTGTTGATTGGTGTTTTTTATTACAGACAACAAAATCCACTAGAGCTGGTACAAAGAACTCGATTATACAAAACGTAGTACAAACTGGTGATTTGAAAAGACACCCTGTAAAGCCAGTTTACAGGAAGAGTTTCCAAATCTACTCCAGGGACCAGGCATGTCAAAGGGTTTGGTCCTTGCTGGTCCCTGTGCTGGTCCCTGTGCTGGAATTAGGAAATGCTGAGCCCAGAAATTCCTTCTGGAGCTTGCAACTTAGAATCACAGTGTTCATGCCTGTTTTCCAGATGGTCAGAGCCTGCCTGAAAAGACAGACTTCTCTCTTGCTTTCTCCTTCCTTCCAAATCTAATGTACATGGGTCCATTTGGAGACTGGAGAGTGTGAGGCCAGCCTGCCACCCTGCTGGAAGGCCAGATTGGAAGAGAGAAGTTTGTTTCCACAGGATCTGACACAGCAATCCTCTGTTATATCCTCCCTGACCTCTAAACCAAAGGTGGGGCTGGCAGGGTATTTGCTTGTCATAAAGTAATGTGTTTGTTCTTGGGAAATTACAACCCAGATTTCATCTTAAACACATAATTCCCCTTCCCATTGCTGTTTCTTTCCTCTGTAGGCAAAGGCTGTCAGTAGTATCATCCAGAGAAGTTCTATGGAAGCAAACAGGATAGGCTGCCCTGGAACTTTCCTTCCCACATTTTCTCCAAGTTCCTTGGCATTAAGAGAGCAACAGAAAATCCTCCCACCAGGTATCAGAGCAGAGCCTAGATGTTAGGCGCAAGATTTTTAATTAGTTTTAGAGGGCTTGGACATCAAGTCACGAAATTGGAAATATTCTTTTTAAGCCCTTTTAAAACATGAAGTGGCCCAGAACAAATAAGAGAAAAGGCTTCTGTCAGGGGCTCAGAGAGACAGAGCAGAGGCTCTGTCTCTTGATTTCTTACCAAGACTAGGCTGTCTTGGCATCTCAGATGGCCACAGTACTCTTCAGGAGCAAGGTCATGATAACGCTGTGTTCTACCCATCTACCTTGCTCCAGTTTTCCTGTACTTAACAAGACACACAAAATAAATGGTTTCTTCCTACGAGAAGCTGGTAAAACTGGTTGCTTCTTATTCTAGTTCTATTTGCAAAGATACAAATCTTATGATCAGTTGTAATAAAAATTCATATCCATTCTGGATATTGTTATCTCTAAAGAAAGAGATACAGAGGATCCTGACATTGTCCTGCCTTTTCAAATCCAGATGACCTTCTTCTAATCACGCTTGTTAGTCATTAAACCAGTTACCATAAGGTAACATTTTTTTATTAATTGGAAGTTAGATTCCCAAACCAAAGCTACCTCCATCTTGAAAACTGTGCGGCTCAGTGAAGAAAGTTAATCTCCATTGAAAGCTGCAGTGTGGAACTCAAAATGATGTCACTGCCCTAAAAACTCTTGCCAACTTTGCATTCGTAATGATTGGAAGAGAGCTATCTTCATGTGAGATGATAATTCTTCTGTTTACCTGAAGAGTTCAAGAACATGACTTGGAAATGGCTTGGAAATGAGAAGAAATAGATTGTGCATTGCAGCAACTATTAGTATGAGGGGCAGGGAAAGTGGCTCAGTGGGTAAGAACATTTGTTGTGCACACAAGAGGATCTGAGAACAAGTCATAAGCATGCATATTGAAAAGCTAGGTGGGGGTCTCTAGTGACTGTAACACCTGTGAGAGAGGAAGGAGACAAGGAGATCTCAGGAGCTTGTGGGCCAACCTAACTAAAATAAGAAGCTTCAGGCTTATCAAAGGCCCTTGCCTCAAAACACAAGATAGTGAGCAATTGAGACAGACAACCAAACAGACTTCCTTTTCTGACCTCCTCAAGCACTTGCATGGTTGCCTACATACATATATACATGTATTTATGCAGTGTGCATGCACACACACACACACACACACACACACACACAGGGGTGAGGATGGAGAGGGAGCGAGAACTACTCATTAGATGCTCATCATATCCATACAAAGATAATTTGATAGGTTACACACCCAAAGGGCTTTCCAGACACACTTGTATTGTACCCTCGGCCTTAAACCTTGATATGACTACTCTATTTAGAAAAAGCATCTGGAATGGGGTGAAGTAGACGCACAGCAGGTCTGGAAGACTCCAGGATACTCCCTCTGCAAATTCTGAGACAGCACATGCCTCTTTCAATGACAAGGACTTTGTTCAAATTGGGCAAGAATATGGAAACAGTGATAAGCTAGTTCTCTCCCTGCTCATTAGGAACCCTCTGAGCTTCACCTGTGCAGTGCCTTGATGCACATGAAATGGAGGAGGCACCACATGTGGACCAAACCGTTTGCATCCCTTGTTTTTCCCTAGTTGAGGGAGAAGAGCCAATTGGCAGGGCCAGCTTGGACTCCCTCTCCCAAACTCCTTTTTGTATGGGAAGCGTGCATCCACTTGCCTCTTTGCCTTGCCTCTTCAGTTCCTTTGATCTCCATCTTGCTGAGACTCTAGAGCCCACCTGCATTTCTTTCCCTCTGACATCTGCTTTTTACTATCAAACTGCTGGCCTCTTCCCAGACTCTGCTCTTTATCCTGAGATCTGCTGTCAATTTACTTTCTTATCTACTCCTCAGTTTGCAGGCTTTCTGGTTAATCTTTGACTAGAAGGCTCCCCACCTCTCTCCAGCCTGCACCTGAGTATTCCTTCACCATGCCAACCCTCCATCTCCTGCCAGGCCAGTATAGCCTGCCTTGTTCTCTCCATAAGAATTGAAATCCCTATCCATCATCAATATTTCTATAGCTGGATTTTCATTCAGCTTCACACCTACATTTTCACCAGCTTGAGAACATAATCATACCTTAAAAAGAGCTCACAATATTCTTCACCGAGCCTCTGGTGATAAATATAAGTTAAATCAAATATAGCTATGAGCTGGATGCTCAGCACACACACACACACATGCTGTGAGTTTTTGATAGGAAGGGCACATCTCTAAATACATTGCGCTTTATGGATGCCATGATTCAAGATGATACAGCTTCAGGTGGGTTTTCTTCTTGTTGCTACTGCCAAAATAAAACAAAAATATTCAGCAGTCTGGGCATAGGAGTAAAAACGATTGCATCCTTTAGAGTCATCTGGTCTACCTCATTGCAAGAGCAGCTGGGAAGGGTAATGGGACTTGGCAGCCTCAGCTTCACTTTCATTACTATGAAAGGAAGAGGAAGATGGTTTGGCAGGTAGTTAGCAATCTTCTTAGCTTATTTACTATTTGGTATCAAATAGGTCAATAAATGGTTTCACTAAATGTCTTTTTACAAAAAAGAAATCCCCTTATCTCCTTGCTTTATTCCTTTATAACAGAAGGGACTTTAAATTTCTTTCCTTTTCTTTCTTTTTTTTTTAACAGATTGAATTTCTTTTTTTTTTTATTAGTTTTATTTTTTATAGTCCAGTCATTGCCTCCCTCCTGGTTCACCCTCCCACAGTTCCTCACCCCATTCCTCCTCCTTCCCATCTCCAAGAAGCAGTTCCCCATTCTTAAATTGCTCTGTTCTCTCTCTCTCTCTCTCTCTCTCTCTCTCTCTCTCTCTCTCTCTCTCTCTCTGTCTTTCTTGCTCCCTCTTGCTCTCTGTCCCCCTACTTTGCATTTGTTAGTGGAATTTGAAGATCCTACCCAGCTCAATTTTCTAGACTGTTGAAAAACTAGTTTTTAAAACCAATGCAATCTACACATAGCCAATGAGCAATAAAAGTGTTTTCTAAGCTTTCTGTTTCACTTCGATACATAAGAAAGTGAGCTACAAATTGGCAGCTCAAACTCATGGTGAATCTATCCAATAACCAAAGCTCTCCCAAGTGTCAGTAGCAGCTGCTTGTCAAAGTTCACCATCTCCATGTGGACTTCACTTTTAGTTACTCTTAAGTCTAAAAAGCAAAGTCTTTTGGAAGAAAATGTGGAGACCTGGAAAGATTTTTCCCCTCTGTATTTTATAGACTCTGGTGTGCTAACCCAGCCATACAAGTATTGGCACAAGCTAAGGATTAAGAAGTCAGGCTGGTAGCAGTCTGTGGCAGCATGGGGGATATTTGCTGTCAGGCAGCTTATGTCAAATGTGCCAGAAAAAAAAAAGCCAGCACATCTATCATAACAAACAATGCCTGCAAGAGAGGCTGTCCGGGGACATGGCAGAGACATTGCCAATATTTTAAACAGTTCTATGCTCCTTAACAAACAGAAGCAAATATATATTTATTATTATTATATAAATTATATATATGTATATTAATGGCCAGGTGAAAAGAGCAGGGCTCACCAGAAAGCACAGGACAAAATTATCTAGTATTATCTAGTATCCTTCACTAAAGACTTAAAGCACCTTTGTGCTACCCAGGGCCTTGCATTATTTTGAGGAATGTCAGAAACTATGTTCAGAAAACATCACTGAAGTCTTCTCCTAAATTGCTTTAAAATCTTTTTTGAGATGAACTTTGGAGGTGGGCATTATCTCTGATCCCAGAAATTACCAGGGGAAACACAGGGAACTCAAGAGTATTTGGTTTTAACATGCAGTTTCTCAAGCATGAGAAATCTGTAAGTGGGACTATCCTGCATGCTCTACTGATCTCAAGGTCTCTGGATCCTTCCATGATCCTTAGACAGGGATGATGTCAGAGTCCTAGTAAAGAATGGAACTTTATTTTCTGGTGATCCCATGATACATGACCTCTGAGACAAATGTCATTAATTTAGTACAGTTCCCCTACTTTCATATTGAGAAATGAATGCTGGACTAGCTAGTTAGCTCAGTGGGTAGAAGATGTCTATCACAAAGGCTGATGACCTGAGTTTTACACCCAGGACCCACATGGTGGAAAGGACTGACTTCCTCAAAATTATCTCTGACCTGCACATATAGAGCCCCCATCTCCCATGAAATAAATAATAGAAACAAGTCACATCTGCTGTGCTAGAAGTCGAGCAATGGAGTATCAGAGATGCTTTTGTCAGTTCACTGTGCTTTGTGTTTACATAACACTTTCATATATTAAAACATGATCAAAGCAATTGTTGCATGAGACAAAAACCAAGAGAATTTGCTGGATTTCTCTGAGCCTGACAGGCAGAGCATTGTAGCTAGCCATAAAGCATGTCTTCTGCAGTGTGTAAACCCAGATGAACAAAATTAGCACCATCAGGGCTACTTCTGGATTGTAATGAAAGATGTAGGGTTCACAGTTATCTCCACTCATCTCTCTCAGTGTTTCCTCCAATGTTCTAGGTGGTCTCAGCATTCAATAAGAGGACATGGAGGGTGTATTGGGGCTGCTCTGACTCTGTCGCCCACGGTAGAAAAGGTACACTCTACTTTTCTAAGTGGGCTTCTCAACAGAGCAGGCGCTTATGCTTGAAACAAGAGTGAAAACTACTTTTAGAAACTTTATCATCCCTACACACCCCCAACAAAACTTTAAAAATTGTGGCTTATAGAATGACAAGTGAAGTCATTGGACAACCTTTTCTGAGCCTGACATATCGATGTGCTCACACTGAACAAGGTCAATACATTCGACGTAACTCATTTCACTTGGTGCTACATTCAGACGCCCATTCTCATCAAATAGCTGAACATCAATCAGTATCAAGGATTTAAACCATGATGAAATAGTCTTGATTGGAAAGACTCTAAGATGCCGTGATAGTAGGAGAAGGAAGTTTACACCAGTTTAGGGAGAGGCTAATGTGTTATGTGCATTTATCCACAGTGTGTATGAGAACTTTGTTGAACAGAAGATTTAGTTCTGGGGGAGATATATTTAAATGCCGGTTTTCACAGTTTTCATTTAATAAGCAAGAATAAGCCATTGGCAACATATAAGATATTTTCTATGCTAAGTAGAAGTTTGAATGCTCTATCTCTTCTAGCCACACTGTATTCTGCAGTCAGAATGCCATGGTAGAAATTTGGTCAAATACATTTGCCTTTTGAAACCGCCTGTGGTTTCATATGAACGGGTAATGGGGTTCTCTGGATGGAGAGCTGGGTCTAGAAAACGACGGGGTGACAAGAGAAATATGGAGCCAAGGCGATAGTTCCTGCTCAAGGCTCAAACTTTAATGAACCTTTCCAAATATATAGGTGGGAGAAAAAGCCCTTCCCCCCAAAGGCTGGAACCAGGTCTGCAGATCTGGTCTGGCTGTTCACTAGGCGTCGGCTCTACTGCTCAGGCAGCTGGGTGGGTCACCTGCTTAATTCAGGAATTCATAGACCTGGAGAAACAAAGCACTTCACCTTCACTCCACCCTAGGTGGAGCAGGATTATGGCTAGCACAGGAATTTCAGCTCACAGGCTGGGAGAACTTCACCTTGGTCAATGTCAAGTTTCTGCCAGGTGACAAGACACCCCAATATGGCTCTCCACAGCCTTTAGGTCCTATCTCTATCTCTATCTCTATCATTATCTCTGTCTTCTGCCAGAAATATGAGGCTATTCCACAAGTGAAAAGCTGGAGAAGGGAGTTCTTAATAGTTTGTTTTTAGAAGGTTGAGCTCAATGGTTTCTCAAAGAGAAAGGAACAGTAGCATTAACAACCATTTGAACTCTCACACTAGCAGGAAGCCTGTGTGGAAATGGGAAATTCCTTCTCAGACATACTGATCTTTGGTATCATGGAAGATGCCCGATTGTTCTGGAGGTCTCTAATGCTAAGATGGCTTTAAAGTTTCTTTCACACTTATCCTTGAATTTGGTAAGTGACTTCACTCAGCCTTCAGTTTCTCAAGATATGAAACTTGGCATACCTGATTTTCCATCTCTCACCATCACTCATGGCCAGCTCTGGCTCCTGAGTGCCCCACAGACTACTGTATACCCCTGTTGGTCACTCTCAGGCCACCACCTATCCATGAAGGCTATTGTCCTGCATGGAATGGGACATTGGGTCTGCTCCTGCTCACTCTCCTCAAAATCCTCTACACCTATCCATGCTTCTCCTGCACCATACTTACTATTGTGCAACATTTCTTAGTCACAAATTCAGTTAGGCCTCTGCATGTGCTTCCCATTGGGATAAACCAAAAAGCCATTCACTCAGCTTCACACCCACCTGTCTAACTCGCATGTATTTGCTGTGGCCAAACAGCAGTATCTCACATCTAACATCTGTGGACCATGCCCATACTTCTGTCTCGAAAAAGACTTTTGCTTTGACCCTGTGGCAGGCTTCTACTTAACCTCTAAGACCCATTACAAACATCATCTTCCCTACAAAGTCACTTCATATCCTGTAATCTCCTTATGAACTCTTGTCCTGGGAGATAATGACTGATGTGTCTGATTCCCCTCTACTCTATGATGCCCTCCAAGATCAGAAAGCACTGTCATCAGCATACTCTGCACAGTGCCTGTTGTAAGTTGATGATTAGATTCAGGGCTTCATGCATGCTGGATAGGCACGTTACCAACCAAGCTACATCCCCAGCCCAAGACTCAGAATCATTAGGAATAAAAGGAAAAGAACTAGTGGTTAGCTGGGAGCTGAGCTGATTTCCAGATTTGCAGTAAAATTCTAAAAGTCTGTGCTCTCTGCATTGTAGGGATGGACAACTTTCCCCTCAGTGAAGGCACTTGAAGTTGTAAAAACCAGAGCTCAATTTGGCTAGTCCTGCTCATGAGCACTATGTTCCTCATAGCCCAGTGTTTATGTAAATGCACACCTACTTATAACAACAAAGCAATAATTGTGTAGACACCCTGAATAGGAAGGCTTTAGTTTCAGAAGATTAAAAAGTCAATGATACCTTCATTTTATAGCCGCCATTTTACCGATATGAGAACAACACATCGTTGGCATTGTACTTTCTGTGTTAATTGCCCTCAGTGAGCTGCATAGGGAATTCCACAGATATCTCAAAGAGCTGGTAGTCACACATATGCCAGAGAAGAATTGCAAGAGCAGTGGAGCCTTGCTGTCATTCAGCCACTTCTAGAAGGTTCAATGAGAAGAGTGAAGCTTGGTAGAGGAATCAGAGCATTCTGCAATGGACTCAAATACAGCACACACAGCACCAGACCACTGTTTCTGCTGCAAAGAGAAAGGAGTGTGACAATAATAAAAATGTAGGGGCACATCACAGCCTCACCCACCCACCCACCCAGGCAGTCCAATTAGTCACTATAGCTTTGAAAGGGTCATCTGGCAACTTTCTGTTGAAAGAAACACTGCCCAACTTAGCCTGACAAAAATGACATCCATTGATGCACCACTGCTGTGACAGGGTTCCTTCTCTCTGACAAGGATGCTGGTTTCCTTCAGTGTGGCCCTTGACACTTGGTTCCATGTTCCTCTCTTCAAAGCAAAACCCTGAGCATGCTACCATGCTGTATGACTGCTGCTGATACCAACCCCAGGGGCACCAGTAGCTGGTAAAAAGTCATTTATTAGCAATAGGTTAATCAGCAACCTTTCTAATTCTAAAAGCGTATCACCACACTGGCTTAAGGCAAAGGAGGATTTCAGCGGCTTGAAAGTGCTAGGAGGGCTGGGGATATAGCTTGATTCGTTAAGTGCTTGCTCTGCAAGCATGAGAACAGAGCCTACATAGAAATGCTGGGTGTTGTTGCAAGCACCTGAACTCAGTGCTAGAGAGGCCAAGATATGGAATTTCTAGAGTTTGTTGGCCAGGCAGTCTAGTCTATTTAGTGAGTGACAAGCCAGTAAGAAAGCTTGTCTGAAAGAAAGAAAGAAAGAAAGAGAGAGAGAGAGAGAGAGAGAGAGAGAGAGAGAAAGGAAGAAAGAGAGAGAGAAAGAGAGAAAGAGAGAGAAAAAAGAAAGGAAGAAAGAGAGAGAGAGAAAGAAAGAAAGAAAGAAAGAAAGAAAGAAAGAAAGAAAGAAAGAAAGAAAGAAAGAAAGGCAGGAAAATAGCTCAGTGGACAAAGCACTTCTCATGCAAACATGAGGTCCTGAGTCAGGATTCCCAGAAGTCACAGAAAACCAGATGTTCATCAGTGTGCCTATGGGAGGCAGAGACAGGAGGAGTCCCAGAAGTTTACAGGCCAACTGGCCTGATAGACAGAATCCTCAACAAGATTCCTGCCACAAAAGCAAGGGTGGAATGTGAGTCTGAAAAGCCACATTTGTCCTGTGACCTCCAAAAGCCTCAAAGGACATACACATATCCCCACTCACACAAGTGCAAAGCATGTACACACAAGAATACTCTCAGACACACATATATCATAATACATACATACATACATGCAGAAATACATTTTTGAAATGTGCCTGAGTGCCTGATCAACGACCCTGTAGGTTGCCCTCTGACCTCACGCACACAGCCACACATACAAGTGCACACACATGCACCAGCATAAGCATACACATACCCAAACAAGAATACATACCCAAAGACATCATGAACCCCCTTGCTCACCTCTCCAAGGCAGGACTATAAATGTCCTTTCCTATATGACCATTGCTGAAATACTCACAGAGAAGCAAAGGAAAAGAACATACTATAGGCAACAAATGTGTATGCTCCTTGGTCAACTTTAACATCCTTGCATATTCACCACAAATTATTTCACCATGCTTCCACATGGACCTAATACTTCTCGTGTCATCTCTGTCCTGGGTGAGCTCAGTGATGCTCTTTTGAATCTGACTACATCACTCCCAGCTCAGCAACCTTCCATGGCTTTCCCAAACCTACCTCTGTGGTTTTGCCATAAACTTGAATAAGAAATCTCTAGATGCCTGTTGCTGAGGGCTGCAGCCATGACACATTGCTCCAAACTGGGTGGCTGAGGACACCAAATATTAAGTCTCTGAGTTCTGAAAGTCAGAAGTTCAAATTAAAGATGTAGACAGAGTTGTTCCTATCTGGGAGCTCAGATGGGGCATCTGTCCAGACATCTCACCCAGCTTCCTGTTGCTTCGGTAACATTTGGTGACCTGGGAGACACATTGCTGTGTTTCTTGTCTTCTTCATTTCTACTCGGAGTCTGTGTCTCAGATCTTTCCCTTTTCTCATGAAGATATTGGTCATTCACTTTCCCTAGTTGATCCAAGATGACCTCATCTTAATTTCATTACCTGAATCTGTACAGATCCAATGTCCAAATGATGCTCCAGTCACAGGTACCAGGATTTGGGAATATGTTTGGCAAATATGTGTACTGTGTAATGGTACCAGCAAGCTAAATACCCAAGCCCTGAGTCCTTGTAAGTCTTGCCTCCATGGTTCTCATGATGGAGCCTGATTATATTTGCTTCCGGTTACCTCTGTTGGCTTCATTTTCACACATCCATTGTGACTGGCCGTTAAACACCTGCTCGACTCCTCACCTGCAACAAGGCCATTTCCCATCTTCCTGGTTTTATTTATTTATTTTTTTCTGGGACTGGCTCCCTCACAGAGAATGCTGTTCAGTCCTGGCTCCCTTCTTACCTGTCACCACCTGCCAAGACAGTGTTTTCATTGTCACAAGCAAAGCTTTACACTACAGTTTTCTTTGACTTTTGCATATAATATAAAAATTCAACTGCTCATTTTTAACTATTTATCCTTTGAGAAGTTCATACACATATACATGTATTTTAATCATAGACACCCCTAACTCTCACTTTCAACTTTTCTTCCCTGTCTTCCCTTCTCAACATCATATCTTCTTTTTTCAGTTATAATCCATTGAGTTTATAAACCGGGTATAGTGATGCACACCTCTCATCTGAGCACTCAGAAGACAGAGGCAGAGGATTTCTGTGAGTTTGAGGCCAGCCTGATCTGCATAATGAGTTCCAAGACTCCGTCTCAAAAAATAAAATATAATAGAGTTTTTAGAGTCTAGTTAGTTGGTCATGTTTTTATGACCATGGGTGTCGATTTATCTACTGGAGCATGATCAACCTACAGTGGTCACAGCTGTGAAGAAAACTAAGTCTGTCCTCAGCAGCCATCAATTGAAAATATCTCTTAGCTAGGAATGGGGCCTCTTAAGCATCAGAGTATGTGGTATCTTACTTAGGCAATAAGGTCTTGTCATTGAGTTCTAGTGAGGAACTGAGAGCAATGGCACTAGTCTATACTGTTAGAGTGGTCTCAGGGGCACTCCTGACCAAGAAGTTGAAGAAAGGAATCCCACAACAGGCACTCAGCTTTTTGCTTGATAGCCTATGGCTTCTGAACAATTCTAGATTTTTAAATCAGGAGATTCATGCAAAATCCTGAACTCTAGACTTTTCTTTGACAGTTCCATCACAAGATTGTCGAGGAGCAGAAGCTGTATCTGATACCTTCATCTCTCAATTCACCTTCATTTGCCCTCAGGCATGTGGCACATACTTGCACTCACCCTAGGCCCTATTGGCACTTGAGTTTGTTCTCTATCCTCAGACTGAGTTAAACCAAACCATTCTCTTGATAGAGCATCCTTAAGTAATCCTTAGCTGTCACTCCAACTTGCGCCTGACGAAGAGAAGCCACCACATACCACACACACACTCCTCCCACACTAGTTGATATGTATGCGTTTTTTCAGCTTCTCCTTTTCAAGGACTATTTTATATTCTATAAATGTAGTTAATCTTCAAGCCACAGCATCGCAGCTATAGCAGAGGGCTACTGCCCTCAAGTACCACCTCTTACCCAGAAATCCCTAAACACTTCTCATTTCTATTCTCACTTTTCTGTTTTGAGGCTGTAGCAGGTTCTCTCTCTCTCTCTCTCTCTCTCTCTCTCTCTCTCTCTCTCTCTCTCTCTCTCTCACTCACCTGGTGTCACTAACACCAAAATGCCATTGAGATCAGAAAACATTAGTACAATGTGTTTGGACCAATATAGACCCTAGAGGTGACCTTGTAGACAAAGATGTGAGGCTTCTCTAGCTTAAGTGTTTGTAAACCTGATGGAGGTGCAGTATTTTGTGTCTTTCTGGTGTAAAAATTATCAATGAATGGCAGGAATGAACACTTGAAATAAGGAATTATAATAAAATAAGAGTTGGTGAAGGTGTTTAGCAAAGCCCAGCTTTCTTAAGGATGATCTGTGAAAGTTTCCTTCACCATGAGATCTCCAAAAGCACTGGCTGTGAATAGGAGGGCTTGGGCAAAAGACTTCCTCTCATGTGGCCAAATGTTTAATATGTATGATTTAATTAAGACAAGCTACTGGCACTGATGAATATTAGGGACTTTAGAGCAACAACTTCATTTTTATTCTTAAGAGAGGAAAGAGTCCTAAGAATGTGGCTTTAAAATTTAGCTGTTACAGGGACCAAGTAGTGAGTTGGAGGGTACACACACCCCATCTGAGGAGGCAGCTGACACTAAGCTTAAGCCACAATGATATCAGGAGAGTTTATTGTCCACAGTTTTAAACCAACAAGAAAATTTAGTTTTTGCAAAATGACCAATATTAAATATTGTTGATTAATTCAATTAATTCCACTCTGTTGTCCATTCGAAACACAATATGGACCATCTCTGAATATATTTTGCCAAAGGGAAATGATTCAGTCTCTTGCTAATGCCCTTTCCCCTGGGAGGGTGGGATAGGATTTTACTCATCAGCTTATCCCAGAACCCTGCCTCCATACTAATTCCCACATCTAACCATCCACCATTCTTCACTTTCTCCTTAAATTGCTAAAAAGATTGAAACCAGCAATCAGCCATCCAAGAAAATTTTAATTGAAAGGGTAAATTGCCACAATTACTACTCTGCCTTCCTTGGAAACCTGTTTTCTAGAAGCACGTGAAGCTTCCAAATTCTTCCTACTTTTGTTAGCAAGGCTGGAGCCCTGGAATGAAGGAAACTCTCCCAAGTTTCCTACTTTCCCCCACCCCACAAACCCCCACAGTGATCAAAGATTGAGGTGGGTCAACTTGGTTTCCCAGCTTCAAAGCTCGCCCTCCTTGGTCTCCAGTAGCCTTATCTTCCACTGCTTTCAAATAATCAACTTGGCCTCCTTTCTAAGAATATTGTTTTTCCGTTTTCTCAAAATGAGCTGTTCACATTCTCAGAGTCACTTCAGCTGTCTGTTCTGATCCTGATCTTCATAGCAGAGCCGCCAAGAGGGAATCGTCAGGTGTTCAACTTTGATCTCATTGAAGAGCCCTGTGGTCAAGAAAATAGTGCCATTTCACTAGGAAACCTGTAGAAATCTGTAGACAAGGCTGTAACTATTCTTCTGTGCCTTCACAGCCCTGGCTCTGTCCCTTCCTTGAACAGCCGCATTCTGGCACCTGTGTTGTTCTCTGTTATATCTGCGGGTGTGACCTTGGGGCCTCTGTATTTTCATTTGACACACACATGATTCGTCGTTTTGCAGCAACTGAACCCACTGTGAATTGTGGTCAATTGAGAAGAGGCTGTTCTTTGAAGGTTGTATTTTAAGGGGTCTGAATTAAGAGGAAAACATTTGTTTTGCTTATTTACTGGGATGAAAGGACTTTTACATTTGCCAATAAATCAGTCCCAATTTGAGTAATGGCGGTTTCTTTACAGCTTCAGAAAGTGACCCACTGAGCACCAACATATTTTCCATGTTGGTTCGGTAATAAAATAATGTTCAGTAAATGAAAGCCCTTGGCATTGGTTTGGATTTCTCTTCTGAACTTTTCATACAAAACACTTCTGTTCTATTAGTATAATCCTATTTGGCTTGCTTCTTTTGGTCAAAGAAAACAGGGGTGGGGGGACCATTATGAGAAAACCAGGAACAAAGGATTTCCCGCCCCTCCTTGCGCTTTTGATCCCTGCCTGGTCATAACAGGCCTCAGACAACAGCCAATGACTTCCGGCTTCAAAGGAGGAGAAACAGGCTTAAGATGAATGCATCTCCCAGTGATGGCAAGAGGCCTGTGTCTGCTCTTCTGACCCCCATGCACAACCACTTTCTGCCTTCTGTGATGGATACAATTACCATTTTACCTACCGAGAAATCCCTACCACTGCTTTAAGGCTGGCGAATTTGCCTGCGCATGTCTAACACAGGCACGGTGTTGAACTTTACCATTTCACACTGTGTTTGTGTTAAGATAAAGAATGTGAAGCACTGAGAACCTTTTATTCTGTGCAAAAATACACCCACCAATAGGTTTCGAAATGGTCCATGGCAAGGTTTTGATACATGGGTCTCTTTGCTGATGTAGCAATTGTTTTTCCCAGAAAAATAAAAATAAAAATTTGAGGCTGTCCTGGATCTTCACAGACTAGAAAAAAATAGTCATGCTTTGGGGGGAAATTTTCTTGCTCAGCGATTCTATGTTCAATTAACCTTGGGAGCTGGACCGTTAGTGCCATCAGATTAGCTTAATGAACTGCTGAGACCCTTAAAGTTCTTTAGACTGGACTTTTTGGGGAATCTTCTCTCTTTCCTTAGCCTTTCACACACTCTGCCTCCTTCTTCTTCTGTTCCTTCTCTACCCACTCCATCTACTACACCTCAATTATGAGGGCTGACAGAGCCCTGGCCTGCCATGATACCAGCAGAAAGAAAATGCATATTTGAAAAGTCAGACAAAGGGTTACAATTCCCCACTCATCATGAGGAGGTGAGTTGTTTCTCACAGTTAGTGTTCCATTTTTCCCAGCTCCTTTATTCTTTCTTTTCATGAGTCCTATATACTTATTCCCTGTCTTTTTCTCATCCTCTTACAACACATTAGTCAATATCATTCTCGTTGGAAAGATTCCAGACCATTTGAGCCTATAATCTAGTTAGGTGTCAAGATGGAGGCAACTGTACAGGTAAATAAACAGTACAAAGACTTCTACTTAGAAAGATCTGCCCTTCATCTCAGAACACTGCTAAAATCTCACAATTATTTTACGCATCCAGTGAGTAAAAAAGCAGACTATAAACTTTCCACCCTGCCTCTAATTCATGTAGCATTCACTGAGCTGGGCAAGGATGTATTCTTATAACAGAGTTCCTTTGAGTATCCACTATATCCTCGACATAATGCTAAGCTCTGTGATGTAGCAGGTCTTCCTTTTTTTAAATGAAGAGACGATGACACATGACACAAGTATCTGTATGACAATGCAGAGTGTCACGAAAGATATATCAACTAATTTTATAATTCAAAAGAGGAGATGGATGACTTCTCTCCTGGGGAATTGCTTCAAGGGGTTGCTTATTGTGCCAGCCTAGAAGAGATGCCAATCTCCATCACATTAGCGTCTGTGGTTCGGGAGTCATCTGTCTACACTGCCACTTGTTGCCTTTGTATTGCTCATTCATATTTGCAGATATTCCATCTGGAAACTCTAACTAGATTATAGGCTCAAAATGGGCTGGCATCTTGTCATGTTTTATTCCATTGCTTCACAGCCTTCTACATAATGGCCATGCAATAAATATTTGATTTTATACAACAAATTCTTATTTAACCCATTCACTTTCCCAGCTCTGTGGAGTATGCAGGGCAGTTACAAAAACAGACCTAAGTATAATTAACATTATCTTCATAAAAGAAGTCCACAGCCTAGATTATGTGTAACACACCGATGTGCAGCACCTTGAGAGTCAAAACAATGGTAGCCAGCTTCTGCCGAGAGGGTCCTGCCGGGTACTGTCCCTGTGGGAAGAGAGAGTCTGAGCAGAGAGTTTTGTAGGGCAGTGGCAATTTTCCAAGTGGACAGACAGAGGTGTTCCTGATACACGAAGGAAATGCACAGAGGACTAAAACAGTAAAAGAAAAGGAAAGAGAAGATGGGGTAAGAAATGTCTTTATTGGTCACATTAATATCTTACTGTAATGTCTATCTATGTATGTGGAATGTGGATTTAAGTCATAAACCATCTTTGCAGGATCGTTCTCTTGAGTAACACAAACACACACACAAAAAACATATATATGTATATATACCTATACATATATATGTTTTATACATACACATGTTTTACATATATATTATATTATATTATATTATATTATATTATATTATATTATATCAGCTTACTTCAAAATAGTAACTATTGTCTCACATCTAAGGGGCTAAGGACCCAATAATTGTTCAGTCATCAGCATTAGGGGTAGCCCCACAATAGATGTTTCATACTAGAGAAGCAGAGAACCATAAGTTTCCTAGGTGACAAGGTTGGGTGCCTCCACAGTCTCAGTCTGGCCCTGAAGACCCGGAGTGTTTCTGGGGAGCCACTGGTCCTCAATCACTGATTAAAGCTGTAACAGCTTGCTCTACTGTCAGCAAACTATTCAGCGGCACCAGCAACAGGGTGAATCTACTTAGGGGAAGAAGGGGAAGGCCAAACAAGAAAAAGGCAAATAAGCTTCTTCTGCCTTGTACTGTTTTTGAGCAGGGTATACCAGAAGGTGCCATCCATATTTGAGATGGGTTTTCCCACATCAGTTCAGGTCATAAAGACAACTCTTCAAGACTTCCTTTTCTATTCAGGTAATTCTAAACTGTAGAAGTTGACACAATCTACATCACAACTTCATCACAATCCTTAAGTGTGTCTTCCTTTTTAGCATATTATTGTAAGTTAAAACCCAATTTAAAAATAAATGGTTTGGAATCACGAATTTCCCTTTCCTTTTTGCCTCATAGGACCTCTGGAATCTGTGTCTCCATAAAATAAGCAACGTAGTCAGTTATTTGATCCTAGGGTCATGACTGCTTCAGACTGTAAAGAAGGAACTTCACCACACAAGTCATTGCTTATCAGACACACTGTGATAACCTATTAAGGACGAATCCCAAGAATGGTGGTTCCTTTTGAGCAACCTCATAAAATTAGCACTAGAATATGAAACTGGTAAGACAAGAGGCCTTTCCAGTTAAAGCTAGAGCTAATGGCAATGTAGCAGCTCTGAGATTTTCCAGAATTCCAACAGGAAGCAAGCACGCTGAAGAGATTTGAACTTTTTCCATAGGTGGACTTTATTGCCCCCTGTCACTACTTTCCTATGGCTACCTTACCTGCAAAATCAATAGTAACTGTCATAGCCTTATGCCTTCCAGAGACTTTTCTTTTGTGTGATGCAAAAGGGAATGCCACTGGGCCAATGGACATTGCATTTTGAATCTTCCTCTGCTGTTAGGACAATTCTAAATGTGGATACTCAGCCAGAATTTCCGAATTTCTTTTGAGAATGACTTGAGTGTAAGTATCCAATTGACAAATTAAGAGACTAGAAATAAAGCTGGATTTCCAGTTCACAACATTGAGAAACAGATTATGAACGAGTCCAATCAAGAAGAGAAATGGCAACACATTTCAACTCATTTCAAAACTCTCTTAGGTTCTCAAGGGAAATTGATGATGCTATCAGGACATTTTAAAAATGCAGTATGTGTCAGGGCCGGGTTGGGGTCAGATGTTCACAGCATTGATTTCTATTTGTCTTTTTCCTACTAGCAGTGCTTTCCAAGTTCCTAAGAGCAAAGAGTTTTCTCTGGAGTCATAGTGACTGTGTTTTTACAAGTTCTGGAATAAAGCAACTTGATTCTATCTTGCAAGCCGAGAACTTGATTCTAACATTCGAACTGGGAAATATCTGGTTCTAATTACAGTTCTGTCGTCCTCTATCTCTCTTTGGATCTGTGCCAGGCTGAGGTCACAAGACAGAGTTGTTGACATAGCTCAGGCTATCATTTCTAGCTAAATCAGACTTCCTTGTGCTATCATATCATATCTTCACTAAGACCTACAAAAGTCTCAACTGTTCCTTACTTCTGCTATTCCTTTGCTCCCTCTTCCCAATTCTACCTAGAGAACTTCTATACATTACACCAACTGGTCATCTATCCCAAAAACTGTGAATATTAGTTTTCCATACACAAAGCTCTCCTCCTCCTCCTCCTCCTCCTCCTTCTCTTCCTCCCCTTCCTTCTCTTCCTCCTCCTTCTCCTTCTCTTCCTCCTCTTCCTTCCCTGCCCCCTTTCTTGCTCTGGATCTTGCTCTTGGACTCTCTCAAATTTGAACAGGGAAAATTTAATAGAAAAAAATAATAGCCGATAAATTAAAATTATCTACAAAGGAGCTAAATTGAACACTAAGTAACACAGTAATGTATTTCTCCATCACCTGGGGAAATGTTGTTGAGGACAATCACTGTAATGGCTTCCAGAGCCTGGGAAAATCCTCAGAAGTGGAGCCATCTGATTTCACAGTGTTTTAGCATTTATTGCACCTGCTGTCTGGTATTATAGCTCTTTGTAAGTTTACTGTGATTGAACCAAGAGAGAATACACAGATTTCCAAAGAAATGATTCTGTAAAGACATTTTAAAATGTGTGTGTGTGTGTGTGTGTGTGTGTGTGTGTGTGTGTGTGCAAACATAGAGGTGCCTGTGAGGCCAAAAGAAGGCATCAGATCCCAGATCAGGAGTTACAGATGTTTCTTTGGGGATCGCTTGATACGGATGTTGAGAACCAAACTCCAGCCCTCTGCAAGAGCAGCAAGCATGCTAACTAACCTCTAAGAAATCTCTCCAGCCAATTCATGAAAACGTTTAAGAAAATTTAGAACGATGGTATCTTCATATTGCAAAGTGATTTTTAGTTAAAATTTGAGAATTTCATATGCAAGTGATGTGTTACATCATTTCTACCCCCTCCTTGTTCCTCCAACTCCTTCCACCCTGCCTCTGTCTCTGTCTCTGTCTCTCTGTCTCTCTGTCTCTCTCTCTCTCTCTCTCTCTCTCTCTCTCTCTCTCTCCTTTTCCTGTTATACTGTTCCTCTCTCCTCAGCATTAGTTCACAGCATCTATCACAGTGTGGAGCTGCTCTGTGCTGGCTGTGTAGAGAAAGATTGAGGTGGGAATAAATGTCCCTCAGGGTCAGTAGACTAAAGGGGGATCAGTACATCTGCCCTTTGAGACATTAAAGACCCTGGAAAATAATGGGCTGAATCTAGGACTTAGTTGGATACCCTTATGGAAGCTAGTCTTGAAGTTATTGCTCTTCTAAAGCCAAAGGATAAAAGAAAATGAGACAATGTTGGTTTATTTTATCAGTGATAGTAAGAATGGGGTCCACTTTACCAGCATGACAAGCTAAGCTAGTAGGATAGATTTTCCCTGGGCTTTGATCTCAAGGAAGCTCTGTAGCCCATTGTAAGTGGCTTGTTCACACTCAGAAATGAAAAATAGTCTCTGGGTCTCTCTTCAGGGGAGTGACTGGATGAAAGCAGCTGGGTGGTCCACTCATTGGTCCATCTGAAGATTTCTACTGTAATTGAATGACTGATGAATAATGCCTCCTCAACTCCTACAGGCTACCGGAGGAGGTAAAAAAACGGACTTCAAGAGGGCTCTTCTTAGGTTCCTTTGACCTCACTTCCTAAATCTGGGGGGACGGTCCTATCAGAAGGCCCTAAGCAGGCTTGGGTTGCAACTATTTCTCAGAGGTCCATCCTTTTCTTCTTCACAACTCAGTTAATGTTCTATCAACATCCCTGTCTCCTAATTCTGCCATCCCAAGCCAGACATGACCCCTCGTTTCCATAACTGTTATCATTTCCATTTAATCAGTCACAGAATTCTATAAAATCACCTGTAAAACATTCCTTGGTTCTGTGTCTCCTTTGGCCTATGTCTTACAGGTGTCCAAGGCTACCATCGACTCAAATCTATTCTCCAAAAGTGCAAAGCCTGATTTTATAAAAATACAATCCTGTTACCTGCTTTGAGATTAAAACTCGTTCGTGTCATTTAAAGGCTCCCCATTAGGACATGTCTCCTATATTTTCTATACTCTCATTTTGTGTCAGCTCATAACTCTGGGCAATGGTTGGCTTTTCCTGGCTCAGCTCACACCAGCCTTCCCAACCTCGCCTTCTTGTCTGTGCTATTCATTCCTCTGTATCTCAGATCACTGCCTCCTCTAACATAGGCACCGATTCCACCATATTGAATATTCAGCTCTTTGGATAAGCCGCATACTAACTAGTCCCTACTACTGGAACATCCTTCCCTCTCTTTCCATCAAGGCCCTCCCTCTGGGAAGCTTTGAACTCTCACATTTGGGGCTGCTATAAATGGTTACCACCTATCAGTAGAGAGAAGCACTTAGAGATGTGGGACTGGGATAACATGGCAAATGGAAACTCAGGGCTATTTCAGAGCTTTGTTGTCTTCACTTCCGTTCCAGGTCAGTTGTGTACTGACCTGAGTCTAGTATTCATGTGAACACAGCATCCGTGCACTCAAACTCTGTCTATAAGCTTTAAGACTTCTGTCTCAAGTTAATCGACAGCCATGGCAGAGATGACAGCACTAACAATGTGTCCTCTGGAAAGCTGCATCTCGGATGAATCCAATTCATGTCCAAGAGGCATCTGAAAATGCGAAAGTGGGATATTCAGTGATGCACACTTGGAGTAGGGTGGACGAAAGGTGCTTTAGACAGGAGTCACCCTACTGGCCTCAAGACTTCTTGTTAATGGACAGAATGAGCCAATAATCAGTCACATGTGGCTGTCTAGGGAAAGGTGACCTGACTCGTGGAGAGAAGTGCTACCCTTTTCATGATTTTAATCTCAAAGGGAAATGTACCTGGGAAGCATAATCACCACATGTTACACAGCCCTTAGCACAGCATGTAGTAGCTGTTCAATAAATATTGGCTAAATAAATTAAATGCATTACAGAATTAGGGAGACAAAGCAGGGATTCTAGGAGGATTGATAAAAATATGTTAACTTCAGAAAACATTTATTGATTTCTCATAAGTGGGGCACTAATGGAAGAGTCAACATAAATGAGTTGTGGCCCTGCACTGAACTGGTTACAACTCAGTAAACATGATGGTTGTTACCATCTGAAATGAAAGAAGCTCACAATGTGAGATGATTATGAACATCTATTCCTTTCTTGAAATTGTTTTCATGTTTAAAGATTGTATATATATAGGTATATATGCACATATGTGAATATAGGCTCCCTCTGAGTTAAGAAGAGGATGTCAGATCCCCTAGACCTGAAGTTTTAGGTAGTCATACGCCCTATGTGGGCACTGGAAATTGAACTTGGGTCAGAGAGGACAGTGAGCACTCTTAACCATTCAGCCATCTCTCCAATCCTTGGCATTTATTCATTACAGGGAAATATTTGCACAAAGAGATCTGTAGTATCTTCATGGTAGGTTAGGCAGTTTGGTACACAATTGAATTATGTGGCCAATTGATTCACATCAGACATTCTATAGTTTCAGAAGCATTTGTTTCAGAAGCTTCTCCTATCTGCATCTATGCCTGGTCAGTGTGCAACGAAAAGACTTTGTTTCTTTATTCTTTCAATCTCAGCATGAAGAGCCTCCTTAAATAATTCTACTGTCCTGGGTAGAGCACTGTCCAGTAAATGGTAACTGTGTAACCTGGAACGCTGCAGGGAGAGGGTGGCAACTGATTGTACATTGTGTTCAAACACAATGCTTATTACTATTCTTTGTATAAAACATTTGATTGACACAAACTGCAGAAGAGAAAGGATGTGGGCTTGCTGGCAACTGTTTTCAGAGGAGTGATGCATTTGCTCCTGCAGGATCACAATTGCACATCTCTGGAACTGTGTGATTTCACCATTTTGTTGTTATTATTATTTTTTTTAATCTTCTTTGGAAAGCATGTCCCCTGGCCTCGAGCTCCTCCCTAGCTGGCTCCATTTGATTACAATTGTTTGTCTTCATTAGGGACTTTACCTGTAATTGAGTGTATTCAAGAGAAAGCTTGATGAGCATTTTAACTGAACATGCTGTTGCTTCTATGTTTCTAATCCAACCTGTCGATTGTGCACATGCCTAAGTGCTTTGATTGGGTGACGCAAGTAAATGGTTAGACTTGGACCCCCTTTTTTTGTTTTGTTTTGCTTTTCAACTTTTTGTTGATTCTTTGTTTTACATCATGTACCCCAACCCCATTCATCTCCCAATCCCTTCATATCTACCATTTGCTTTTTCAACCTCACCCCCAAAAGAAAGCAAATAAACAAATAAACAAACAACATAAAAAATATTAATTGTGGAAGTTGTAGTATGTCATAGTGTGTCCCACACATCTTTACTTACAAACATTTATTGTCATTGGCCTGTTTTGAGGTCCTTGGCTTCTGCCACACCATCAGTACTGGATCTTCACTGGGACTTTTCTTAGATATTCTGCTGTTGCCCTGTGTCATGGAGATTCTGCAGCTTTGGATCTGCAGGAACAGCCCTTTCATGCATTCCAGCAGTTCATAGATGAAGCAGATGTTGGGGTAGGTCAACTCAAAAGTCTGGATCTGGGCCTAGTTGGTAGGCTACCAGCTACCCCCACACCCACACCACCAGGGCAAGCTCTCCAGCACTGTCTGAGATAGCTCACCTAATGCTTCAGTCAGCAAGGGGGCAAGGTCAGCTCTCTGGCTCTCATGCCCTTGGGCCAGTTCACCTGCCCCCATGACACCAGGGCCGGCTCAACTATGCTGCCAGGAGACTATGCTGCCAGGAGACACGTGGAGCCACTCTCTCAACTTGTTGCATCCGGCAAGGAGCTGGGCCAGCTTTTCTGGTCTTGTGACCCCAGGGCTAGCTCTTCCAACTGCTGTGGATAGCAAGGGGTGAGAGCAGGTGGATCCCTTCTTAATGCAGTTCAAGGTATTATTTGACTAGTACTTGAAAACTTTTACGTCTCCCTTGATCTCCCCCCCCATTTCACTTTTACAGGTTCTATCTTAGCAATATTTGATATCTTCCAAATGATTTAAATTGTCATTTTTACCAGAACTAAATGGACAACTCCATGAAGTTTGGAAATCTTTTGCCTTACAGAGCCTTGAGTAGGTGGTCAGATAACTTCCAAAAGGACACAGAATTTGCTGCTCATGTTTCTCATGTTTTGTTTCAGTTGTAAGGAGTGTTATTTGCTTGTTTGTTTGTTTGCTTGTCTGTTGTAAGAAATGAGTTACACCCCACTCAACCCTCTCCTGACTTTCCATTGTTTCTTTCAAGTAGCTAAGCTCATTGCATTTGCTGACCCGAGCAAAAAGCAAAGTAAAGGGAAGTCTCTGACACCGCTATAACAAAACCCGGACACAGTCTGCTGACTAATTTTAAAGATGATTGTGTTGGTTTCTGGAAGGTCTAAAACAAGATTCAGTGCATCTGCCAGCTGGTGACTTTGGTGAGAGCAGCCCAGTATGGCAGAACTGTGTGCACATCTAAGGCCAAAACCTGGATAGAACCTGGCTGGGGTGCTGAATCTCTTCCCACTGGATCCTCTCTCCTAACGATCTACCACACCTCCTGTCTTAGTCAGGGTTTCTATTCCTGTACAAGCATCATGACCAAGAAGCAAGCTGGGGAGGAAAGGGTTTATTGAGCTTACACTTCCACGCTGCTGTTCATTACCAAAGGAAGTCAGGACTGGAACTCAAACAGGTCAGGAAGCAGGAGCTGATACAGAGGCCATGGAGGGATGTTCCTTACTGGTTTGCTTCCCCTGGCTTGCTCAGCCTGCTCTCTTATAGAACCCAGGACTACCAGCCCAGGGATGGCATAACCCACAAGGGGCCCTCCCTCCTTGAACACTAATTGAGAAAATGCCTTACAGCTGGATCTCATGGAGGCACTTCCCCAACTGAAACTCCTTTCTCTGTGATAACTCCAGTCTGTGTCAAGTTGGCACACAAAACTAGTCAGTACACCTCCTCAAACCATAGCCACACCCATGTGTATCTAAGTGTTGCTTATGCACCTTGGACTGAGGCTTTTGGCCTCTAGAAATGGGTCAGCTCTGAAGAGAGTCCAGTTCACATCAGTGAGCAATGTACCCACTTACTCCAAGAAGCCATGGCCTTTTCTTCTTATAGTCTTACAAAAGCAACATGTCCTGGGGAAGACTCTGGAAGAACACTTCTCTCTGACAATGATATCAATCTGGCACCAGAGCCTGTCAATCCTAATAATATAACCATATTTTCAATAAACTCCAACACTCATAAACCTTTAAAGGACCAGGACCTGAAACCTTTAGTTAACCTAACACTTCAGAGAACAAGGAACTGTATCTGAGATTTCATCATATTGGCTTGTGGTTATGTCTATAGACATTTTCTTGATTGCCAATTGATATAGGAAGGACCAGTCCACTTCTGGTGATACCCACCTTAGGCACGAAAGCCTGGGCTGTATAAGAAAGCTAACTGAATGTGAGGCTAGAAGCAAGTCAGTAAGCAGCATTCCTTCATGGTTCTACTTTGGTTCCTACCTCTAGGTTCGTGCCTTGAGCTCCTTCCCTGGCCTCTCTCAATGACAAAATATAACTTGCAAGCTAAGTAAACTGTTTTGTCTGCCAAGTTGGTTTTGGTCAGTGCTTTATTACAGCAATAGAAAAACTAACTAGGATAGCAAGTAATACGGAAAAATCAAGCTCTTACAGCTTTATATGGATGCAACTGGATTCAGCCTTCCTCAAGCTCCACCACCTCCATCATTAGCCCCATAGTCTGGCTTTAATAAGCCACACTGGCAAATAAGAATTTACAAGAAAGCCAGAAATACAGGTGGTCATTCTAATGCAGCCCAACCAAGAGTCATAGCAATCAGAATATCATTCAAGGAGCTTTCAAGACCTACTAGTAAGCCATCTTATCATTTTAGCAGAGAACTTTTGATGTCCTATTTTGGGGCTTTATGGGGTTTGCTAACTGAAACTGTTGATGGACCCCTAGATGGTCTTATTTGACCAACAACTAACTCTGATTCTCTGGAGATAGTCAAGTGAAAGCCCTGATTGTTCAGTTCATGTTGAGGTACTGAACTGAACTGAACTCCAAGACCAATCCCCCTAGGCAACAGGTTAGCACATTGGAGTGCTGAGCTCCAAGACCACATATCCTAGACTACATTTCACTTACCAGGACTCACCAGTAACTGGCCAGACTGAGTGCTTCCAAAAGTACTAAGGGACTTATGTTTGTCCTGAGACTTAATAAAAAGATGAAGGGAACCAGCAAGTATTCCACAGGAAAGATCAGGATAACTGTTAAGATAAGCTCAAGAAAATGATACTGGGATTCACTTTCAGTCTCGGGAAATTCAGCACCAAGAGAGAAGCAAACCAGACAGTGTCACCAATCTCCTGAATGAGTTGGTGCTAGAATCTGGTTCTCTTTATATGGCAGCGACATTTAAAATATAAATTCAGATTAAGAGGGATGGAAACAACAATCCAGATTTGCCACGATTCCAAAACCATTTTGTGCTGATGTGACCAGAGAGAAACATGGCAGCATTTACCCTGCAGCAGACACAGCAGCTGAAGGTAGGATTAGTTTATCTCAGATAAAACAGGAAAGCATGCTGAGGAAACATAAGGCCAACACTTCTAACTGGACCATTCTTGAACCACTTTAAATCTATCTAGCAGTCTCTCTCCCATGGAATGGGAAGAATATGTAGCTGACCCTGCTGCCTGAACTCCTTCGTATCTGTGCCAACTACTCGGTGAGATGTAGTAAATGCTAACAGTCTTTGGACTGTTAAGAGATCTCTTAAGATAAAACATCTCTTTATACAGTGTTGTCTTGAACTATTCTTCCTGTGATGGTTGAAAGTGAATACTGTTTATGATTGTGCCCAAGGATATAAACTTGAACCATTCAAGATGCTACGTGGGTATTACTGAAATGTCTTCATGGACAGGCAGTTGTATTCTGCCAAAGTGCATGGCAGTAATAACAGGACTTTGAAACTATAACAACCGCTCCAAAAAAAAATGTGTTCTAAATAGCCTTGGTCATGGTGTCTTCACATCAGTAAAAAAGTAACTAAGACATCCTGTATTCCTAACACTGAAGATGCCTTTGCAATGGTAGTTTCAGCTTTGCTCTTGGGTTCTTTGTGTATGACCAAATGCTTCTCTTTAATTGTGATGAAACTTGCTCCTAACTACTCCAAAAGCATTCATGTTCCAGGGAGAATCTTGTACAAATCACATGACTTCTATATTATACTGACTGTTCCCCATTTCTGAGTGGTAAGACAGATACGGTTACATTAAATTAAACATCCATTCTAATAGGAAGGACTACAGGGCTGCAGTTCTTCTGTTCTGGGACAGAAGAGTCCATAGGAACACCACAATGCTGTTGACATAATATATTTCTACAATTGGTTGGAAATAGAGTCCTGCATTTTAGAAATAGTAAGAAATAGCAAACAGAATATTCAAGAACAGTAAGGGTCACCCATGTTTTCTGTGAGCTGAGTTTGACTGAGTACATTGAAGCAAAAGTCCAATTGAGCAAGACAATAGGATGTGTTATCCCTCTTGATTCCTCTTAGGATGTATGTTATGACTCTTCAATGAGAACTAGAATGGAAGGTCTACTAAGAAAGCAATCAGAGATACAACTCAAACTCAGATGAAAGGATAAACATATTTACAGGTTGCCTTTATTTTTTAATAAGAAGAGAAAATATGGCAGAAGAGACTGGGAATCAACTGGACTCTAACATGTACCTAAACATTAACATGGAAGCAAGATGAGGGCTTTCAGTTTCATACTGTGAACTTGACTTTGTGTAATGTTGTCCCCTTTCCTCATGAAATCATCTCCCAGGCCCCGACTGTAAGCAATCTACAGAGACAATTACTTCTCTCAGCCAAGGAACAGGGTGGTTGGTGCAGGTGCAAGCTCAGCACCAAGGAGAGCTCCTAGCCAACTCTAAACTTTGGCAATGAGCACTTGTCCTTTCTGGTGACAGAAGGAAACCCAAGTCCATGTGCTTTTTCCCTAGTTTCTTGGAGTGTGTGTTCCAGGTAAAATTCAACTATCTGTGTTGCTCCTGTTCCTGGTCAGCCTGACCTACCTCACTACATCAGACTCCTGTTCCAGAATTTGTTCCAGATTCAAGCTAAAGAACAAACTGAGAGAATTCAATTAGAGTAACAGTGAATGTGTATCTCACTCACTAAAAATGTGATCAACAATGTCCCACAGATGTCCTGTTTATGACTGTATGTTGTAAAATGTGTGTGTGTGTGTGTGTGTGTGTGTGATGTAAGTCAATTCTCCACTCAAGAAAACCATTTCATGGAGACAAAAAAATCTACTATCTCTCCAAAATTTCTGAAATCAAGATATTACTAAATATTCATCAGGTGGTTTTCTCAGTTAAAACACAAACATTGAAATTCAAACAAAAGTCAGTTCACATTGGCTTTCCATCTCAGGTGTATATTTCTGTCCATTTTCACTCCCTTTACTGAGATCTGCCTCTCCCGAAACAAAGGGGCAACTAGAAATAACAATAACAATAAAAGCATGTGGGCAAGAATGGGCTACGGCTCACATGGCCTTTTTTTTTTCTCCTTCTTTATTGCAAAAGAATAATCTGGAACAGGGAATACTTTTGTGAGGTAAACCAGATGATCCTGTAAGAGGACTGCACATTGTGTGAGCATTATTGATTTTTCTTCCTAAGTCATTTCAGAGATACAATCTTGAGCCGAGTGACCATCGATAGTAAATGATTTCCAGCCAGACACTCAATCGTCAGGCCTGCTTCTCTTAAAGGTTTAGCGCTTCTGGTGAGAATATATATAGGGATTTTGCAAGCAGTTGTATGATGGGAGACCTAAACTCCAGGGGATTTTTACTTATTATAATAAATGCTATACCTTGTATTATAGAAGAAAGAAACATGAACTGCATTTACTGCTATGTCATTTTGTATGTTTTTATGCAATGTTTCAGAAATTACATTAAGCAACTAAATCCATTGCTTCCTCAACTCGAAACCTAAAGGGAAAACAATAAACCACTTAGAATCAGATTTCTCATATCAAGGAGCACATGAGACAAGACAAATGGCAATATCTCAAGCAGCAATGAATGCTACCTCCAAAGAGCAATGACATCATGTTAGATAGACAATAGGGTCAATGGAAGTGTCTTTTCCATTCCTAGTTAGCTCCCCCAATGCTCCAAATTAGCGCATACTCAACAGTATAGTCCTCTTGAGTTTTACGAAACACTTAGGTTTGACCACCAAATTCAAAGTCTCTTATGAGTGTGTGTGTGTGTGTGTGTGTGTGTGTGTGTGTGTGTGTGTGCGCGCGCGCGCGCATGTATAGATCACATGTTAATATCAGATGTCTTCTTCAGTGATTCAGCTAGACTGTCTGCCTGCCCAGTCAGTGAGCTCCCGGAACCTCTTGTCTCTTTCTCCCCAATGCTGAGACAGATGTGCACAACTGCACCTGCTTTTCTTATGTGAGGGCTGAGGATTTGGACCTAAGGTCTTCATGTTTGTAAAGCAAGTGCTTTACTTACTGAATCCTTCCCCATCTCCTCTCCCAAATTCAAGTTTCCACACAGTTCTTAGGAACACAGTCATAAGGGCTCAAACTCATTGAGGCTCAATTTATACTTTGCTAACCACCCATATTGTCTTTGGGGAGCTTTAGGGTAATGGTTAGTCTGGCTGAGCTAATACAGTCTCTTGTAAAATGAGGGTGCCAATGGGCTAATGAAAGTGAACAGTTAATAAAAATAAAAAGAGGGACACTACTGGAGTATAACTTCAGGTTCTAGTAGGTTCTCATGAGATAGATTGCACAGAGAGCAGTGCTTGAGTGCTGATCAATGGCCCAAAAGTTTGGCAGGAAAGGGTGAGGTCTGAGCAAGGCACATCTCTGGTGTTGGGAAAAGCCCACAGTGCAAAGCTTTATCACCTGTGTAGAAAGCACTTCCACAGGTTCATGGACTCATAAATTTGGCCAGCCAGGTGGCTGGGTTTTATCTTTGTTTACTGAAAGGCAAGTCTGCTCACCAAGTAGATATTCATTAGATTTGCCTGTTCCAAACAACTCATCATCTGATATCCAGCTGATCAGTTTAAATTACCACTAACTTCACTATAATTGCATCTCTAATTATAATGAGGCTGAAAGACTTGGGAAATTATTGTGGCTTCTTCAGCTGACGATAGCTTTAACCTCCCAAGTCTTAATGACAGAAATCTGCCCACCCCTACCCCACCCCCCCAAAAAAAGACTCATTGAGAATAAGAGGGAAGCAGAAACAATGAAATAAGTTTCTGAACCTAAAGACTGGTTGGTTAGAAAGGACTATTTCTTACCTGAAATATAACAGAACCAAGAAGAGACTGGACAATTTCCTGTAAGATTGGTGGCTTACAGATCGACAAATACTTGCCTGTACTGACAGCTGCATAGAGGGGTGCTCAGGGCATGGATCGATCCATTACCTTCTGGTCCTACTGGTGGCAATTGTCATATAATAGCCTGTCACTGGCCTCCATTCCACAGTATTTTCTCACCTTTGAATTACAGTCCCCAAGTTTTAGTTGTAAACAATAAAATGTCTTTCCAACATTTTCATCCCATATCTCCAACCTCTCAAAACTGAATTTGTTTCCATTTTTCCTTGAACAAGGAACTCAGCATCCCCAGGGAGAATAGTCAGAGCGGAGCCTGGGAGTCACCTTTGAGCTGAACTTCAACCAATGGGAGCTGTAGGTGGGTTTGAAAGACCCTACAGACCAACAGAAACACACAGCACCATAATTAACATCGGAACTCCATCTACCCTAACCAGACATTATCATCGCCTTCATCTTTTCCTATGTCAACATCTGTGGCTAAAGGTGGTCCTGGCCAGTCAAAGAGTAGGTAGGCATCCCAGAATCTGAGCCAAATATTTCTTTTCAATTGCCTAAGTCCCCCCAGAAACAAATGTTATATCACCAAGGTCCTTCATCTTGTTCTAATATGAACTAAGAACAGATCTTTCAGTCCACTGGGTGACATTCCTGTTTATTCCTTTGTATATCATTTGGAACCATTAATCACTCAAGCAGCCGTTGTTTCTCATAGGAGATGTGGGGAAATGATAGGGTTTTATGTGAGTAATTAATCCTGTGGCAGATGTGAAGTTTCCAAGACTACAGCCATTAGTGAATTGACAGGCTTCTGAACACACACTTCAGTACTGGTTAGTAATGATTTTAATATGCTAATACTACATGGTTCATAAAGAATAGACATTTGGGCCTTAAGTGTCATGTATATACTATTATTTGCTTGGGGTTCTGCTTGTTTGTTTGTCTTTAGGTAAAATTGGTGATAGCTTTTGTGTATTCTTTATGTTGCTATTGAGTAAATGGTATCAAATTTAACATACCAGCTACAAGAATACCATTCCTTGGTTCTACTTCTTAGAATAGTCTTGCAAAATGAATAAAATGTTTAGATGAAACAAATTTCTATTTGGGGAAGGTTTTATTTTCCTAATAATGTAGGGTTTAGCTTTTAAAATTGCAATAAATAAAAAAAGTATATGAAAAAGACAAATAGAGTTATGGAAAGGAATGAATAAATATCAACTGCATGTATTAAATATATTTACCCAAACATGCAAAAACTGCTCTATGAACCATCCTGGCCTTGCCTGACAGGTGTGGGGTAGCGCTGTCGTAGAGTGCCATACCATTGTTAGCTTAGTTATTTATCCTGCATTGACACTGTCTAGTCAGAAACTTGCTTCCTACTTCCCCCCCCCCCTTTTTCCCTGGCTTATGTTGGGTAATAATCCCCAGATAGTCAAAGTGCCTTCTGTCTGCCTTTCTTCTTGTCACATTTTCTCTTTAAATATGTTTTAGTATAATAATAAATTGCTATCCACGGTAAGCGTGCTTCATCATAATTTCACTTCATCCTGAATTTGTAAGATGGCCACAGCCGTTGACAGGCAGGCTGTAAAACTAACAGCAACAGCCTTGCTGCAGGAGCTCCCTCAAGGTCAAATTCTCAGCTGCAAAGGATAAAAAGCTGCCTCTTGGAGAGTATTGTTTCTTATTTTGTTACTTATTGTTTAGTGTTTTACTTGTTAAGAGGAAAAGGCTGGATCTATAAGAAAGACATTGTAACAAAGATTTTTCTTAATGCCTTAAGGCAACAAATTGGGCAACAGTTGCTTGTGAGTGTTTGTTGAGGCAAAGTTGGGGAAATCAACAAAAGCCAAGGGACTTTAGCAAAAACCGGCTTCTCTTTTATCCTTCCTCCAGGTGTACTCTTCTAGTCCTCCAGTGTATCTATCCATCCAGGAAGGACTGGGCTTGGCATGTTTTGTTCCGGTAGCTCTGCTACATTTTATGAACGAAATGATCTTTCAGGAATACCACCGGGGCCCTCTGTATAAACTCCATGCCCAGGCCTCAGGCACAACCCAGATATAATAGTAAGGGAAATGCCAGGTGCCAGGGTCTTTGCAGGAGGTGTTTTCTGCAGGTAGCTAGAAGATCCCTCTTCCTCCACCTGTCCTTTTCTTTGTCTGTTGGCTCAGGGGAAGGGTATTAACATTTGATTAGTGTCCACAAGGACATCCCAGGTCCCCAGCACATGCCTTACTTAATGTTCAGAGTACTCTTAAGAGATCAGAGCTGTTTTTTCCATTATAGATGAGCCACAGCCTGGGTAATTAAGTTACTGCAGGCCCAGAGATTCAAATCCAGTTTCGTCTGGCTCCAAATTCAGCTCTCATTATTTCCTCTTCTCATCTTCCCAATACCACTCATATTCCCTGGAAATTATTACTGAAACTAGAGTAAAATTACCTTTGCTTTGGAGGAAGCCAAAATTTAGCTAACAAGTTTGAAATGTATTCTTCATATTATCAGTAGACCTTTTTCCCCCAATGAAGTTTTTTTTTTTTTTTGCTAAAAGGGAACTACAAAAACCTAGATTTATCTTGCAACTCTTTCCTGAAATTGAAAACACAGAAATAAATAAAACTTACAGTTGACTTTGAGCCAGCAAGATGGCTCGACTGAGAAAGCTATTTGCTATCAAGGCTAGAGACCTGAGTTCTATTCCCATCTGTATAATAGATGGAGAAAGCTGAATCCTGCAAACTATCTTTTGACCTGTACACACATACCATGCCATGAGCACACCCACACTCACAATGAATAAATTAAGGAATGTAATATAAAGTTAAAAAGAAACCTACAGCTGACTTAAACTGTGGATACTTTCTGTCTTGTTTTTAATAACTCTTCTTTTGAACAAAGCCAGATGTCAGTTTAATGACACCATAGAATGCCTTACACATACAGTTAAAAATATTACTATCAAACTCACCAAATTTAGTGAGCACTAACTATAAGTATACCTTAAAGACTAACTACAGGTATGACTCAAAGATGGAATATTTTAGTATGTCAAATGTCTAAGGAAATAAGCTGTTCACTGAAGAGTCAATGTCCCCTTACACCACTAATGTTCAACTTTTCCAATGCCTTGATACTTCATAATTGTAATTTTCTACTGTTATTAATAGTAATGTAAATATCTGTTATGCAGAATATCTTATATGTGACCCCTGTGAAAGGGTCTTTCGACCCCATGTTTAAGAAACACTGCCTTGACAGTTTACAGTTAGTGCATGCCTTTATAGCTTTCTTCCATCTCACTGGTCTTCTGTGCAGTGTATGAAATTCTGTGAGGTCTACAACATGCTTCCTTTACTAGTATACAAAGGCAAACATCTTCAGGGCTCAGTGTTGTAAATAGTGGGAAATTCTTAATTATGAATATCTGTAATATCTGTCCAGGTAATATATGTACAACAATTTGTCCATTTTCTCTGTAGAATGTTCATATTCCTTCAGTATATTACTTCATTGGTTCAACAAACCATCATGCCGAAGTCTTGGTATGGGAGGCAGTATGCAAAGAACAGTGATGAAGAAGCCGAGATGTCTGGGAAGATGGCTGAGCCGGTACAAGGATGGCCTTAAATGCACCAAGACCTGAGGTAGATTCTGAAAACCCATGTTTAACCCCTACCCAAAACCCAAACCAATTATAACAACAACAAATCCCCAAAACCAAAAAACCCTGCCCAGCATATTGGGATGTACCTGTAATCTCAGTCATGGGGAGGCAGAGACAGACAGGTTACTGGGATACTTGCGTCAGTCAGTCAACCTAGCCTACTTACCAAGGTTCAGGCCAAAGAGAGACACTGCCTCAAAAGTAATAAGGTAGATGTCACCTGAAAAAAACAAAACAAAACAAAACAAAAAAAAACCACCTAAACACCTGGGATTGTCCTTTAACCTCTACATGGACATCTATGGGTATACAGTTTTGCAAGAGCATGCCCGCGCACACACATACACACACACACACACACACACACACACACACACACAAAGCTAGATATGATTGCACACACCTATAATCCCAAAATTACATTTCTGAACCCAAGGCAGAAAGATGCACAGTCATTCTGAGTTCAGAGTCTGTCTGGACACCATGAGACCCTGCCTCACCCAATACAACAAAACAAAATAAGCTGACAAGGAACTTCTTCTTTACAGCTCTCATTCTCTATCAGCAAGATATAGAACCCTTTTGTTTTTGGCTTTAGTGGCTCCTATAGTCTCCATTGCAGCTGTATGCCAAATTTTAATACTGTGAACCAAAAGCAGCGACAGAGTATAAATGGATGATCACCCTGCTCTCTGATGAAAGGTTATTTACCAAAACTCACAGTGCAGACTTGGCTGCAGGCCATAGTTTTCAGATCCTCGTTCTATCAGCTGCCTTGCTGTTACAGGTCTTACCTTTTATTGTACATATTGTCCAAGGAAACCTAATATATTTTTAATTAAACTGTTTCTTTTAATGCAATTGTAGACTTGTGGGAAGCTATAAGAGACAGTATAGGAAAAGCCTGTGCATCTTTCTCTGCAAATGATAATATCCTCAAAAACTAGAACAAGGTACCACAGGTGAGATATACCCTGTCAGGGAAGTAGTCCTACACATTGCCCTTTGTTAACATACCCACTTCCCTCTTAGCCTCTGGTAAGCTGTTTTCCATTCCAATCACTGATATAGCTTCAAAGGGCAAACATAATATTCCTTTAAAATTATAATTGCTATTAACACAGCACAGTGCCAGGCAGTGGTGGCGCATGCTTTTAATCCCAGCACTTGGGAGGCAGAAGCAGGCAGATTTCTGAGTTCGAGGCTGGCTTAGGCTACAGAGTGAGTTCCAGGACAGCCAGGGCTACCCAGAGAAACCCTGTCTCGAAAAACCAAACCAAACCAAACCAAACCAAAACAAAAACACAGCACAAAGAGTCACATCTTACTCCATAGTTTTAAAGCTTGGAAGGTTATAAGATTAATAACATGGATCAAACTTATCCTGAACACTCCTTAGAAAATAGCTACTTTGGAGATACATGAACTAAGTCACTACAAATAAGCTTGCACTGCCTTCCATGGTAGGCTCTATGGGTTTGTCTCTATCCAGCGTCTGGTACAGACACAGGCTGATATTTAAGTTGTGTTTCCTGAATAGCCACTACAGTTGCATCGGATGACTAGAAGATAAACATGTGAAAGCTGGCACGGTGAAGCATGGTCCGAATCCCAGGGTTGGGGGGCTCAGACAAGAGGATCTGGAGTTCAAGACCCATCTGAGATGCACAGGAAGTCTTACAGAAAGATTCTCTCATGCACAGTACAGCTGATCACAGTGGTAGATGAGCTAGCTGGAGCAGTCTTGGAGAGCTTGCCCTTGTAACGTGGCTATGAGGAAGCTAGTGGACTGAGAAGTCCAGCTACCATCCGGTCCCAGATCCAGGGTTTTGAGTCGGCCCACCCCGACATCTCCCCCATCGATGAATAGTTTGAACACGTGAAGCTACAGAAAGATCCAAAACTATAGGATTTCCATGACACAGGGCAACGACAGGACATCCAAGAGGAGTCACAGTGAGAATCTAGTATTGACAGTGTGGCAAAAGCCAGAGTCCTCAAACCAGACTCATTGCAATGAACATTTATAAGTAAAGATGTGTGGACAGAAGAGTCCTCTGTGGGACACACTGTGACACTTTCCAAGACAAGATATTTTATTTCATTTTCATTTTTAATTTTATTATTATGATTATTTTCTATTTTCTTTTGGGAGTGAGGTGGCAAGGACCGATATGAAGGATATGAGTGGGATTAGGGTGTGTCTTAGTCAGGGTTTCTATTCCTGCACAAACATGACCAAGAAACAAGTTGAGGAGAAAAGGGTTTATTCAGCTTACACTTCCATGTTGCTGTTGATCACCAAAGGAAGTCAGGACTGGAACTCAAGCAGGTCAGGAAGCAGGAACTGATGCAGAGGTCATGGAGGGATGTTACTTTCTGATTTGCTTCCCCTGGCTTGCTCAGCTTGCTTTCTTATAGAACCCAAGACTATCAGCCCAGGAATGGCACCACCCACAAGAGGCCCTCCCCCCTTGATCACTAATTGAGAAAATGCCTTACAGCTGGATCTCACGGAGGCACTTCTCCAACTGAAGCTCCTTTCTCTGTGATAACTCCAGCCTGTGTCAAGTTGACACACAAAACCAGCCAGTACATGGTGAATGAGGTAAAATTCACAAAAAGTCAATAAAAAGTTGAGAGAGAGAGAGAGAGAGAGAGAGAGAGAGATCAGGGTGGGACCTGCGGGAGGGAAGGGGCTGGACAAGAGCATCAGCAAAGCTATCTAGATAACAGCAGTTTCTGCTTCCTGTTCCCAGTGACTGCCATATTTGGTCCCCCATTGAGCTGAATGTGCTTTTCTCTCCCCGGTGCCTCCTTTTCATGGTTTCATGCAAACTGCGGATTGCTTACTAGTACATATGGAATTCCTCTGTTCCTCATTGGAGCATTTACAGCACACTTCACGGTTTGGGGTGAGCTCAGCTAACTCACTAAAAATAACCAAGCTGCTGCTGGCTTCTGGGTTGGTTCCCTCCATCAAGATTGACTTCAGCCAGCTGGCATCTGACAACTATATCTGTTATCAGAAAAAATAAAAATGAAAACACTCCTTCCTTCCTTCCATCCCTCCTTCCTCCTTCCTTCGTCTGACATTACCCCACTTTGGTATGGTTAAGGTTTGGCACAGTGCATGAAGAATCTTATCTAAAAGGATTTTCTGTGTACATTAAGAAGACAAATAGACATGACTTTTTTCCCCCCGTTGAATCTCTTGCACACCGTAGAATGCAAACAGCTATAGAAAGAATCAATTCCAATACTAACAAGTTTGTTGTCTTTTGATTTTCAAAGACCTTGGTTAATGTCATACAAATCTCACAAGGAGTTCTGCAGTATGACAAGGACACCTGCAATAGGAAATGCCCCCACAAACAGTAGTGATGTCAGAGGCTCGCTTTACTATTGCTTGCTTGGAAATACTTGCAATACCCAAATGCCTTCTACCTTTTTTCAGCCACATGCCTTCTAAATAATTTCCTAATACAAGTGGTGTGTGACAGAAAAGCAGCGTGAGCTATCCAGATTGTTCTCTCAGATTTCTGTAGTAATCTCTGCCCTTCACACCAGTTGTCCCTAACATGAAAGGGACATCATTTCACTTCATCCCAGCTGTACGCCCATGGGCTGTTAAGAAATTGAGGCTTATATTCCATTCAGGAGCCTGATCCCCAGAGCCAAGCTGTGGAGTGTGTAGCCCTCCCTTCTTGCCTCCTAGCTTTTGCCTAGAGTATAGTCTTAGCTCCACTTTAGCATATACCCCTTGTAGTGGCTATTCCTGGTTGTCAACTTGACTATATCTGGAATGAACTAATCAAGAATTGGAAGGCTCACCTATGATCCTAATCTGGAGGCTCAGAGATACAAGTTTCTGACCTGGATCTTGGCATGGAGTTGAAGCATAGTGGCTATGAATTCCAGACGATTAAGACAAGGAGATCTCTGAGTTCAAGGTCATCTGGAATTAATGGTGTGGTGGCACACACCTTTAATCTGGGCCACACCCTTTGCTGGATACCTATATAAGAACATTGGTAGAAGGAAGATTCACTCTGGCTTTTCCTGGCCTGCCTCGTGGGACTGAGCAACTGCTAGATCCTTGGACTCCCATCCACAGCTACTGCTGGCCATTGTTGAGGAGTTGGATTACAAGCTGTAAGTCATCGACAAATTCCCTAACTATATAGAGACTACCCATACGTTCTGTGACTCTAGAGAACCCTGATTAATACACCCTTGGTTGACTTCTAAGATAGTTTCTGTTGTACCTGCTTCAGTTGTCCCACCAGATCCCAAACTCTCATGAGCATAATTTTGCATAACATATGTCCCAAATTCTCGCACATAGTAGGTGCTCAAAATGTACCTGTGACAATAAAGGTCTTGAGAAATGTGCTATTGGCTATGAGTGAAGAGTCTAATGTGTCAACTTTTGCCACACAAAGGACTAGACATCCACCATCTGGGGAAAGCTACAGGATGAGGAATGTGGAAAGGGAAGTTCTGGTGAGGGAGACAAAGAATGGGAAAGAAACTAAGCTGAAGCTAAATCGAGAGAATAACAACATCAAATCTGGGAGTGATCTGAAGGTGTAAGAGGGGAGTGTACCCCAGTAGTACAATCCCTATCTGGCATGTATTAAGTCCCAGGATTCAATCTGTGACATCCCTAAAACTAACCCCAGGAGTAAAGTTCAGCACAGGTGCAGGGCTCTGGTGTCACATTGACAAAAGCTATCAAGTACAGTGAGATTGACCAAATGTGCCTACATATTCTTTCCCAGTTTCTCTCACATGTAACATTGTTGTCAGGAGATAGGTGACTCCAAAATAAAAGCTCTGACCCATAGAGTTGGGAAGATAAGCATTGTGTGTGTGTGTGTGTGTGTGTGTATGTTTATGTATTGTGTATGTGTGCCTGTGTGTGTGTGTGTGTGTGTGTGTGTATTCCCAAGGGCCAGAGTCTTCTCCTGTGATGCTTTTCTATCTGAAGGTCTCTATTGTAATCTGAGACTCCTATGAAGTCAGTTCCATGGGAGATTCACTTAGCACAACAGAAATTGCATCCTTGAAGAATCATGATAGAACTCATGGGATGCCAAGTAATTCTTTCTGTCTTGATTATCTTTAAACAAAGTAATAGAATATAAATCACGTACAATTAGATTCCACAACAATGAAATTCACTTAAAATTTCTTCAAGTTGTTACACTGGACAATAGAGGGTTAAACCATGATATATCTTTGTAGTAGATTAGTTGCTAGTATTATGCTTTAAAAAAATATTAGACATTCTTTCAGAATAATTATAAAACTTATGGAAAGTACCTAAGATGCAGTAAATTGAAAATAAAATAAAAATACGTAAATGTTAAATGTTCAGCTGTGAGCTGAAGGTGTTGCCACACAGGTGCAATTCTAGAATTTGGGAAATTAAACCAGAAGGATTATAGATAATTCAAGGCCAGCTTGGCCTATACAAGGTCCTTTCTCAAGAAAGGGTAAAAGAAAATAAATGAAATACACAACTGCTTTAAAATTGTACAAAAGAGAAAAGTTATGGCTCCCTGTATCCCAACGCTGATATTTCCAAGTATATGTGTTAGGCCTGTGCATGAACCACGGCTGGTCTTTTTTCTTCCTTGTTGCTTTTCTGTGTTTTCTATGATAAAAATAAATAGGGCATGATTACACCTACAGGTCCAGAACGGGCAAATTTACAGAGAGATGAAGTCCATTGGTATTTGTGAGAACCTAAGGAGGGTAAGAGAAGGGGGGAACTCTGCTTACTGGGCACATAAATCTTTAAAAATACAGTGTTTTGATCACCACAAAGACTAACCTGATGTTAGGTTTGGTCATGTTTGCTCTGAATCTCTCCTTAAAATGTACCAGAAAGTCAACCTTCTTGGGAAAACCTGGTGGCCCACACCTGTTGCCCTCCTTTTAAGACGTAATCCTTGGGGCTAGGGAGATAACTTACTTGGTAAATGCCTTCTACACAAGCCTGAGGGCATGAGCTCAGATCCCTGACACCCACTTTAAAAAAAAAAGCCAGGCTAGGTTGTGTCCCTCTACAAACTTAGTGCAAGAGTCAGGGGCAGAGACAGGTGGATCCATGGAGACAGGTGGATCCATGGAGACAGCTGGGTCCTAGCGCTCACCGCCCAGTCAGCCTGTGTAGTCAATGGATGCCAGGTTCAGTGAGAAAACTGGTATCAAAGGATAAGGGTGTAAGCAAGAGTGGAAAATACCAGATGTCAACCTCTGATCTTCATATGTCCACCTGCACTCATACACACGCATGCACACATACCATATAATTATTCTATGCACACCTATAGGTAATACACTGTGCACTGCTGAGTGTGTACACACATACACAGACACATTCATAGAAGTAAGGTTTGATTTTTAATTGGTATATTTTTATTTAAGTAATTAATTTACTTGGTTGTATGTCCCTGCACTTGTGCCAGCATGTGGTGTATGCAAGTATAGGAGTCAGAAAACAACTTGTAGGAGCTGGGCCTTCCATCATGTGGGCTCCAGGGATCAAACTCCTGGAGTCAGTCTTGGTGGCAAGTGCCTTTGCATTGAATGAAAAAGTAAGCTGAGGGCTGGAGAGATGGCTCAGTGGATAAGAACACTGGCTGCTCTTCCAAAGGTCATTAGTTCAAATCCCAGCACCCACATGGTGGCTCACAACCATCTCTAAACAGATCTGATGCCCTCTTCTGTTGTCTGAAGACATCTGCAGTGTACTTAATTACAATAAATGAATAAATCTTTAAAAAACAAAAAAGTAAGCTAAAGAAGCCACAGGGAGCAAACCAGTTGGCAACACTCCTTTCTGGTCTCTGCTTTGGTTCCTGCCTTGAGTTCCTGCTCTGACGTTTCTCACTGATGGACTATAAACTGAGAGATTAAATAGACTCACCGCATCAGGAAACAAATGAGGTTTCTGGTTTATGAATATATGAAGATCAGAGGTGCTAATTTCTTTCAAATGTTCATTCTATGGATGAGACTCAGTCACTCACTCAGCAACTATACATCAAACACACAAACACTCCATTCCTGGTGCTCTAGAACCAGAGAGAAAAATAAAGGATTATGTGGGAGAACTGGCCCTACCCCTGCTGGCTGTAGCACCCGAGACAGTGGACCCCACACTTCACCTGGGCATCATGGGCAAGCTGGCTCTGATGGTGTGAGTGCAGGAGAGCTGGTCCTGCCCCTTGGTGGTTGATACAGGAAGAAGAGCTGCCCTGCCCCTTGCCTGAGCCAAATGGAGGAGTTGACTGTAGTGTGCAGGCACAGAGATGGTGCATTGACCAGCTCAGCTATGACCCAGGCCCAGATTCACCCCAATATCTACCCTATCTGAAGCATGTGAAGATTCTACAGAACCAACGCTGCAGGATCTCCATGACACCGGGCAACAGCAGGACAGCCACAATGAGTCCTGGTGAGGATCCAGTATTGATGTAGAGCAGAAGCTGGAGGCCCTGCACCAGACCAATGACTCATTGTAATGTACATTTGCAATTAAAGTTGTCTAAGCAAAAGCTGTTTATCTATGTGATACACCATGACATACCACAGCTTCCACGGTGAGGTGTTTTTTTCTTATTTTTATTTTATTTTATTATACTACCGCCCTGGTATTATTGTAAGTATCTTTATTATTTATTATCTTTATTTTATTTTATTTTATTTTTAGTTTTGGTGATTTGGAGGAGAAGGGGGAGAGGCTGCAAGGATGGAAGGCAGATATGCAAGGACAGGGAGATGGTGGAATTGGGGTGCATGATATGAAATTCACAAAGAATCAATAAAAACAACAGAAGGAATGAATAATGAATACCTAAGGAAAAGATCGAGACAAAGTAATAGCTACACGAGGTACTGCGACAAGATGAGCCTGCACCGGTGCAACTGTGTAAAGATCAACTCTCTCATTTGCTCTATACACAGTTGTTCGGGCTCCTTGAGATAAGCACTCAGACGTAAAGGATCTTGGAGATTAGCAGGGGAGTGGTACCCCTTTCCAGAAACCCTCTTCTTGCAGCCTTTCACTCGGCTCTCCACGGCCGCTCCCCCATCTTCATGATCACCTTTGCTCGTGGATGCTAAGCACATGTTTCTTAACTTATTCATCTTCAGTGAGTCATATTTTGAGACTTGCATCTGCCTGGATCGTCCCAGAACTGTCGTCAGCATACCACAGTACAGTGATTCCTAGGTAGATTCTACATGGGGAAGCATGCAGAAAAAAATTGCATAAACTCTGATCGCGCTTGAATTATCATTAGCCAGGTTTTCAAAAATGGACATGGTAAATGAAACCCGCAGTAAAGAACCAATAAATATCTGCTCAGGGAAAGAAAGAATAAATCAATTACGGGGCTTCGAGCTTCTGCTTAGCAGAGTTCTGAGAGCCGAGCCTGCAGTGCATTTATTTCCCTTGTGGTGTGAAATTATGAATGTAGCAATAGAATTTTTTTTTAAAGCAGATGCTCCTTTTCTAGTGATGTAAGTTGATGAGTTGTACAAACTATAAATTCGGTTGGCCTGGTAGCACCTTGACAGAATTTGCTTTTAGCTCTGGGTCTCCATTTCGAAATAATAGCTCTAAAGCTTTATTTAACAGATTCTCTAATCCAATGGTCTCCAGAGGCTCACACAGGCTAGAACCCAACCAGAGATGTCCAGTCTCTCTGAAACATACACAAAGGCCCTTACATGTGTCATCTGAAGACTTTAGGGAGAGATGCAGCACATTACATGGCATCCAGAAGATGAACTGACATTTCCCAAGTTGCTTCCATACTACAAGAGTCTGCAGTTATATGTTCTCTTCCTCTTCATACAGCCTGGAGAATGTTCTCCATAAATCTCCCTATGCTGACATTGCCAACCCACTACTTCAAAATGAAACTATCAGAAAATAAGATAGTAAGGGAGATACTTACAATAATACCAGGTCAGTAGGGTAGGCTCTCATCTAGTACAACTGATGGTTTGATAGGAAATGAAAATTCGAACACAAACATGCACACACTATGAAAAACTGTGTAAGATATGAGAGGCCAAAGCTGGGGTTCTCTGACTCCCAGGAGTCCAGTCACCACTGGGACCCACTCAGAGGAGTCAGGAATGGAGAATCGGGTGTCCACGGGCTGTGATGAGAGGCCCAGGGCCCAGGGCCCCCAAACTCTTGGCTGTCCAGACTCTGCTGGAAGTCATAGAGAAGCCTAGAAGGAGGAGGGCCTTGAGCTGAGGATGAGCCTGGCTGGGGTGAGATGAGGGTGGGCGAAGGATGGGGGAAGGATTATCTCAGTGGTAGCAAGTCAAGGAACATGCAGGGTCCTTCTGATGGAGACTTAGGTGGCACAGCTCTGTAGACAAAGACTTTCTTCGTTCTCTCTACAGCGGTTCTTGATGAAAGACACAGTCCTTGGTTCCAAACTATTTATTGATGGTTCATCCTAGAAAAATGAGTGCATACCACCTTCTCAGGGTGAACCAGAGATTAAATGCGTTTTGCAGAAGAAATGTCTGGAAAGGGATGCTTACTGGCTAAACCCTCAGGGACTCTAGATACCTTATTAGCATGGAGACCTCTGTTCTGATCTATGTGACCATAGGTCATGTTCCTATGTAGGGAGTGTGGTCGCATGACAGGGGCCTGCTCATAAGCAGCTGAAACTCCTACTGTCCTCTCAAAAATTCCCTCTTAGAGGTTCCGGGGCTTCGAACCCACTCAACCTTACCAAGTTTCCTGGCACGACCTATTGCCCCACATCCTGGCACGTGCATTTTACACCCCCACCCCCCAACACACACACATAAATAAGTAAATAAATAAATGCAAAAAAAAATGTGAGTGTTTGGAAGTTAGAGATAGGACCAAGTCTGAAGCTGTAGGCAAGAACACGTGTGGAGAAAATTGATGCAATCATTGAAGAGATTATGATGGCCAATCTTAGTCGCCAACATGGCAACATCTGCAATCAACTAAAATCCAAGAAGCTGAGCATATCTGTGAACAATTCCTTTGGATCATTGTGGTGGGAAGACTCACCCTAGATCTGGGCCACACCTTCTGGTAGGCGTCCACCTCAAAGGACATGGAAAAAGGAAGCTTTTACTTTTTGCCTGCTTGCCCTCACCTTTGCTGGCAAGTTCTGTTGCAGGGGTGTTCATTTGTTGGTATGTCAACCTACTTCTCTGAGATTTGAACTCAGACTGAAGACCTCTCCAGTACTTGATGGAATTGAGAGTCACCTTGAAGACAAAGTTCTGGGCATATTTGGGAGAACCTCCCCTGAGACATTTATCTTACGATGAAACGCCCACCTGGAATGGGTGACATCATTCTATGGTCTGCAGTGATAAGTAAGTAAACTAAGTACCAGCATTCATTTCTCACTCCTGACTAAAGAGTCGATGTGACCAGGTACCTCCCACTCCTGCTACCGTGGCTTTACTTCGAGACTATGAGGACTCTGCCAATGTCCTGTGAAATGCGGTAAACAGTGCCTGACTTTTAAATTTCTTCAGTCAAATATTTTGTCACAATGATGAGAAAAGGAGCTAACATTCCCTGTCCATGAAATTTTTACCTTCCTAATATGAAGACTGGACCTACAGTTTTCTAGTCTAGTAACCAATGAGAATCCCACAGAATGAACTGTACAACCCTAGATTTTTCTTAAACCCAGAGGCAAACAAACAAACAAAACAACAACAACAAAATAAACAAAACTTTTTTGGTCTCTCGTGCTCTCTCTCTCTCCACCCCACCCCCACTTCTTCTCCCTTCCGTATAGCAAATTTTGCACTAAAATCAAGATGATAGGAGAAAAAACTGGCAAGAAACTAGGCCAGGAAACACACACACACACACACACACCCCTGCACATATACACACATAAAGAAAGACAAAGGTAATTCCAAAATTGACTAATATTTCATTGCCCCTTGGGATTCCTGTCAATATTTCCATTTTAAACAACGTGATAGATGGCTGATCATGTGAGCAGTGGAGCTTTGTTCCTGTCTCTGCACTGTGCTAGTATGTTCTACTACCTTGTCCCCAGCTGTAATGATAAAGCCCCACGTTAAAGAAAAGAAGCATACTGTTCTAATCATGGGAGAGGTGAATGTGTGCCACAGTGCATCTCTAGAGGTGAGAAGACAAGTCCTTAGAGTTGGGAAAAAACATCCTGAAATTCTATCCCTCACGATCAAGACAAGTCTGTGAACAATGTGCCACACTGTCTGTGTCTTACAGCTTTTCACTTTTCAAGTAACTTTCACAATAAAATAATAAATACTTCAGGAAATACACACAAATCAACTGTAGTGACAGCTTATGTCTGATGGACAAGGGACAAGGGACAAAGGACTCAGACTTTATATACTTTCATTAAAAGCAATAGGATCAAGGACTGTTAACTTACCTGTAATCCCTGAAGAAGATGGAGACAGGAAGATAATGAGTTAGAGGCTATGATGGTTTTATATGCTTTGACCAGGGAATGGCACTATTAGGGGGTGTGGCCTTGTTGGAGTAGGTGTGTCACTGTGGGCATGGGCTTTGAGCCCCTCATCCTAGCTGCCAGGAAGCCAGTATTCTGCTAGCAGCCTTAGGATGAAGATGTAGAACTCTCAGCTCCTCCTGCACCATGCCTGCCTGGACGCTGTCATGCTCCAGTCTTGATGATAATGGACTGAATCTCTGAACCTGTAAGCCAGCCCCAATTAAATGTTGTCCTTATAAGAGTTACCTTGGTCATGGCATCTGTCCACAGCAATAAAACCAACCTCCCTGGGCTACATAGTAAGACTGTTAAAAAAAAAAATCATGAGGGAAGATAAATGGCTTATTTCTTTAGTATACTTCAATTTTTTGATACTATTTGCTTGTGAAAGTTTTAAACAACTAATCCTACTCATTTTAAAATACGTGTTTTTGCCTGGATGAACATTTACTATTCTCTACAATCCAATGAGGTGAGCAAATTGGTTGTAGTCTAGACTCCAGGGCCACTCAGAGTTGGATATGAGCTCTCTTTTCAAATTCACTTTGAGTGTGGACTCAAAGCAAGGAATTTAACCTATACCTCAAGCATCATAATGGTACTCATTGTGTCAGACTCTTAGAAAGCCCATCTCAGATGCAACAGATCTTGCCTTGTAAACTGACTAGAATATGGGACACTTGGGAATTAGAAGTCATCACTGTTGGTACTATTAGCACAATTATTGGATTACTATCAATACACGAGAAGTTAAGGGATAAATCCAGAGCACAGAAGTTATAAGATGGCTAGTCTCAATCCAGGAGCAAGCCCATTTTACAGGATGGTCTGTCCAGTTTTAGATGTGAAAAAGGCAGTGGAGACAACAGAGGCTTATGAGAGCTCCAGGCAGGTATGCTGGAAGGAATCCCATCAAAACAATGTTTGGAAGAAAAGTTTTGACCTGGTGAGCATGGGCCAGGAGAAAGGCTTGAACAAAACAGTTCACGAGGATATATGTAAGAAAGTCCTTTTCTTTAAAAATAACAAACAAACAAATATCTGGTTGTTTATGAGGAGAAATTACATTAAAAAGTAGCTTAGACATCCTTCAAGCCAAAATAATTCCAGGGTCCAGGAAATGGCTGTTAAGGTTCCTGACTCTCAGGCATAAGGACATGAGTTCAATGATTTCAACAGCCAAGCAGAACATCAGGTTCATATGTGTTTGTAGACCCAGTGCTGGGGAAACACAGAAAGATGTCTCCTGGTCAACCAATCTACCCCAACAGTCAAGCCCCCAGTCCTAGTACGAGCCTCAGCTAATGAGGAACACTAGTTGAGGTTGACCTCTAGCCTTGTAGAGGGGTGTACACACACACACACACACACACACACACACACACACACACCTACCTGCACATACATACAAAGAAAAAAGGTAATTCTGAAACTGACTTTGTTGCTCAGAATTCCCTTGAACATGATAGATGGCTGATTATTTAAACATTTGTTCTCCTAGCCACACTGAAGTCTAAATGGTATTCTACATTCTGGTCTTTGAGTCAGGAACTGTCTTCAATGGGGGGGATCATACTGACTCTACCTGACACCAGACAAGAAACTCAGACATCATAGTGAGGCCAGTGTGGGAGCCATTGTCGACACCCTGGGAGTAGACACTGCCCACTGAGGCTGTGTAAGGCAGCCACACTGACCCCTGATCCTTTGTATAGTATTGGAGAGTTGACAAAGCACACTGTGTACTTTATTCTATAGCTTCCTCACCACAATTCAATAAAAACAAACATTAGCCCCATTTTTTCAGCTGAAGAAACCTGAGACTCAGCAAATTTAAATGATTTCTCAAGACCATAAGTCTGGAAAGGCTTCTAATCTCAGATAGCCCTCATACCATATCTAAATGCAGTTTATGCCTCCAATTTCAAAAAAGAACCAAGTTCTCTTTTTCTGCTCTTCATATCCTAGTACCCCCATCAACACAATGCACACCTCCCCAGCCCCTGCCCTTTCCAAGCCAGTGAAAACTCGGGTAACAAACGGCAAGCGACAGCAAAATCACCCGATGCTCACTGGAGCCCTGACAATATCGACAAAGTCCTTGGCAGGCCCTTCTACTTCTTGATCAATGGTACCGCAGCCAGAAACAAGCCTCCTTGGCTCGGGGCTGATTTCTGCCGTGAAAATGTACCCACAGAGTACATGTTCGTTTATATTCTGAGCACAGGAGATGAAATCACTCTGCATCATGTCCATTTTTGTGCTGTTAAGGCAGACAGTTGCTTTGCAAGCAAAACAGTAGACTTTTATTTGCCAGTGACATTCCACGAAGTGCTTATAATTCAGCGTTAGTTCATCAGCCATCCGATCTCCCACTCTGGGGAATGTGTCAACCATCAAAAGCAGCTGAGGAGGCGCACTGCATCTTAATGGGGTTCATTTCATCAGCCTCACTTTCTTAAGGGCATTTAATCAATGAGGACAAGTCGTAGGCAGATTTTTAAATAAATGTGTCACTTTAGGTTAATCCACAGCACAGTCGAATGTATTTGTTTATGCAACTACCAAATATGTCTCTCTGTTGCTCAGCAGAATTGAAAAAAAAATATATCTGTAAATCAAAACATATTACAAGTGGTTTTAAACAGTTTTATTTGACCCGCTTGAATAGACCTGGCCAGGAGCTTCAGGTACAAGGGTGTTGAATGTCAAAGCTACGCTTGAGTGAAATGACAGCTCTGCTTACCACAAGACTTGCTATTCATCCTTCCTCGCTCGCTCGCTTTCTCTAACCAGGTGAACAATGTGCTTTTAAAAATGTGTTTGAGGTGACAATGAGGCGAGCCAAAGATGGCAAGCTCAGAAGCAAGGGGAGCTACAGGAATCTTCTCCCCCGCTGCCGTTGGTTACAGTGTGCGATGTCGAAGAAGAAGAAAATTAACACTGACCGGGAGTCATACTGCTGGGTGCCTATATCACTTTGCATTGATAATACCCAGATACTGGCTTCTGTTTGCTCTCTTTGCTTTTTACATCCTTAATGTGGCTCAGGCAAACAGCAAGGCTGTAATTGTGTAAACACAGGGCCCATGTCAAATAGAATATTTTTTTTCATTTTTTTTTTTTTTGCCATCCGTTATCAGCTATCGGAACTGTCAAAATATGATTGTCACATCTGCTGGAAGTGTATTGGCCGGGTTGGGATGTGAATGTGGTGGTGTTATTTTAGATTGATTTTCTTAATGCTTCCCCTTAAGTGTGCCTCGGTGCAGACTGGTGGAGCCTTTCAGTTCCTTGAACAAAGCTTGAACTGTGTTGACACTTGTCCCCGGGTAGCAGTGTCCATTTGGAGAAGGACCTGTGCTGAGGCTTTTGTTGGAAACACTTAAATAATCTCTTTCTTCCTTTTCTCTTCTGAAACAGAGACTGTTTACCAAATAAGACTAAGACTGTATGATCCTTTCAAGTCTGCAGCTAACGAAAGTTATTAACATTCTGTGGGCTTCAGAGCACAAATCTATTTAATGGTTTCAAAAAATCATTCAAATCCAAGGCACAACCTTCACTGTAGGTTCTTATAGATAGAAAAAGACACCCAGATTCAGTCTCTCCCACCGAGCGTATGTGTGGGGGGAGGGGGATTGACAGAGTGAGGGGTAGAGACAGAGAGACAGAGAGGAAAGGAGGGAGGGAGGGAGGGAGGAAGGCAGGGAGGGAGGAAGGCAGGGAAGGAAGGAGGGAGGAAGGCAGGGAAGGAAGGAAGGAGGGAGGAAGGGAAGAAGGGAAGGGGGCGGATTACAGTGGAAAGTGAAGGTTGATAAAAGCTTAACAAATGATGTCCTCCCCCCATCTTTACAGACAGCAATAGAAACTGGCTCCTTTGGCCTTGGGAGGGGCTGTGCTACCCTCATATGCATGGATGAATTTGATAAAATGTCGTTCCTTTCTATTTTAATTCCTTTGAGTGACATTTAAACAAGGTTGTATCCTCTCTCTTAAGGTGTAGGAAGGACTCTGCAGAGTCTCCAAAGGTTGATTGTGGTTCCTCAGGGTGCCAGAGGATAGATGTTCTAAGACATTGTAGGAAGCAATTGCCACTCCTACACACATCTATAAGCGTGTACTACAAAAGCCACCTAACAAAAGAGATGAGTCAGATGATCTTCACATGCCAGCTCAAAGTCCAGTGCGCTTCCTTCCAATTGTGAGACAAATTAAACTCACTCGGTGCATTCTGGCAGGCACGTGTAATTAGCTTTCAGACGCTATGGTACATTTGTTTATCAGATGGAGCCTTTGAATACTCAAGGTCGACCCCTCCAGGCCCTGTAAGAATCACCTCCAAGTGTGTCGCTCCCGCGTTCCATAAATCAAACCATTTTGGTAAATCGTGCTGTAACCTTTCCCAACATCTCTGTGTGTTAGCTTTAACGTCATTATATCCCATTGTGATGGAAATGGACTCTCTGTAGCCAGCGATAATGAAAATAGCCACTTTACACAGGTTCTGCACGCAATTACCCAGGCTTTCCTCAGACTCCAGAGAAATCTAAGCTAATTGCTTTGGGACTTTTCCCACATTTCCATAAATTCTTTGTTAATTTTTCATGAGTAACTGTTATTGCAGTTGCCCTTAAAACTCCCATTGTATTCAATAATGTAAAGAAGTCATTACGGAAACAGAAGTGGTTTGCTAGTATCCGGGCCAGAACCCAATTCCCTTTGATTTCTGTATATTCTCAAGTAAGGTGGATCTCTCTCTCTCTCTCTCTCTCTCTCTCTCTCTCTCTCTCTCTGATAGAGAGCACTTCTTCATCTGAGTTTACTCAAAGCCAATCTAAAAGTAGTTCCATGCGGTGCCTACCTCATCATTACAGGACAGGAATTGAGTTTGCTTTATCTGACGGCTTGCACTGCAATTGCTTTCATAGCTATTCAGCCACCCCAAAGACAAAGGACTCTGTTTTAAGTGATAGAGGAGCTGCTGAATGAGCCCAGTTTCTCAGGGAATGCTCTGAAATTACCTTAGATGTTATATTTGATTTATTGATTGCTTAAAGCCAGATTCACAATTTCTGTGGCTACAATAAGTACAACCTTAGAACGCCTTGGATGCACTGAAGGTTTTTTTTTTCTTTATTCCCCCCGCCCCATACACACACAGGGGCTAGTTTCTTTTTGCTTTCTATTTTGGTCTGATTCTCTCCTGTGAAGCCTCTTGGAGAAAGGAGCATGCCACTCTGAGGTCACAGTCTTCCCCTCCCTCTCAGGCAGCACAGAGAGCATCCCTGGGCACACAGATGAAGGGAAAGCAGACCTTAGCTTTATCCACAGTCAGCAAGTGTGGCTATAGCCATATTACACTGAGTGCATCTAGTGTCGGAAGCTAATTAGGGTCAGTCTTCGTGCATGGGAAGAAGCCCCACAATTAGCAAGCTGAAAATCTACAAAGGAAACTTGTAGTTTAAGGCTAGAATGCTTGTGTTTTTTAGCTTGGGGTTCAAGGTATATTTCAAGTCACATGGGATGTAGTCATAAATTCATCACCTACAACTGAAGATCCTGGCAGACTGTTGTGGGCATGGACGCCATCATTAAATGGCATGCAGATGGGGGGAAAGGAAAAGGAAAAAAAATAAACAAAAAAACAAAATCAGCTACCTGATCCCTTTTTCTGAGGTTTCTAAAGTCTTGCTACTGCTTGGGGAAGTTACTGGGCCAAATATGGCACACTTGACCTCTCCCTTGACAGGTTTGCCTTTGGTTGGGTTCTTTAAAAAACAACACAGGCACTCCCTGCCATTTATACTCTGTTTGGGGACATTATAAGGAGGAACTTGACTATAATTAGGGAAAACCACAGAGTAGGTACACTCCACCGTTCATGTGGGCACATGAGTGGTTGGTGGCCAGTGTGACGCAGGCCTTCCCACCTGGAATGGCAGAAGGAAGTGACTTTCCATGATGGGACATGAAGGAAGTCTGCTTCATGAGCTCTGTGTTCTCCAGGGATACTTTTAGCACACCCCATGGGGAGAGTTCTCATCTGCAAACAGACTCCTGTAACAGAGCGGAAGCCTTTCGAGCTCTCCTAAGGGAAACAAATAAACCAACAATTTTGTAAGTAAGAATTATGCCGGCTGCCTTCCAAAGTCATAAAAGCCAAGTTCTTGGAGACTAATATCTTGCAAGTGTTTTCCCAAGGTGTAACCGATAGTTTTTTTCCCCAAGAGGTAATTGGTAGGCATCTCAGCAAATGTGCTCTAAGTCAAATGGAAACTAAACAAGGGAGTTGGAAACCAGAATACAGTCCATTTAGAGTGTCTGAGTAGTCACCTTGTTCTTTGTCTTTAATGGAGATGATCAAGCCACTGCTGGAGCTAACATGTGCGGGCCACCATGTTTGCCCATGCTCTTCCTCCATGTCACAATGCAGCATCAGTCCTGACAGTTGCCAGCAGAGCACTTCTTCCTCCCTTCTTGTAGGAATTACTGTACTGGACTGTGAATGCGTCCACCATCTTCACTTGCAAATGTTCATTCTACTGAGTCACTGGCCGGGTTCAAGATCTCTGGCTTCTATGACACCGTCAACATTGGCCCCTCAGCGGGACTCCTCCTGGTTATCCTGCTGTTGCCCAGTGTCATAGAGATCCTGCAGCTTTGGAACAACAGGACTGGCCCTTTCACATATCCCAGTCATTTGCGGATGATATAGCTTTTGGGGTGGGCCAATTCAGAGGCCTGGCTCTGGGCCTGGGTGGTAGTTGAGCTGGTCAGTATGCTGATTCTCCTTTATCTGTACCACCAAGGACAGGTCTCCAGCACTGCTCTGGCTAGGCCACCGTTTGCCACCATCTGCAGGAAGCAGGGTCAGCAATCCTGCTGTCATGCTCTCGGGTCAGCTCACACACACCCCACCCACCTCCAGAGCCAGCTCTGCCGTACTACCCAGTCAAGGCACGGCCCCATTCTCTCAAGTGCGGCACCCTGTGAGAGGCTGGAGCATCTACCCTGCTCTCACACTCACAGCCTGGCACTCTCATGCCAGCTCCTCTGTGCTGCTCAAGAGCGGTCCAGGGCCCAATTTCCTGAGTGCTACAGGTAGTGAGGGGTAAAGCTGGCTCTCCTGTTATCAAGATCCCAGGGCCAGCTCTCCCAGCCTCTGCAGGTGGCAATGGAGAGGGCATCACCCTCATAGTCATACCACATACGCAGAGTAGGGGCAAGGCCAGCTCTTGGGCACTCTCATCCTCTGGGCTGGCTCACCTGTGTACCCTCCACCAGGGCCAACACTACTATGCTGCCCAGACGAGGGACAGTGGCCATTCTTTCAAGTGCTGCAGCCACATTCCCACATTTTTAAGATGCACACCTTCCAAAGCAAAACACACACACACACACACACACACACACACACACACACATAAAACAAAACAAACGAACAAACACTCAAAACAAACAAGAATAATAGCCAGAAGATTATTTGAAGTAGAAAAAAAAATGAAAGGTGAGATGTGGTTTGGATCTGGAGTGCCTCCCAAAAACACAGTTATGGAAAGTCTCAGTCTGAGGGTATTGGATGATAATGGGTAAATCCTGGTGGGAGGTTTTTGTTCACTGAGGGCATGGCTTTGAAGAAAATTTGGGATTTTGGTCTCTCTCCTCTTCTCTCTCCTCCCTCTGCCTTTCCTTCTCTCTCTACTTTTAAACCAGCCATGAGGCCAAAGCTTCTCTGCATATTTCCCCCAGCATGCACTTGCATTGCCCATGCCAAGTGATAATAGTCTGAAACCTGGTGCAAAATAAATCTCTCTTTTATAGGCTGATTGGCTAAAGGTGTTTTGTTACAGCTTAAAGGGTTTGACGCGTGTTGATGCAGGGATACTATCTTCTAAGTGAGTTTAAGAATAAAAACAGCTGGGTATATTGGAGGCAGGAGGATCCACATCATGTCTGTAAAAAGTTTCAGATAAGCAAGATGCAAGACCCTGTTTACAAATGTTTTAAGAAATAAAAGAGAGGCATGGAAGGGAAGATGATTGTATATATAGAAATAAGCATAAGGCTAGACAAAAAACAGTAGTTATGACTGCCACTAAGGGGTATTCTAGGGAGTGGGAAATGGGAAGGGACATTAAATAAGGAAATGTTTTCTTTGTACTTTATATACATTGGTACATTGATGATTTTATGTTAGTCATATTAATTAGGTAATGATCATGGACAGGTATGTGTAATTCTTATAAATGACATTTGAAGTCTATATGCTATCTGGCTATGTAAATGTTTCCATCTGACCTATAATTTTTTAAGAGACAATATAGGAGCCAGAGGAAAGCATAGAATGTGAGGTCAGAGAAATCAGATATTTTGTAATTCATCTTCGCTACTTGTATAAACTTAAGAAAATCATATCTAACCTATCAATTTTTTTTTACTTCATCCTGTGCAAGGCAGGCAAAATATCACTTACTTCCTAGGACTAGTAATGGGGGTCAGGGCATTAATAAATGTGAAATATTCAATGTAGCACCTGGCACCAAGTAGGTCTCTAATAATTATGATAGATACCCCATCCTCTGACTCCTCCAGACACTGGCTTTATTTATTAGCCATTGCTACGTGCGCAGAACTTGAAGACTGAAAATAGAGAGCAAACCTAACTAGTGGGCTTTGCAAGATAGCGACCTACAGAATAGATTGGGAGACCAATGCAGTACTAAGAAGCAGAACCTTGCAGAGGTTCTCAGCCTTCTTAATGCTGCAACCCTTTAATACAGCTCCTCATGTATAGTGATCCACCCAACCACAATATCATTTTGTTGCTACATCATGACTGTAGCTTTGCTACTGTCATGAATCATAATGTAAATATCTGATATGCTCGGTATCTCTTATGTGGCCACCAAGGGAGTCGATACGCACAGGTTGAGAACTATGATTCTAAAGTCTCAGGTCAGCTGTGAATTTCATACTTACTACAATGGACAGTGTCTTAGTTAGGGTTTTACTGCTGTGAACAGACACTATGACCAATGCAAGTTTTATAAAAGACAACATTGAGCTGGGGCTGGCTTACAGGTTCAGAGATTCAGTCCATTGTCATCAAGGCAGAAGCATGGCAGCATCCAGGCAGTCATGGTCCAAAAGGAGCTGAGGGGTCTACATCTTTACCCAAAGGAAGCCAAGAACAGACTGGGCATCCTCAGGCATCTAGAAGGAAGATCTCCAAACCCATCCCCACAGTGACACACTTCCTCTAACAAGGCCACACCTTCTAATAGTGCCACTCCCTGGGACGAGCATATGCAAACCATTACAGAGAGTGACTAAGTTTTGCTTGCTAAGTTAATTTGCCCCTTATCTTGGAGCGGCAGGGTAGCTCAGTTTCTGGCAGTTCAAGGTAACTGGCCACCCTATAACTGATAATTTGCAGAACACTCACCTCTCTACCCTTAAACAAACAAACAAACTAATCAACCAACAGCTCACCTGAGCTAACCCTGGCTTAGGTGCTTTCGCAAATCACCAGCAGCCAGAGAAGGCAGCCTTTCCCTGCAAGGCCTGCTGGGGGAAGCTTTTCAGAAACCAAGCCCAGGGCCGAGGACCTAATTTGCACGTCAAAGCGATTTGAAAGAGCAGCCCTGGCCCATCCCTCCCGGGGACAAATGGAAAGGTCTGTGTGCGCTCCTGAATGCTCGCCATTCTCTTTCCTTTGCTCTGCTATCTGTCACCACCTCGGATGGCGAGGGTTAGACAAACAGTTCCTTGATCTGTTTAAAGGAACACTAGCCCTGCCCAAACAAGGCCTGCTTGGATTTTCTCAACCCCAGGGATAATGATAAAGAGATTGGACTTTGGCCCGAGAATCCCAATCCAGGGCCCATTGAGGGACTAAAAGGGAATTGCACTTTTCCTTAAAAGTGGCCACCAAAAGAAAGGGAGAAAGGGCTTTGTTTAGGTCTGGGCTTGTTTTCAGCTCCTCAGAAGCCTGGCTTTCATGCACTCCAACTGTGCAGGTCAGTGGTCACAAAGTACCTCCCCCAGTGCCGCCCTCCCACAGCTGCCCTTCCAGACTGCTTTGCTGGCTAATGTAGGCTCAGCATTCTCCCCTCTCAGAACACCAGTCCTTATTCAGAACAGACAATCGGTTTTTTGAAATCCACAGAGAAGCCAATATTCCTTACTCCAGCCGGGGAGAGGGGAGAGACCCAACCAAAAAAAAAGACAAATTTTAAGTAGTGAAAACTCCCATCCCTCCCCCGCCCCCCCAAGACCCCCCCCCCCCAGTCCTCTGCTGTCAGGACTACTTCCCAAAGAAGCTAGTCCAGGCGTCAGAAGCAGTCCTAAAACCTGGGTGGCCCTGCACACCAAGCCCCAGCAGGGTGGCAGTGAAGTGTCCTGTGCCTCCCCAAGATGTATAGGCTCCATTCTTTTCTGTGTTCACTGGGAATTTCCAGAGCTGCTCTGCAAGGGGAGGAAGAGCTCTTTGCTTTAAGATATTGTATTATGACAACCAGCCAGTCTGTCATTATTTAGCAGCCCAGGCGCTATAATAGGGACACAGGCCTGTTGTTTTTATTAAAGGGGTTGTCAGGATAGATAATTCACACATCATTAGCTGCTTCATTAGGAGGACAGTAGCCCTGTGGGCCCTAAACTTGTAGACATTTAAAGACAAAGCAAATGAAGACTCTCCTTGTCAGGAAGCATTTCCCCACACCAGCTCCATCAGTGGGAGTGTTTGAAAAACTGCTATTTTCTAAGGGTGGGTGGGGGGAGCCTTTCCCTGAATCTGGAGCCTAAATGTGTAAAACATATTCACTTAAAACTGATTTGATTTAAGTTAAAAGCATTGCTTAGCAATGAGCTGCACAATCCCACATCATCCATCAAAACCTGGCCGTCCAGGCTGCAATGTGGAGTTACTTAAGCATTTTCATATGCCTGAACCTTTTTGTGGAATAAAAAGCAAGACCATGAAATACACAGAAGGGAAAACATCAAAAAATGTGTCCACGGCCCATGACACTGGTATTGCGTGAGCGTGGATTTGACTAAGCGTCATTTATACAAATAGTGGAGTCAAATCCTGTTTTCTTTCATAATGCATATTTTCTCAGCAGTAATTCTGCAGATCTTGAAATGCAATATGGGGGCTCTGGTTTCCTAGTGAAATCATATGGTTGATCTGCTTTCTCAAAATACGTGTGCCATATGGAGCTGGGCCCCAGGGCATGCCTGCCTCAAGCTGCGAAATAGCTGAAGATTCTGTACCCCTTTGGATCAACCAGCCAGTGTACAGGCCAGGGTTTTTCAAATTCAATTCTGATGACTCTTTTTTCACATGCTACCCAAATGGTTTTATGTATAACATTGCCTCTGCAGGTTTTAGTTGAAGACCAGATTCTATAAACAACATCAGTTGCAAATGCTTACAACTGTTTCTTTGTTTCTTCTTTGTGTTTCTCTGATCAAAACTTTACTTTTTGTTGATTTCAAAATGTCCTCTGATGGCAACTTAATCCCCAAATTCAGATGTTAACAATTTGGTGGTGATCTGGAATAGATGAGCTCTTGAGGTTGGGGCCCCCATGATGATATTCCTGGCCTTTTAGGAGGAGAGATAGTACTATTAAGTACTATCTAGTACAAGGTAGTAGATTCTATCTTGCCATGAAATACCCTTTGGCATATTAGGACATAGTAAGAAGTCCTCGGCAAATGCTAATAACACGTCTTTGGACTTTCCAGCCTCTGCTACCATGAGTAGAATAAACTTCTGTTCTTCACAAATTCCCCAGTCTGTGCTATTCAGTTAAAGCAACAGAATGCAGACACCTGTCCTCGCAGCCTTCTTTCTCAGAGGTGTACCAGGAAACTGTAGAAGCCAGTCACACCACAATGGAGCTGATACATGAGAGTAAAGATACTGTGCTCATGCATTCTGAATGGCACTTGAGTTCTCTGCATTTGAACTTACAATTCCATCATCAACCTCCTCAGGAAAAAGAGTCAAATACAAACAACAGGTCCTGAGGGGTTAGGGGTTCCATGGGTGGATTTGGAGAAGGCCTCCTGGCACTTGAAATCATGCCACATTAGCAATGATTGATTCTCCATGAGTGGTGTGGTCCTCCAACCTCACCTGAGAATTTGCTCAAACTTGGCAAGTGGCACCCCAGCTCTGCTACTTTAGAAATTCTGAGATTGGAGTCCACAGAGATGATATTGGACAGCTCTCCATGTCATTTATATTGCATATCAAATGCGAGGGTCACAGTCCTACAGTGGTGCTATAGGTCACCTAGAAGCAGAGTACGGGAGGTCAGATTCTCTTAGGAAAGTGTACTGGGGCCTGGAAAGATGCCTGTTCCTTCAGAGCATTTACTGCTCTTGCAGAGAACCTAGGTTAGGTTCCCAACACCCACAAGGCCCTCAGTAACCAGTTCCAGGGGAATCCCATATCTCTTCAGACCTCCTCAGATTCCTGTATGCATGTGGCGCATATACATACATTCAGGCACACACACTTACACATTAAACTACATAAATAAACAGTTTAATTTTTAAAAATGTTTGTTAAGGAGCCCAGTATAGTGGTGCACAGCTGTAATCTCAGCACTCAGGAAGCTAAGATAACAAGATAGGGAGTCATCTTGGGCTGTAAGGAAGACCCTATCAAAGAAAAGAAGGAAGACATAGAAGAAGTGGGTCTTGGAAAGAAAGGAGAGACAGAAGGACTGAGGGAAGGGAAAGAGGGAAAGTAGTATTCAATTAAAGGCATGTTCTCCATAGAAACCTGTGAGATGTAAAGTCTCAGAGAAAAAGAATTGACTTAAGAAAGGCTTTGGCCTCACTCAGAGACCAGGGGTTCTGTTGCACACAGCACAGAGTTACCCTACTTTGGGCAAAGGAAACTAACTAGAAGGTTTTAGACTTGGGCTTAAGGGGAACGCTGGAGCATATTTACTCAAATAGTAATACGACAGACAGACAGACAGACAGACAGACAGACAGACAGACAGAGAACATGGCAGTGGGTCTAAGAGTTTAGACAGAGTGAGGTGGGGTCAGGGTGTCCAGTTCATGTAGATTTCAGAGGAAGTTCCATGCTAAGGATGCAGCATCCACAGTATATGCTCTGTAATTAGGCTGTGGTGGCTGTCCAGGCTTCCTAGCTGGCTAGGGAGTCTCTCATCTTGAGGATGTGCATTCATCATAGGAGGTATGTCACTGGTAGTCCCTGATAGCTTGGAGTCTTTTAGCCTGGGGAACCATAATCAGCTACCGCAGCTGCAGATGGGCTAGGCCTGAACAGCATCTGGTTTGGGATGTAACACCAATCTTTTGAATCTAAGTTATAGTTCTTAGTCACCAACAGTGGGGAGGCAGGAAGCCTCTCCCTTAGCTGAGGGCGGGTTTCTGCAGAAGAGGAAGCTACCCCAGTCAAAATAGCTTGGGAGTGACCTGTCGCTATGGCTTGACTCTGTTCCCCAAAATTAGTGTAATGGAAACTTAATCTTCAATGCAACTGTGCTGGGGAAGGGTGGGACTAAGGAAGGAGTTTAGCTCACACAGACTCCACTCTCAGGAATAAATGGAAGCTAATAATAAACGACCTTGAGGCTGGGAGTGTGATCTGTTCTTCTCTGGTCTCATTCTTTCTTACACTTTGACTTTCTGCAGTGAGGATGATGTAGCCAAATGGTCCTTGATTGGTACTGGCACATTACTAGTGGCCTTTCCAGCTCCCAGAACTATAAAAACTCAAACTTTTGTCTTGATAAATTGTCTATAATGTAGTATGTTCTTGCATACAGACTAAATAGGTGAAGTCAGCAAGTACTAAGAAAAGGTGAGTGTTGACGTTACTGAAATGTGCAGTAAGCTTGAGAAACATCCATAGCTCACTGCTGTCACTGTGGATCAAGTGGAAGACTTGCCTATTTGTTCTGGGCATCCCAGACCATTAGGTCATCATGGGCCTACACAGCTAAGCTGCTGGTCACACTCAGCTGGCAGATCTCACAGTTTGAAGAGATCAGACATGCATCCCCTACCCAGCAACTCTTTCGCTGAGACAAAAAGTTAATAAGGATGCTCTGATATAACTGTACAACCCCTAATTTCGGTTTTGCCCCAGTGAACCTTGGCTTGTAGGCTATCCTAGACTAAATCGCAGGGTATGGAATATCCCACTACCTCCTAAAAGGATATAAAAGCTAGATATATCCTGTGTCCCACTCATGATGGTTATCTTTCTTACTCTTACTGTGAGCTATCCTTTTGTCTTGTTTTTTGTTTGTTTGTTTTGGTGCTTTGTTTTGTTTTGTTTTGCTTTGTTTTGTAGTGCCAACTATCCTAGAACTCCCTTTGTAGAGCAGGCTGGCCTCAAACTCTACCTGCCTCTTCCTTGCCAGTAGTGGGATTAAAGGCATGGGCCACCACAATTAGCTTAAAATATCCTTTTAAAAACTCATCTCTGAATTGTGAAGCAGAGCTTATCTTTTCCCATTAAGGCCCCATCATGCTGTTGTGGATATGCTGTGCTGTCCCTTTTTAATGTATTTCCCACCCCTAGGCTCCATCATGGCTCCCATGGTTACAAGGCTCTCTCTTCTAACAAAACTCATTCTTGAAGGTTAATTTAGTGTCAGCTCCTTTCCTACCATCTCTTTCTCTGTTTAATAATGTCCCTTTGAGTATGTAAATATGAAGCAGTAAAGACCAGAAACTAGCTCAGCTTGGAGTAGCTACTAAAACCCTAGCATTCCCCAGTCATCTTTCAATAACTATAGAATAAAGTTAGTTTGAGAGCACATCACCAGCATCCTTAGGGAGCTGGAAAAGAGACCTCATTTGAACTGCCATTCCATGTCACATGGACTTCAATTGTTTCATGTTTCTCCATTTGCAAACAGAGCACCCTGATTTCCCTGGGAGTACTTACCCCTTCCTGTTTCACTTGGGTCTTAGTCAAACTGCAAATCACCATGCCTGTCTTCAGCTGGACAAAGGGTGGGGCACACTCCTCAACCTGGAGTTGATGGCCTGATCACAGTGGTTTAATAATGGTCAGAGAACCTTCAAGAAGTGATTGAGTCTTGAATCATAGTTTTAGCAGTTTCTTTTACCAAGGTGTCCAAAGGGCTTTTAGACTAAAATTATTTCTTTATGACATTCAAGTGTCACGTTCATCAAATAAATTCTTTCTCTCTCTCTCTCTCTCTCTCTCTCTCTCTCTCTCTCACACACACACACACACACACACACACACACACACACACACACCACAGCACTTTTTTGAATGTTGCTACATTCAACAAAAGAATCCTGACTGACACAAGTCTCCATATTTCTTGAATTTGGTAACCCATGTTTTTATGTGTTTTTAAATCTGGTATAAAATCCTGTTTGCATTATTAGTAGCACAAGTCACTTCAAAGTCTGGTGATGTAAAACAGATTATTTTACTGTGTTCTGGCACAGAGCATAACAAAGTGATTTCTTTCTTCTTCAAAATCTTCAACACTCTAACTCAGAAGACTAAGGTGCCCGAGGATATAGAGAAGAGTGTCACTCAACAGCTAGGGCCTGGATCATCTTGAGATGTCTGGTTTTGTGTCTGGTGACTGACTGGACAGGGGTGACTCAGAGGCTCAGTTTAGCTGATTCATCTATAGCCTTTCTGTGTGACCTGGGTTTCCTATAAATGCTAACCTTCTAATTTTTTCAACTTCTATAATGGCTCCGGACTCCCAATAAAAGGGTTCCAGCCAATGAAGCAGAAACAAATTGTCACTTATAACTTGGTCTTTGAAATCATAAAGCTTTATTTTCAATTCACCCAATCATATGAAAATTCAGCCCAGATTTAACAATGGGTAAAGATTTTTGCCTCTTTGGAGCAAGGGCGCAAACTCAGGGACTGAAGTGCCTGTTGAGCAAGCAGAATAACTGAGTTTAGATCCCCAATAGCCACCTAAAAAGCTAGAAGAAGAAGAAGTGTACTCCTGTGACCCTAGCACTGGGAGGGAAAGATAGGAGGATTCCAGGGATCTAGCCAGCTGGTGACCTCCAGGTTCAGTGAGACACAGTCTCAAAAAATTAGGCAAGAGAACACTAGGTAGAATTTCACCCAGATAGAGAAAAATTACAAACTTTGGTATGGCTTTACAACACAATAATAACAATCAAAAGGTGCATGGAGTAAGTAGATATAAATCACCAAGTAGATATAGTTGAGACGAGTTTGAACTCATTCACACACTTTTGTCCTTAGGACCCTGGGAATTTTCCTTATAGCCCTGTTCAAGACAGCCTAGACATGAATTACAATTTTTTCTAACTTCTGCATCCACTTTGTATATACAACCCTCATAATTATCACATAAATCTTTTCAGATGTCAGATTGCAATGTGTTCAGGAAATCTTGTTTCATTTAATGATCGTCCCAAAGCATAGGACAAAGGTGTACCGAATAAACAAGAAGCACTTCCTTTAAGTATCACCTGACATCATCATAAGGGGATGAGTTCAGTACAGTAAGATATTTAAACAGAAACTACAGTCATAACATTGATTATAATATCTTGTCATAATTTTTTATATATCATTGTTAATAGCAGCTTTTTGAGAGTGCAAACCACACATCTTTCTTTACATTTTACTTATTTTATATGTATGGATGTTTTGTCTGAATCTATGCCTGTGTACTGCATATATGCCTGATGCCTGTGAAGGCCAGAAGAGGGCATTAGGTCCCCTAGAACAGGAGCTACAGAGGACTGTGAACCACCATTGCGTGCTGGGAATTGGACCCTAATTCTCTAGAAGAGCAACCAGTTCTTTTAATCACCGAGCCATCTCTCCAGCCCTAGTATTAGGTGGTGTGTGTGTGTGTGTGTGTGTGTGTGTGTGTGTGTGTGTGTTAGAAAGTATCTGCATAAACAAGCAGAAAGATCCTAGTTTCCAGACTCCAGTCTGAGTCCTGGAGGCCACTCAACATGTTTTTTTTTTTCCTCATCATTATTGGACTGAGGTCAATATCCTCTGTATGTATAAACTCTAGTGTGCTTTGAGTTCTTTGAACTATCTATTCAATTCTTTGGCATGTCCCACTTTTCCTTCTTCCTGCCTTTCTGGCCTTTTCATTTTGATTTGGTTGTTTTAAGGCAAAAGAATGCTCCAGGAATAATACTAAGTCATGTCTCCTTAGCTTTTTCTTCACTGTTGTTAAAGTCATTCAAATCTAGATGGGGAGGAATCAGGAACGCTGCATAGAATGCTTTAAGGGCCCACACACTATGCTAAACAAAATGGATGGTGTCTTATTGTACACATTGATATGAACCTAAGAGTGCCAGGCAGAACTTAATTGATTGATGATATGCCAAAGAACCATTTGAATTGTGCTAAGCTCATTTATTTTAGCTCTGCTGACCATCGGAATGGCGTGTTTGTTAGCATTAAGTCAGATTCTGGATAAATCTACTGTCAGCCATGACACTGTACAGTCTTTTGATATGAGATAGGAAAACTCTTATCAACAATTTTTAATGGAAATAAATCTCAATTTAAATTTTTTAAACTTACCCTGTCAACCCCTATAGGCATTTTTAAGTAACTGAAGTAGCTATCTCTCTCTATTTAATCATTTTGTAGCTGGTCAATGTAATCGTAATCTTCAGGGGAACTACTACAGACAGACAGACTAGTGGGGTGGTCCCTGATGTGGAAAAAAACCCTTTAGTTGACAAAGAAATACAGCTAGCTACCTCACTTTGATGCTTTTATATATAGATCAAAAATTATGATAGAGCCTTGCTGCAATTCATCCCAACATGCACACTACAAAATCACAACTTGTGAAAAGACATCATTAGCCTTCATTTACAAACAATCACAGTGTTTTCTTTCTCCTGAATCACCTCAAGAATCTATTTTATTTTCTTCAATTGGCCCTTCATCTTCCACTGATCCATTTATGTTCTGTGAGGCCTGATGAGAGTGGGTTTCTCCAATCTCCTTATTTTCCTCTACAGGATGATTGCTGCAGTTGCTCATCAGAAGTGTGAGGGACTTCTAATATTCACCAGGCAGAGAGACCCATCCAGAGAGATTAGCCTTTTCCTCGACTTTTCACACACACCCTTCCCAGTCACCACCACTGCAGACACACACACACACACACACACACACACACACACACACACACACACACAGAGACAGTATTTGCACCAGAGGATTTGAGCCACTGGTCTCACCTCACTCATTTCTAGACCAAACAACATTTGGGGAGAGATTTAAGTCTAATAACATTCCTTATGTTGCTCTTCACTCAGGAGGGGCAGCAGGGAGCATGACAGCTTTGCTTGCTGATCTGACACACCAATTCACCCATTTGAACACGATCAGCAAAAGCCTGGACCACCTCTCCCATGATGGGGAAAGAGCCTCGCTATCTCTAAGTAGCAGCCAGCAGCTCTCTGCTTAATTGCTGGGCTTTGATGCTTGTGTTGGAGAGGTGGGCTGATTTCTGAAGTGCCCTGGAGATGCTCAGCAACTGCACAAAAATACTTGGTTATAAGAAAATCAAGAATGCTATTCCAAATCATAAATAGTAACGGCTTGCCTCCGCTTGAGACGTGTTTGTACCATTCAACATAGATGTATAGATTCTGGCTCTTCAAAGCTGTGTTCTTTCCAGAGGATCATTTTTTATGTTACTTAAAGTATTTAACTTTATTAGTCTTTAAACGGGACTGTAGGAGGCATTAGGTAGAAACTAGAACTGCCTCTCTTTTCCCATACATCAGTCATACTCCTTGACAAGAAAGCCCTTGGTGTGTTGGACTTAAAACCTTAATCTGTACTTGCATACCCCCCCCCCAGATGATTTGTTCCAGTGTTATATTCAAAATAGCTTCTCCATATGGTCTCAGTTGAATAGAAATTCTGATAACTGCCAAGGCTACCTGACCCTTGACCTGCCTCCCTTATGTAGTCATCCTCTAAATTTTTAAAACTTTGTGAACACATCAATGGTAGAACATTTTCAAAGCATTCAAACAAATAATTATAATGATCTGGGGGAAATTATTAAGTAATGTTCAACAATGTTATGGTATACAATGATTTCATGGATAAGGCTTTCTGTTTGTAAACCATGTGACTTTCCATAACCTCTGATACTACCCAAGTCAAAACCCAGAGCGGGGAGAGGGAGATGGCTAAAAGGGCTTGCAACAGAAGTGTGCAGACCCGAGTTCGAATCCCCAGGAAGCACATAAAGTGAGCATAGTAACATGCCTATCCAAGACCAGTGTTTCAATGCTAAGATGGGAGGAGGGCCAGGAGAAGCTAATTGGTCAGCTAACCTGGTATAACATAAGAGACCTTGTGAAAGACAAGGACCATGACCAGCTGTTATCCTCTGACCTTCTTCTAGGTATATATGGTACAGTGTGTGATTTGTATTTTCATTTTCTTAATAGTGTATTTTGGGGAGAATTACATTTATGAAGTCCAATTCATTATTTTCTTTATATGCTGTGTTTGTGGTGTCATATTAAGAATTCTTTGCCTTATGCAAAGTTACAGGATTGTCTTTGTTTGCTCTAGAAGTTGTATAGTTTCACATTTGATTCTTTTTATCCATTTGTACTGAGGTTATATAATTTGAATTTTTTGAAAAGAAGAACAGAAGTTGCTAACCAATAGAAGACTTTGAACGCATGGCCATGGCAGTTCTGAGTCTTACAAGCTTCATAAGAAAAGTGAACTGGGCATGAGGAAGAACCTGAAATCACAGAAAAGTAGTGAGTGTGAATTTGAGCCCCACATTTTCCATTTTGCTCCCCCTGAGGTCTATCTCTTCTTTTCTTGGGTTTGTGTATATCTATGAGATTACCTTTTGGGATCCTTAACCATCCCTTTCCTTAGGTTATCCTTGGGGAGTTTCTGAACTTTGAATAAAAACTGAATGTGTGTGTGTGTGTGTGTGTGTGTGTGTGAATAATACAATTTGTTATGTAGATAGAGAATAACCTGAATTTTATTCTGTGTCTTTGAATGGTGTGTCCCTTTTTGCAGATCCGGTTGGATACAGCATTGAATTTGGTGCTGTAAACACTACTGATTCTTTGAGATTGGCTGAAAGTACAAATCTATCGGACAACTTTGCTCTTCTTCCCTGTGAAGCACACAACTGGTGGAAATGCAGTGAAGGAAGAAAGAGGCAGTCATTACAGCTTGGGGACAATCCTGACCCTAGAGCAAAAGAGCCTCACCATTTGAGTGCTACCTCTCTCCAGTGGCATTCATGTGCATTTGGTGACACTGGCCACTTGGCCCCTATTAGACAAACCTGGCATTCTAGGCCCCTCTAAGGTATTAATTACACTTCCCAGTGAGTTACAGCTTTAGCCGTGAAGTCTACTACTTTTAGCACGAGGCACCCTGATTCTAGTCCAGCATCTACACAAAAAAAGCAAATCTACTTTCAGGTTCTATAAGAATCAAGAAAACTTGGGCCTTAGTTTCAAAATATACAAATAGCAAATCCTAAATATTGAAATCACACAAAGTCAAAAATCTCAGAGTTTAAATCTGAAAAAAAAAATGCTATTCTGAAAACGTGTTTTCAATTCCTTTTCAGTTTTATTTGAAACCTTATTATGAAGAAAAACTTATTGTAAATTAAAGATCACAGTCTGCGAATTTTAGATTTCTCAGATAGTTGATATAAAAACATGACAATACATGTTATAAGCTAATTTCTGCAATAAAATAATCAGGAAGGACAGACATCTATTTTCTCAAGCACAAACCCTCAGATGTTCCAAGTCACACCAGTATCCATGGTCCTAAGCAGGTAAATGACATTTATAAAGGAACAGGTCAAAAAGTTAGAAGCATGAATAAAGTAAAACTCTGCAGTTGGTAAGCTTATCGGTTTTCTGTTGATGAGGAAAAATAACTCGGATAATCAAAAACAAGAAAGGGTTCTTCTTTTCCTATCTACCCACAACTTTTGAGTGCTGCTCCGGCTGCCCAGGCTTGCTCTGAGCCACCAGTCCAGCACCAATTCTGGCTCCTTACAGCTTCAGTCTTGATTAGCTACCCAGGCCTCAGCTGCAGCAACCATCTCAATGAGCTGTTCCCCTAGATCTCCAAGATTCAGATCCCAGACTGGCTGTGCCTGAGGTGGAGGGTGAGATGGTTATCAAGATGGAGCGTAACGTAGATGACTCAATCACTGGTGGAAATGCTTCTGCTGAAGGTCAAAAGTGACAGGACCAAATGTCCAGTAAGCACCCACGCTTATCCTGCTGGGAGTCGTCGCTTGCAGAAAACCAGTTTTCCTAAAGAGACCTAAAGAAAGTACACTGGTGATAGCATTCAGTCACTCAAAGGAAATGCAAAGAACCTAGGCCAGAAAGAGAAAAGTCCTTCGTGATGGGGGCTGCAGAACAAACCGAGCACATCCCTGTTGATTTCAGTAACGACCAGTGAGAATGTGAATCCAGATGGCCTGATCTCTCCTCTAGACAACTGTGATGATTGTGTGACTCCAAGTATGACTTTCTTTGAGGATGGTTGAGGAGTGGAAGTATGCTAACAAACTGAGCAATTACTTCGCATCTGTCACCTGTCACCATAACTGGCTGCTGCTTGTCATTCCTATAACATCCATATAACATAAGTGGTACTGATGTCCCCAAGGGCTCCTTTATTTTGACTTTAAATTTATTTTATTTGGAGCAGAGGCCTCCTTCTTGTTCTTTGGTTTTATGTGTGTATTTATGTAGGAGTGTGAGTGTCGTGTGTATGCACACACTGGTGTGTACCTGCACACTCAAATGCCACGGTCAGTCCTACTTTAAACCTTGATCTATCATTGAAGCCAGAGGTAGGCTGGTGGCCAGCAAGTCCCAGTCCTATTACTGTTTCTGCCTCCAAAATGAGCTGAGCTTATAGGCAGAGGGTACCACTCTCAGTTTCTGAGGACACTGGGATCCCAAGTCAGATTCTACTGCTTGCACAGAACGCACTCTGACCACTAAGATTTCCCTCCAGTCCCTATGCAGTGTGTGAGGGTGGAAAAAAAAAACCCATCATTTACATTGTCTAAGATTAAAATGAATTAAACTCAGAAGAAGAGGTCGAGGGAGGAGATATCAGGAGGGAAGTAAAGAGAGGAGGAGGAAGTTCATTGTTTGGTTCCGGATTTCAGTTTGTGATTGTGCATCTCTGCAGTTTTGGGCCCGTGGCAGCACCACACATTCAGGCAAAGGTGTATAATGGAGCAATGCCTCTCAGTTCTTGGCAGCCAGGACACAAAATAGAGGAACAAGAAGGGGCCCGCAGTCCCCACTTCAACGTACACCTCTAATGATGTGACTTTCCTACCACTGCTCCCACTTCTCCCCACGCCTCCATAATACCAAAGGCTCACACCTCCAACACATTCACTTTGAAGGGCATTTAAGATCCCAACTCTCACAGCTGGATATGGTATGTGCTTGCTTCAGGACTGCAGTCATCTGGAGCAGTGCCTCTCAGTGACCAGTCAGAACCGGAAAAACACCACTCACACAGTTGCCTGAAGAGCTAAGACCTGGAAAGATGGTATCTTTTTATTGTTGCAGCTGTAGGAAAAAAAAGGGGGGGGAGGCTATCTCTTCATTTAGTAAAGCACGTTTGCCTAAGAATGTCATAATCACACATAATCACACAACACTTACACGCAGAGTCCGTGGTGCTAATGCACTTTCAAAGAGAAACCTTAAAATGCATAAATGAATCACAGGGCTAAGAGAGTCCATACACTGGGGATAATCGTCCAGTCAAGCTACGTTCTGCCTCCAGTGTTGTGTCAGCAAATCATGTCTGCATGTCAATGTAAGTAAGATGCCAAGTATCTTAGAACAAAGAGAGGCCTGAGCTGAAAAAACACTTACTCATTACGAAATGCAACTTCTAAATACGGTAAATGAGTTTGCAGAGACCACTTTTGGAGGCCCAAGGCCAATGTCTGGTGTCTTCTTCAACTGCCCCTCCACCTTATTTTGCATAAGGCAGAATTTCTCACCCACCTTGAAGCTTAGAGGGTCAGCTAAACTGACTGACCAGTGAGCCTCTCCTTAGTACTAGGGTAACAAGCCTCAGCTTCTAATGCATGCCCTGAGGTTGAGTACGTAGGTATGTGCAGCAAGTAGCTTAGCAAGTGAGCCATCTTTCCAGACCCCAGATCTCATCCTTCAGAATTAGGATGTGCGTTAGAAGGGAGGAGAATGCTGTAGAAGGAGCTCAGGACTTTTCTCTGTGTGCACGAGTTGGGCTACGTGCTTTCCCTCCGGGTTCACTTCTGATGACTAGAGGTGGCCTGTGTGTCACAACCTTCCCACAGGTCCCAGATAAGCATCAGAAGGAGCAAGCAGACCAGACCTGTGTCCTTATCGGCACCTTACTTTCTCATTCAGGTCAAGCATCCTATAGCTTCTTCTTCCTGGTTCCTCCTTCCTTCTTCTTCTTCCTCCAAACTGCCTAGATTTGGAACAGTCATTACCCTCCTGTCTTAGACAAACAAAAGAAACCACATTAATCAATTGTAAATGATTATCCTCACCACACAACCTCTATAGGAAACCTTTACCTATATACATCTCTCACAGTTTTGGAATTTTTTTTTTTAGGTTTATTTTATTTATTTGTGTGTGTGTGTGTAGGTTCCTGCAGAGGTCAGAGGAGAGCACTGGATTCCCTGAAATGGGTGTTACAGGTAGTTATGAAACCAACCTGGTGCTGGGACCTAAACTCCAGTCCTGTGGAAGAAAGACATGTTCTTACTCTGGTCTGCTGAGCCCCTCTCTGTAGCTCATGGTGATGCTTATTATAACCTCAAGTGACTGTTAATTTTCTTGCTTGTTTTCCCCCAGGCAGGACTGCAAAATTTCTAAGGGTACCAAATGTGTGTGTTTTTTTAGGTGTCTGTCTTGATGCAGTGTTAGACACATGCACAATGTTCATTGAATACATGAATGAACTTTAGATTCTGATCCCCTCCTCTCCCAGACCTGAAAAGGGTGATCATTCTAACCTGGAGAAATTACAAAATGGATTCTGAATAAGAAACATTTGCTGAAATGCAGTATGCTGTTAGGCAGTTGCTCAGAGAATAAAAAAAAAAATGCTCCCCATGGGATAACACACGGAGGACAGCAGAGAAGGCAGAAACAAGTCAGGAGAAAACCAGAGGCTGGGCATCGCGAGCACAGAACAGCCCTTCCGTTTTAAAGCCATGGCCAAGACTCAAGAACGAGACACATATTTTGTGACACTCATCTGTCCTAAAAGGCAGTGTCAAATGTTCCGTGTAATACTGAAGTCAAGAGGCACGAAGTACACAGAGTGGAAGCAGATCTAAACAGGAGGTTCCTGGTGGACTAAGTTAAGTGAGTTCCCCATTTTTCTAAGGCAGGTGATGAACGTAGAAGCCGTCTGCTTCTGCCTCACACTCCAGGTTAGGGAGAAGAGCACTGTGTCCTCGTGGCTTGCTTCACATGTCTCCTGCGTGACCTGCACAGCTTCAATTGCAATGCTTGCATGTGTGGCTCACCTCCCAAACCTGGGAGGGGAGCACTCTCTTCAAGGTGGATGAAAACAAATGCCACATTCCATGGTTCCTCCCTTCTTTCTGAGGGATTAAATCAACAAGTCAGCCTTTACAGTCCACTGTTTTGATTTCCATCTGGAGATTTTTGGTCCAAGTGGAAGGCCATGATATGCCGTGTGACTGTCGTGGTTCAGATTGATCAACAACTTAGGAAAGACAAGTTGAGTCAGGCGATGAGCAACTATAGCTGCGCTGCTCCATTCACACCCATGGACTCCATTCAGAGCTCTTGAATGTTCCAAGTGAAAGGCTCGTTCTCAGTGGGGAAAAAGCAAAGAACCAGCCATGCCACCAAAGCTGGTGTTGCTCTACTGTCAAAGACAGAGTTCAACTCATGGGGCCCTGCCTCACTGTATTTTACGCAATATAATATCTAACTTCCAAAAATATCTGGGGGGGGGGGGGAGGAGAGAAAAATAAATAACATTGTCTTTGAATGAAATGAACAAACATGAGAAGAAAATGCCTGTGTGAAATATTCTCTTGATTGACTCCTGGCATCCCTCTCCTGATTCATCCTCTCTCTCTTCCTGGATTCTGTCTTTTGCTCTCCTAATCCCCAACTATACATATTTCCAAGGCATTCTGAATCTTGGTTTTCTTAGTTGTAAAATGGTGTCTAGACTAGATAGTTTTATGCTAGCTAGTCATCTGAAAGGAGGGAACCTCAACTCAGAGCACCCTTCCATAACTCCAGCTGTAAGGCATTTTCTTAATTAGTGATTGATGGGGGAGAGCCCAACCCATTGTGGGTGGTACCATCCCTGGGGTGGTCATCCTGAGCTCTATAAGAAAGCAAGCTGAGCAAGCCAGTAAGTAGCACCCCTCCAGGGCCTCTGGATCTGCTCCGATTTCCAGATCTCTACCCTGCTTGAGTTCCAGTCCTGATTTCCTTTGAGGATGAACTGTGAGGTAGAAGTCTAAGCTGAATAAACTGAGTAAACCCTTTCCTCCCCTGATTCCCAAGTTTCTGTGGTCATGGTGTTTCAGCACAGTACTAGTAACACTAAGACAGTCTCTAACACCCTGTTTATGAGAATCAAATACTAAAATGTGTTTGGGTCTCACTGTACAGTACTGAACACAAGCTACACACCGTTTTCTGTTTCATGGGAACGAAAGGATACCCTCCAGTACTTACTCTCACACGTAATGAGAATGTGCATTTCTGTTCTGGCTTTTCATATGACAACCCAAGCTAATTCAGCTGCATTTAGCTAAAAATGACCATAATCTTCAAAACCACATTTAGATAAGAATGCAACTCTGCTCTGCCCTATTCAAAATAGCCTATGTTCTGAGCTTCCTTTTCTGTGTGTGTGTGTGTGTGTGTGTGTGTGTTTAAATACATGCATATATATGGGCATGAATGTTCAGTGTATATCTTCTAATCTTGTTTGACGTTATTCTGTTTAAACTGTAATTCTGATAATACGTCATAACAGACATGATAGGCAAACAATAAACCCTGGTGACCTTTGAATTAATCGTGGGCTACTCCTATCTCTTGAAGATAATGGTTAAATCATGGTTTTCACTTCCATTTTCATACATTTGGGGGTGGTTTAAGTAGAAAGGAAAACCAAAATTACTAGAGAAAGCAGAGGAAGATCAAGAAAAGTAAGGATATATGAAAAAGCCATGAAGAAACTTGGTAAAATATTTTTTAAAAAAATTAAAGTAAGTACATTTCACGAGTTGATGAAACTATTCCCAGATGTCATAAGTTATTAAATAAAAATCCCAGACCAGGAGTGGGCTATTTTCCCATGGGTTGTTAGTTAGGGAGACCCCTGAAGCTTCAAAAATAATACAGAAATTGCCACTGGTACTGATTGTCCATCAGACAATCAGTAAAACCCTACTGCTAAAGACACAACTTGCTCCTATCAGGGGATGTATAGAAATCAAGCTGGAATTGGGCTGGAAGCTTTTTCCCTGCTGACTGCCACACATAGAGCTATGAATTATGTGACTCCTGTGGGCCAGAGACTAGCAGACCAAGAGTGTGTGGGCTGGCATTAAAGGAGAAGTGGGAAGCAAGAGAGGAGCTTTGCACAGAGAGGTTGAGGCACCGACCTAAGTTTCCCTCCCCACAGAGCTTTGTATCCATGCCTTACAGATTGTCCTCCTACGATCCCTTCTCAGAAACTCCACCCTAATTTCCCCCCAAGAAACATGCTCAGGCCATGTGAACTCATCTTAGACCCAACAGCATCTAGAGGTTTAGAATATTATAGGTCTGGGATCGGTCAAAGATTCACCAGTCTGACTATGAATAAATTTAAATAAATAATAATCTTTATTAAATACTGGCCAGGTCCATGGATACTGGCTAGGTCCATACTTGAAACTCATGCTCAGAATATGGCCCTGAATTGCATTGTTCAAGGACTTATAAAGGGAAAACCCACAAGGTTACGTACTTCCTGCCTTCTTTCAATCAGGGGCAAGAATACATTCTGACATATTTCCTGCCTATGCACATCCTCCCTACACATGATCAAGCATACATTCCGTGCAGTTGGAACAGCCAAGCTTGTGTACAGCTGCAAAAACACATGGCTTGTTATCTTCCATGAGCAACAGCCCCCAGTATTCTAGGAAGTTCCAGTTCCACCCTCCTGTTCTGGTGGACAATCAGTACCAGTGGCAATTTCTGTATTTGGGCAAGTGGGGCATACAGGTTAGAGGCATTTTTGTTTTTATTGATGTCTTAAGCACAGTAATTTAAACTTAAAACATAAGTCCTAATAGACCTGGCTTGCCCACACCTGACTCAGCATACCCAGGCTCATTATTGCAACTTATCTTTGAGCTATGTATAAAATAGAGATCACAGCCCCAATTTGGCAATCTTAAATGTTAGGAGAGATTAATCTAAATTCCTTGCTTTAGGTATTCATAGGGACATCCAACCAGGGAAATTACGTGAAGTATTGCCAAGAATGTGTTCGAGAAAATAATTATGCAGACATTCCTTTGTTATCTATTAATATCAGATGCCTGGCACTCTGTCAGCAGAGGGAAAATAAGTGACGGTGATCTTTCAATTTATACATTCTGAAAGAGATAAGGAGAAACAATAGATCCTGTTTGTGAAGAAGCAGGCTGTTATTTTTGTGGTAAACAAAATGGGCTTTGAGTAAAGTCCTGTTATCATCAGATAAAGACCAGGAAAGATTGGTGGCTAAGATTAGAATTCCAAGGCATTTATTCTAAGTTGAATTGGTAGGGGGGAAAAACAGCAGATGTAACCTGGGAAGGTGTTGTGAATGTCATGAGAACAGGAAACAGGGGCTGAGTTAGCTCCAAAGACGTAAGTGAAGATGGTTGGAGCCTTCTAGGTTGCTGGTCCTTAAGAGAGGTCAAGAATGTAGGAGCAGAATCTCTGCCAGAAATCACTCAAATGACTACAAAATAAATTACTGGATGTATTTTATGTAATGAATATGCAAAAAAAAATCAAAGTTGATAAACTCGATTTTTAAAGGCAACTATTCTTGCTTCACATTAGTGGGAAGCCAACTGAGTTTCTCTAAAAGAGAGGGATTGCATCCATGGAATACAATCCTGTAGAGTCTTCCAAAGATCTCGGTAACAAATTTCAGCAACACTGTGAAAGAAGCAGGGGAAGGCAGAAGTCACCAGCTACTTTGACATCCTGACTCTTGTATTTGCAACAAAAACCGAACATTCCTGAGCTTTAGAAAACATATTCACACCAGATGCTAATAGATTAGGAAGAAAGGTTTAGATCTTTTTATGTTCTATATTCAAAATATGACAGTGCAAATCTTGATTTGTTAATAATAAACTGCATTAGAACAGTTTGACTTTGTTGTTTTCTTTGAGATAGTCTCACTCCACATAGCCCTGGCTGTCCTGGAACTTGCTGTGTTGACCAGGATTGCATGGAACTCACAGATTCTCTTTTCTCTGCCTCCAAAGTGCTGGAATTAAAGGCATGCATCAACACTTGCAGCAAAGACTAATTTCTAAATTCAGCTTGATTACTCTCCAATATCACTCACATTATAAAATAAAGTACAACTTTAACAGCAGACAATGCAAAAGAGAGGGAAACTGTCAGTTTCTGATGACATAAGAAGGACTTCAGGGTGCTTTCATATATATATATATGTATATATATATACATATATATGTATATATACACATAGATGTATATATGTGTGCATATACATATATGTATATACATATATACATATATATTTGACACTTTTTCTCTATAAAATGCAATATTAACACATGCCAGAATCTCAGGCTCCCAGGATTTGAAGAAGCAAACACCACTTACTGAAGCTGCTCTTTATTTCCATGAAGCCAAAAATAAAATAATAGTATATTAATATTCAGAACAAGTGTGCAAACAGGCAACAGTCAGACATCTGTGCATAACCACAACTACAGCCAAGTGTAAATAGCTATTGTTCTGTCGTTGTTTGTAGGTACATGTGAAATGAAACTAATTCATTTCATGCTGGAAATTACCTTGAAGTTCCCTGTTGTCTGAGATGATGATTTATGAGTATGAATAGTTAATATGGCCCTGTGGTTAAGAGCGGGTACTGCTTTTCCAGAGGACATGAGTTTAGTTCCCAGCACCATGCCAGATGGCTCAGAACTGTCTATAATCCCCAAATCTGATGTCTAGTCTCTGCAAGTACCAGCACTCAGATGGCATACCTTTATAAACACATAAATAAGATAAGAGCAAATTAATTAAAAATTAATGTCCACTAGACTTGGGATCATACAGCTAGCTACCTGTGGTAGTCAAAATCGTACCCACCTACAAGGCTTTTGTGAGGATAAAATAGAGACAAGCTGTTAAATTCCTCCTGGTACAATATATACCCTCAATAAAGGCCAGGTATTGCACCACTGCTATTGACAACAGTTTCAGTATTAGTTACTCAAGGGTTGGCCAATACTAAGCAGCAATCAGAGAGTCAGGGCTTGTAGGCTTCCTGAATGCTCACCCAGAACTATTTCCACTAAGCCGCAACCATCACTTCTGTTTTGAGCAGTTTTTAAGACTGTGTTTTACAAAATTGATGAATGTGGCCTGTCCTGCTCGGCTTCACCTCAACTGTGCAGGGAAGCCCTGGGACCTTCGTGAAATGTGAGAGGAAATTAGATCTGAATGGGGTCTTTAGGGCAGTTGGAGAAATTCCTCTTGTGCTCCATTAGTTTAATTATGACATAGTTCAACAGATTCGGAGAAATGTCCAACCTGGGAGCCCTTGTCCTCAGAGGCATGTGGGCCTTGGCTGTGGCTCTTAATCCCATTCCTCAGTCAGGTGTCAGACAGAGTCAAGCCATAAGCACACATGCCCATTTTGTTTAGAATACCTCCAAAAGCCAGCCAAGTGGCAAATGTGGACATCTGTGCTAGACTGTGGCTGTCCTGTTCCTGTTTTTTCGGTCTAATCTGTCAAGATAACCATTTCCCCATTCTCTTAAACAAACACAGACTTCCTTGTTTAAACACTATAGCAGTTCCAACCGAACACACAGCTTTTAATCATTCGGAGTTACATACACTCACAAGAGACTGAGAAAAGAATGAAAACATCTTCAATATAAACTGGCCGATTGTGCTACTTTGAGAATCCCGGGAAAGAGAAATCTGGAATTGCAGATAAAGGGAGTGGAGCAGCTGTGTGGGGGGAACTATGGGACTTTAAAATTGCAAAGGAGTTAGAAACTAGATACACAATTGCTAGCTCAGTTCAACTATAAGAGAAAGAGGGAGAGAGACAGAGACACAGTGATGGAGAGATGTTTTAGTTTCTTACTCAGTAAAAGTGTTAAGTTTCACAAATATAAGACCCTATGCTCAAGGTGTTTTGCATAAACTTCTAGACTTCTAGAGGCTACAGTAAGCTTGGAAGGTTGGCTGTTCTTAGGAAAGCTATTTAAAACCAAAGTAAGGTTGTTTGCCTGTCAGCTCCCTCCTGAAAGCCCTTTAGCAGAAAGTCTCGTCACCATCTTGCACATGCTTTCTTACTAGTGAGGTGTTCTGGGTCATTTTCTAATATTTGGGAATAGAAATGAGTAGAGTTGGGGAGGGGGCCCTTCACAGTGGAATAAGCAAAAACACAGCTCTGACGTTCAGGCCTTCAGCCTTACTACTCTCAAGGTCACTGGAAAACTATTCAAACACACCCACAGATCCGAAGTTAAAACCTACACAAAACCTGAAATGTTTACTATTTAGAGAAAACAAACGAAAGTTAAATAATTTAAACTCCTCATTGTCCGTGTTTGACTTTGAGACCTAACTTGTTCTGGGTCATATCCAGGATCTTTGTCACACTCAATGACTTTTTGTAAGCCAGTAAACCTTCCTGAGACTTACTTTCCTTAACTCTGAGATAAGATAAAGTTTCTAAGGAAGTTCTTAAGAAGATGGAAGGACATCTTATACTGGCTTTATAAAATCACCCCTTACCAAATAGGCTGTCATTAACACCTATCACAATTAGATAACATTCTGACTGATATAAAATTTAGGTTAATAGAGTTTATATTTAGCATGAGTCACCAGCTTCATTCAAGTAGAAATTAATTTAATATTGCAATCCTAACCCTGTCTCAGAGATATGACACCCTGAGTGTCAGTCATATGTAAAAGTCCCTATGAAATTAAAAAAAAATGTAGCCAAAATGTTCCATTTTCTCAGCCATCCCTGCCAGCACAGCTGGCCCACAGCTGGGCACAGGCGGGCCCCAGACTCTGAGCTCTGGCATCTGTCCGCTTTGTGTGAGCCTATGGCAAGTGCCCTCTACCTGGCTGGAGAGCAGTAGTAGGTTGGAAATGGTTGTCCCTCTCAGATCTTCTCCTTGAAGAAAAAGCCAAAGTTGAGTGTTAGAAAAAATCAACAAGAACTAAGTTCATGTAGTGGCAAAGTCCCAGCACTGGGGACAGCACAGCGCTGAGGAAGACATGGGAATCTGAACAGCCCAGAAGCCAGACACTGGTGGTAACTGAGACCAATCCTAGCCACACTTTAGTGTGTAATGGCCAACGTCACCACATGCCCTGACTGTAGTAGCCCAGATCAATATCCATTGCCTTGCGACACAAATTTTCAGTCTTGATTGTCTCTTTGCTGGTTCTAAAGGCCTTGAGGGCCCCAAAGTCTACATCACTGCGAATCCAAGCACAGGCCTCTCATGACTTTTGCTTGAGATTTTATTTCTTCATTCTGATAGTTGCTACCAAAGAGTAAATGATGAGACTAATCAGGGTCTCTCAGGTTCAAACAATGTCCTTTAATTAAATATTTATAAAAAGCTACTGGACATGAGATGGACTACTAGACATGGAACAAGTAAAATTGAGAGTTTTCTTTGGTTCTTTCTCGTATCTGGTTTTTTTGTCTTATACTAATTGCTAATTTGTTGGGCTGTTTGTTTTTTATCATATCTTACTTTATTTTATTACTATTCTTTAGATACCTGTTTGTTTTCTAAGGAGAGATAAAATGGGTGTGGAACCAAATGGAATCTAAGGCGAGGAACTGGGATGGGGAGTGGGGAGGAACTGGGAGGAGGAACTAGGAGGACTAGGAGGAGGAACTAGGAGGGAGAATCATAAACAGAATGTATTGTTAAAGAAAAAGTCTATTTTCAATAAGAGGAAACAATGGCTCCTACACTTTGACCTAAATGTAAAACTGAAAAACAATGAATGGCTTTGGACCTCTTTCTCCTCTCCAACAGAAGAAGAGATGTCCAGGGAGCATCTATTGTTTTCCCATCAACTAGTCAAGGTTTGTCCTTAAGGCTCTCCATTCCACCTATTGCTGAGCTTCGATGTTTCCTTTCAATTGTCAATTTGATAAAGCTTGTCTAGTTTTCAGTTGGCTTTTGGGTCACTCTATGGGGAGATTTTCCTGATTGTCTTAATTGACGTGGAAAACAATAGTCTTTAAAAATGCACCATTCTCTCAGGTTTGTAAGAAGAGAAGTCAGCTGGACACTAAATTAAATGTAACCATTTTTCTCTCTACTCTTGACTGTGAATATGATGTGACTAGTGGCTTTGTGTTCTCACCACCTTGACTTCCCTACCATAATGAACTAGACCTGGAATTGTAAGCTAAAATCAACCTTTTCTCTTCTAACACATGATGAGGATGAGGATGACGAGAACAATGATGACGATGACAATGACTATTGCAAAACCCTGCCTCCCCCAAAAAGGGTTTCCCTGCCAGTGAGGTGGGTCAGTGGTTGAAGGTAATTGCCACCAAGTTGACTACTTGAGTTCCATTCCCAGGATCCATATGGTGGAAGAAAAGTACCAGCCGACCTGTACATATGCACTGTGGCATGTATGTACATATGTGCACGTGCCCAAACAAGCAATCATACATTCAGGCGCACAGAATAAACCAATGTAACTTCCTTTTTAAATTACAACTTGATTCAAATTGATGGGTGCCCAAGTATTTATCAGTTAGAGAGCATGAATGTTAAGAGGAGAGTAAAACATCGGCCTCCTGGGTGTGTAGGCCTGTATACACCTTGCAACACAAGTGAGATTTTCACAAAGCAAAGCCCTAACAGGGAGGAAGAAAAAGACTGGGTAAGAACAGTGGGTGTTATTTAGAGAACAGCAAGTGTTATTGCTTGGCTGGTGTACAGGCAGCTTGCAGAGAAAGATAAAGATGAAAAGGAAGTTTGGAGCCAGGGAAGGAAGGACTTGAAATGTCAGAATACAGAGTTCAGTTGATTTAGTAGGTAATGGAGTCTGGTGAGGTTTTTGAGCAGGGAGTGATATAATCAGTCGAGTTGGAGTCTGACACATGCTTCCACACTTGAGTAACTTTTCTATAAAAATATCCCTTTATCAAAATATCTTTATGAATAAAATAATGCACACTATAAAATATGAATAAGCAATAGAAGCAGAATAAAGACTAAGAGAGTAAATGGTGTAATATCTAGGCACAGTATGTCATCCATTTTGCCTTGGCACAGAAAGGTGTCAATGTTCTCTCCGAATAATCACCTCAAGTTGCTTACTGCAGCTGATCTTTATCTCTTTGAAGAACATGGAACAAACTCTTGCTTTTTGCCCAGTTCTTCCTTAAACTGCAACCTGATGCTGATTCAGTGAATATGACCTGCACTGAGAAGAGACAGCCATCTCCCTTCATAATTCCTATGTATTGATTGGCACGCCCTATTTTATAGTAAGCAAATTGACATGGGTAGTAAGAGATTTGGAGTGTTCACGCCCATTGGCACAATATGTCATAGCATATAGGTGTCTGAGTGTCTAATCTCAGGCAGGACACTTAAAAAAAAAAGAAGAGAAGCTATAAAGATGGCTCAGAACATTGGGTACTAGTGTTCAGTTCCCAGCACTCAGATAGCAACTCACAGCCCTCTGTAACTTTAGTTCCAGGGGATCTGACACTCACCTCTGGCCATTAAAGGCACCAGCCTCAAAAGTGGCACACAGCCATACATGCAAATAAAACACATATGCACCTTAAAAAATAAATTATTTAAAAACAAAGTAGAAGGAAGTGATGTGAATTAATACAAGTCAAATATTATGTACAGATATTTGCGTATTATACAACTACCCAAGAAATTACAGAAATATGACAACATAGTGTTGGTTATACTTATGAAAAACAGTTAAAACTCCCTCTCACAGAGATACCTTTAGGCATTCAGACATACATTCATATACTTAGGGAAGCTTCAGACGTTTTAAGCAGAATTGAATTGAGTATTTTGTGAATCACTATACACCTAGTGTTAAATAAATGTGAAGACTGGTTAAGAAATATAGCAATGGGTCTGTATGAAGAATATGATCATTGTTTACAAATAATACAAAGATAAGGTCATTAGAAGACACTCAAGGACAGTAGATTTAAAAAAAAACAATAATAATGATTGTGTTACAATCATTTTATTAAACACAGTAGAGTTTTCCTCTATTTTGTTTCTAAAAACAATTGTATTGTATTGTTATTAAAGACTAATGAAAAAATAAAAAAGGTAAGACAAATCTATAATGATACAACATGGAAGAAAGAATCAAGTTGTCCTGAGTGATTTGTTTCCCAACAGATTCCACAGTGCTCAGAGCTCTGTGTGGGGTCCCCAGAAGACCTTATACTGCCAAAGCCACATAGCATCAAGTGAAACATAAATTTCCCAGTTTTCTTCTCTTTGGTTCTGAAGAGAAGAGTGAACAGAAAACAGGATGTACGCATGGCATGCAGTTGAGCTGTGGGATTAGCCTGTGACTCAGCCCCAGGTCTATTCTCCCAGGCTGCATAGATTAAGCATGTCCTCCTCCTCCCTCTGACAATAAGAAACAAGAAATAAGCAATACAACACTAGCAATAAAATCAGCTGCCAGTTGATGTCAGCCCCACTGATTTAGACACAGCGCTTTCTCATTCTCTTTTTAAGTAAGCCAATGAAAATAAAATGCTTTCCTCGAAATGAGGCCATTAGCTGAAATAATGATAAAGACCCTTAAACGTCTTATCATTCGATAGCTGTTGGCTTAGATGGTTACGGCATTATCTCTAGATTTCTAAGAGTAATCTTTTCTAAAGAATTACTAACAATTCTACAGCATGTATGGCAACTCAAAGAACGAGAAAATAAATCATAGCCGTATACATCTAGCAAATAAATTATTAGTTGATGAGGATTTAAATTTTACTCAATAATTAATGTCCTGCTTAAACTAAAACAGTTTGGAAGTGAAGGTTTGATGCAAAGGCAGTTGATACCACTAAATGAAAGATTCTGCTTTGGGAATTTTAATATTTACATGAGATTTTTATCATTAATTTAAACGAGACCTTTGGTGAAGCTTCTGTCCTTCATGTCATATAAGACAGAAACAAATATTCTTCCTGAACCTATTTTGTGTGCAGCTTCTTCCTGCCATTGTTGGAGGGTCAGACCTGTATCTATGGCCTGGAGTTATTTTCCGAGTGTATTGCAAACATCTTTAACCCTGCCTCTCCTGACGACCATGAGAAGGATACAGGGAAAGCAGATGAAGTCCTGGCAGTATTTCACACTTCAGTCTAAGGATGAGGCAAAGGTTAAGAATGAGGAAAATTAGGAAGACGGGCATGTGTGGCTGAGAGAAAGGCTTCCTGTTCTGCGGAGGCTTTGTCTCTAGACACAGGCACAAGACAGGCCTGTGAATGAGATCCTGTTGACTTCCTCTGTTTGCTCAGTAAATGCTGGTTCCCTTCCCTACAGAAAGACAAGTCATCCATGCACCAGAGTTCAGAGCCTCATTGTAAAATGTTTCCGTACTCCCCGGCGACAACATACTGACACAGGTCCAAGGGACAGGCCCTAGAAGGCTTTTCCAGGCCTGCCCTCAGAGTTCTGAGAGAATTTTGAGAGCTAGCACTCTGCATGCCAATGAAATCCAGGCCTCTGATTATGCAACAGACCATGACAGTCTAAAACCATGCTTAAGAAGTGAGTCAGCATTCTGGAGAGGAAGGTTGTTACAGGATGATATTGAGTTAGTTTGAGGCTTAATGATGAATATAAAAAAATATTCAAGGGATTCTGGGTATCTTCAATGCCTGAATGCTTATGTTCAAAAGTTCCTAGTAAAATCATTTCAGAGATGAGCTCTTAAGAAAGGGATTTTTTGTTTTGTATTGTTTTAACATTAATCCATGGATTAGCACAGTAGATTTCCTTTATAATTCTGGATAAATTATTTTTGTTCTCCCATGGTGATTCTTGTTAGTTATGACATCAGTACCCAGTGCAAGTTGAAGGACTCAAGATCACAATGCCATATACAAAGATACAGTTCCTGTGGCTAAGGTGGCGTATTACACAATTGTTTACGGGCAAACTGGCCTCTACGTTACTGAATAGTTTAACAGTAAGGCGGATGTTGCTATGGAAATGGTACATTAAAATCAGGTATGTAAAAATGTCTTCGATTAATTTTTCTGGCGCATATGAATTTTTAAAATCTCTGCTAAAAATGAAAAAATTGAAAAGATTCTGTGGCTTTTTTTTTCTTTTTTCTTTTTAAGTGGCAGCTGACCAACAACCATGCAGCTACAGTAAAAGTGGCTGGCAGAGTGGCTAATACTGTTCCAACCACGTTCCCTTCCCCCTTCAATGGAAGGTTCCAGGAAATAAGTTATTTTCACTGTCTGAGGTATTCTTTAAGGCTTCCAGAAACAAAGATATTTCTCCTAGGTCACTCTGATAGTACAGCAGATACTGTTAAATCATCCCCAAGTATCCAAACCTGTAGACTTAGTCCTGTTTTCCCAGTCCTGGGTCTTGGCCACCACACACAGATGGCTCACCTTGCCACTAACAGATTCCTTTCTAAATAGAATAACTGAGTGGTTTGGGTGGTATCATGGTTCTACTATGTATTTACCAAGAATAAGTTACATTTGCTCCCAAACTTGCTTTTATATAAGATGCCTTTGTTATAGTGATCCCATCACCTATTTAATAATTAAAACACACAGATAAAATTGACAGAAGAAAGCCAATTTTATTTTCTTTGAAAGAGGTCACTTGTTAGTATCATGGATAGGTGTGGGGAGAAAATTATAAATGATTGCCAGGGTAGCCTATATATATATTTTTCTCAGATAGATTAGAAAAAGTTTTGAGTGCCCATTCCATTTTTTAAATGATTACATTGAACATTTTTATTTTGTGCACGTGTATATGTATGTACATGTGTATATGTATATGAGGGTCTGTACATCACTACATGAGGTCAGAGGACAATTGGGAGGAATCCATTTTCTCCTTCTACCATGTGGATCTTAGGGACCAAATTCAGATCTTCAGTCCTGATAGCAAGAGCCTGGACCTGCTGAGTCACCTTCTTTACCCGAGGAACCACCTTGGTCTCCACATCCCTGCAACCATATAGAAAAAAATCCAAACCAAAGAAAACATACATTTGAGAAACTCAAGTAAAGGGACCATGCGAAACCAAAACAATACAAATCAATGGGTCAAAGGTGTGAGATTAATGTACATTTTTGTACTTTCAAGTTAAAAAGAAAATATTTAGGATGTGTACACCCAGCTCATGGTTCCAGGTTGTTCTTCTCATCTGCTTACAAGCTGCCCATTCCAGTGGATTCTTCTCGTCCTTTTTCATTTTTCCCATGGCTCTCATCACTGTACTTGGTACTGGGCTATATAACGCCCCTCACACACATCTCATACTCCTCCCGCTGCTGTTAACTCCCTGGTTTCCTTTCTATTTCATGTAATGAATACATTTTTTATTTAGTCTATCTATATAATCTAGGAACCAGAAATGAGAGGAAACGTGACATTTATCCTACTGAGACTGACTTGATGGGCTTGGTAGGATTCTCTCCTGAAGTATCACCTCTCTTGCAAGTGAACCAATACTTTATGGCTAAAACACGTTCCACTCTGGCACATTCCACACTCTCCTTACTCATTCCTCTGTCGTTTGGTACCTAGGTTGGTCCCATAACTTAGCTACTATTGATATTATTGATATATAAGTGTCTCTATGATCTGGTCAGTCAGGAGGGCATTTGGATAAATACCCAGGAGTGGTTTAGCTGGGTCATACCCTTATTTATTATTATGTTTTTGTTGTTGTTGTTTGGTTATATGTTTGGTTGGTTGGTTTTTGGTGTATATTGTGTGTGTGTGTGTGTGTGTGTGTGTGTGTGTGTGTGTTTTATTGTTGCTGTTGACTTTGTTTTTGTCTTTTTTTTTTTTTTGCGGGGATTGTTCTGTTTTGTTTTTTGAAGAATTTCTGTGGTGTCTTCATTAGTTCTCATCGCCACCATCAGGAGTAAGCCTTTTCTTTTGTCTACTCTTGCCAGCATTTGCTGTCATTTCTGTTTCTTATCCTGACTTAGGTTATACATATTTTCCATGGCATTTTAATTTGCATTTCTCTGGTGGCTAGTGAGACTAACTATCTTCTCATATGCTCTCTGGTTACTTTTTTTCATTTGTGGAGGAATGTTCATTTCATTAGCCCACTTATTGATTGTATTGTTGGACTTCTTGTTTAGTATTCCAAGTTCTTTATGTAGTCTAGATATTAATCCTCTAGCAGATATAGAACTAGAAAAAATGTTCTTACCCTTTATAGGCTATCTCTTCACATAATTAATTATTGCCTATGCCATGCAGGGTTATTTAATTTCATAAGATCCTGTTTGTCTTTTGTTGATATCATTTCCTGAGCAACTAGAGTCCCATTCAGAAAGTGCATGCGCATGCTTATAGCTTGCATTATTTTCTTTCTAATAGATTTAAATTTTCATGTCTTTCAGGAAGGACTTTGATCTGTTTGGAGTTGCCTTTTACATGGGAGGAGAGATAGAAATCTAGTCTTGTATTTCTGCATGTTGATATCCAGTTTTCCCAGCACCATTTGTTAAAGAGGCTATCTTTTCTCCAATGTAGATTTTTGATATCTTTGTGAAAAGTCAAGTGAGTAACACTTTGGCTTTAAACATGGCTTCTTTCTTCATATTAGAATATTTCTCCTACAATATATAGTGTCTTAGAATTATCACACGTAATGCAAAAACCATTCAATTAAAATAATAAAAAATGTGCAACTGAACTGTGATTAAGACAGACAGGGAAGTGGGGTTGGAATGGAGTCAGCTGGGAGAGTGTTTACTGACTCTGCCTAAGACTCCATGCTTGATCCCCCAGCACCACCTATTTGTAATCCAGAGCATGGTAGAATGTGGCAGAAAGATCACCATGAGTTCAAGACCCACCTTGACATACAACAGTGTATCTCAAAATAAAACAAGACATATCGTTAGAAAGACTCTGATGTTGTTAAAATCAACAACAGAACAAACAAACAGAAATATAAGTCTAAAATGTAGGAAAGAGATAGAAATACAGGTCGTGGGGCTTGAGACATGGCTCAGCAGTTAAGATGTTCTTCCAGATGCATGGATTCAATTCCTCACACCCACATGGCAGGTCACAGCTGTCTGAAACTGAAGTTCAAGGGGATCTGACACTTTCACACTGACTTATTTGGAAACAAAAGACTAATGAACACAAAATAGAAATGAATAAAATCATTAAAAAAGAAAGAAAGAAGGAAGGAAGGAAGGAAAATAGGGAGAGAAAAAAGAAGAGAGAAAGATAGGTTTGGAATATCGTAGATGATAACAGTTAAAGTCCAGGTGCTTGAAGACACCTAAAGAAAATCAAGACAGAAATGACTTAAAGGAGAAAGTGGTGATGGAGGGGAAGTTTAGGTATAGCCACTGAGGAGATAAAGAGAGTTCAAAAAGCAAAGAGGAGAATTAAAATTCAACCTGTTCTTGGAAACCAAGGGAGCAGTGACCTGGAGAAGTGGCAGATGGGCAGGGACATAGTCTTTAGATAAATGTCATTTAATCTGTTGGTCACCAAGCTCTCAGTGGCAAGATGAGAGAATACTGCAAAGTTCCCAAGGCTAAAGGTTTAGTAGCAAGTAAGGAACAAAGGCAAGGACAATAGAAATTTTGTTAACTTTGATGATGAACAGAAGGGAGACAGCGTTACATCTTTGGAGCTAAAAGATTAAAAAACTAAGACTGTTGAGAATAATAAAAGGGGGAGAAACATTTACGATGGAGTTGTTAGTAGAGAGCAGAAATTGTGGCTGGAAAGATGGCTCAGTAGTAAAGAGCACTTGATGCTTTTGCAGAGGACCTGGTCTCAGTTCTCAGCACACACAATGGTGCACAACTGCTTGTAACTATAGTTCCCGGGCAGCAGATACTTTCTCATGACTTCTGTGGGCATCAAATGTGCAAGTGGTACAGAGACATACATGTAGACAAAACACTTTTTGTTCAGATGATCTGTTTATTAGTGAACGTGGAGTATTAAAATCATCTACTATTAATGGGTTGATGTTAATTTCTGTCTTTAATTCCAGTTGTACATTTCTTACGAAATTTAGTATACAAGAGTTTGGTACATATATGTTTGGGATAGTAATGTCTTCTTGGTTAACTGTTGATTTGGTTAGAGTGAATGTCCTTCTTTATCTCTTTTGATTAGCTTTAGCTAAGTCTATTTCATCAGATACCAAGATAGGAACATCTGCTTGCTTGCTGGTCACATTAGTATTTTTGTCCTTCTTTTGACTCTAAGGTGGTTCCTATCTTAAAACTGCTTCTTGTAGACAACAGACAGATTTTGTTTCTCTATCCATTCAACCACCCTGCGTCTTTTGATTTGAGAATTAAGGCTATGAATATTTATAGTGATTACTGAAAGTGTACATGGATTAGCCATTGTGTTGTCAATTTTGGGTAGTGGGGTTTGTTCTCTGTCAGTGGAACTTTTTGTTTTAGTAATAATGGCTTCATATTTCTTTCTAGATTCTCTTGGCTATTGTCATCCCTTTCTTTAGCCACAAATACTGCTTACTTCATTTTCTTTAGGTGTGGTGTCTTAGTTAGAGTTTTATTGCTGTGAACAGACACCATGACCAAGGCAACTCTCATAAGGACATCATTTAATTAGGGCAGCCTTACAGGTTCAGAGTTTCAATTCATTATCATCAAGGTGGGAACATGGCAGCATCCAGGCAGGCATGAGAGTTCTACATCTTCATCTGAAGGCTGCTAGCAAAAATACTGACTTCCAGTCAGCTAGGATGGGGGTCTTATAGCCCACACCTACAGAGACACACCTACTCCAACAGGCCACACCTTCTAATAGTGCCACTCCCTGGGCAGAGCACATACAAACCGTCACACATGTGATTTATTGGTTTTAATTTTTTAGGCAGTTGATAACATTGAAAGTTTTTCTTTCTCAGTCTATGATACATAATTTTGCTGAATATATTAAAGTAGGTTGGCCTTCATGGTGTTTTAGAAGGTTAAATGCATTGCCCCAGGCTCTTTGGCTTTCAAAGTTTACACTGAGATGTCAGTCGTTATTCTCTTTGTTAGGAGTTTCCTTTGTATGGGACTTGATTTTTTTCTCACAGCTTTTAATATTCTTTCTTTGTTCTCTATACTTAGTATTTTAACTATGATTTGCATGCTGTGGGGATTTTCTTTTCTAGTCTCTTCTTGTATCTGTGCTTCTTGTATCTGTGTGAGTATGTTTTTCCTTAGTTTGGAGAAATTTCCTTGTTGAAGATCTGGCATATGCCATTGATCTGGGATTCCCCTCCCTCATCTATTCTTACAATAGGAAGGCTTGCCCTTTGTAAAATTTTATTTTTATTTCATGTTCTTTGGTGTTTTGATTGCATGTATGTCTGTTTGAGGATGTTGGATCTTCTGGGACTGGAGTTACAGTTATGAGCTGTCATGTGGGTGCTGGGAATTGAACCCCAGTTCTCTGGAAGAGCAGCCAGTGCTCTTAACTGTTAAGTCATCTCTCCAGCCCCGATGAAGATTTGCTCTTTTCATGCTATCCCACATATTTTATATGTTCCTTTCCTGTGCTTTAAATTTTTTTCATATTCTGCTGTTTCTTCTAGATGCTGTACTCTATTTGAGTCCTGGGAATAGACCTACTGCTTGGTTCACTCTACTTGCAAGGTTTTCCTTTAGTTTTCTAGTTGGGCGATGGGGTTTTTCAACTCAATTTTCATTTCTGCTTTAGTCTTCTCCAGTGTTATGTGCTCTTTTCTACATTCCCCCTTTCGAATCCTGATTGTCTTCATCATGTCCATCAGTCTTATGTTTGTGTTTGTGGACATCACTCTGGTAGAAGTTATTATGTTCTTTATCTAAGTTCACTGGATTCCTTCAAATTCCTTTAAATACCTTGAATTATTTTATGAAGTTTGTGGCTTTCTTTTAAATTCTGTGTCCTGGGGTTCAGCTATGAAATTCTCATTGGCAGACATTTTTAAAGGACTAGGACGGCTTGAGGGTGAGATTCAGCTTTACTCTTTCACTCATGGTGTTTGTATTTTTGTGATAAGATCTGGGCATGTGGACTTTTGTTGTTGTTCTGTGTCTAATATGGACAGAGCAGGTTGGAGCAGAAGAGAATGTATGGGTGTCTTAGTTACAATTTCTATAGCTGTGAAGAGACACCATGACCTTGGGATCTCTCATAAAGAAAAGCATTTAACTGGGGCTGGCTTACAGTTTCAAAGGTTTAGTCCATTATTGTTGTGGTGGGGAACATGTCAGTATGCAGGCAAAGGCAGTGCTAGAGAAGGACCTGAGAGTTCTATATCTTGATTTACAGGCAGCAGAAGAAGTCTGTGAACCACACTGGATGTAGCTTGAGAATATGAGACCTCAAAGCCCATGCCCACAACGACACATTTCCTCTAACAAGACTTCCTAATAGTGTCAATCCTGATGGGCCAAGCATTCAAGCACATGTTTTTTTGGGGGTGGGGGGAGTCATTTCCTATTCAAACTTTCACAATGGGTCTGATTGGGCCCAGAGGTTAAATAAGTCTTAGGTATAATGAAATCAAGTAGACACACAGGGACTGAATTGCTATGTAGAATGTGCATGGTTGGGGCTGCTATATAACAAGTTCAAGGATAGCCTGGGATACATAAGACTGTCTCAAAAGAACAAAACTGCAAAACAAAGAAAGAAAAACAAAACAAATCAAAATGAACTCTTGGGTTTTCCATTACTATCACAAATGTATGAAATCAATTGGATTCAAAACTGAAGGGCTTATTCTGTTCCAGAGTTTCTGGTGTTTCAGTCCATCATCACTAACTCTCTGTAACATGTGAGTCTATGTGAGGCATCCCAGATACAAACTATAGGCTCTCTGTTCCTTAAAACAAGAATAAGAGAAGGGGCAGGGAAGGGAACAACACTGACTAAAGTTTCTATGTCTGCTACCTTCCGTCTTCACACTAACATCTTATAAAAATAAGGTTGAATAAACATCATGAGCATAGTATGATTAGTTTGGGTAAGGGGTGGGGATTCAACCAATATACAATATATAAGAGATGTATTTATCAAATGGGTAAGTCACGATTAGGTCATATGATGATGATATAAATACTCCATGCTACTCAAACACATAAAAAATATTTTGTTATTTTTCAATCTGAGTGAGCATTAAAGAACCATGTTACTGGTAGGCACAGGGAAAAATTAAATTCAAATTTTGGGGGTTTTCTCTTGAAGTTTGGCTAAGTAACACAGTCATCTGAGTCCTACTTTTCATGGGACAAGTGCATTGTGGAGTATCACGTGGAGCCACATAAATAGTCGGGTGGGTCTTATTTTGTCAAATAATTTGTTCCTCCAGTTTTTACATGACCCTGAGTTCAACCCACAAGTTTTCTATGACTGTAGTTGGTGTTTCTTAGTGAAGGTTTACCAAGCTATATGGGTGTTTGAAATCTGAAAAGTAAAGTCCTGTTTCAATAATAAGAATCTGCAGCAACCCGGGCTACAGCAGTCACCCTGACAGCTTTTGGCCCAGTCACAGCTGGTTGAAAGGTGCCAGGTTGACTCACTTGTGTTCTATGGAAACTCCGCAGAGCCAAGACATTTGGAGATCAATCAACATGGGAGGACTGGGGACTTGCTTGTTTATTTCTGTCTTATGCTGAAACACGCACTGAGTTTGTCCAGAACATGGAAAGAACTAGACATCATTTCTAATGCTCATGAACAAAGCCCTCACTGATAGTACAGGAAGGCCAGACGAGAACACGCTTTGAGTTTGAAATAGCCTGAGGGGAGGGTTCTCCCAAGGTCTTGGATTCCCAAGACATCTCTCCCATGAGGTGGATCAAGTCCCACGTAGGCTCATTTCCCTCTTGCTGATGAGGACACTGAAGTGAGTCACCTCCCATTATGACTCACCTTTTTGAGAAGAGGAAAGCCCCAGAGAAGAAATTACCATTAAAACGTTATAAATTAGGAGATGAAATTAGTCTGTCGGCTACAGAGATTTAGACTGAGAACAATTAAGGACAGAAAACAAGGGGAGCAAATCGCCTCCACTCTAGATGAAGCAAGGAAGAGCCTTCCTGGGTGGCAAGCTCCCGAAGGTGGAGGATTCCTGAGTCATCAGGAGGGAAAGAAGCACATGGGCCCTAACCACCAAGGGACTCAGTGGCTTGTAGATGGGGCCCTGCTTGAAGAAACAGTTAATAAGAGCATGTGACTTAGAGCTTACCTGACTACTCTACAAATAAAACTCTAGTCTAATGACACCCCAGCCTCATACTCCTTCCCAGGAAGTGGTTTGTTCTCCTTTGATCAGAGTAAGAGCAGACTATCAGGTTAAGCTCAATTTCTTAGACTTCTTCTACTATCCACTCTGGGATGCTGTAATATTACTGCTGCGAACACATAAGGCCAAGCTTATTTACAGCACTACAAATAGCTGAGACACAGAGGAAAGGTTTCATTAATTAATGGAATTGTTCCAGCTCAATTTTCCATTTGTGACACACTAGAACACAAGGATCTAGGACAAGGGACCTCTGATGGTAGTAAGATGCACAAAATTTGCAAGTTTGTTTTGGAATTTAGAGTGTGTGTGGGGGGGAGGAGAGGGCATTATGATTTTTATCATCTAGAGAAAAGAAGATGGAAACACATTTAACTCTGAGTAGGATCTAAGGGGGCGGGGGTTCATAGACTATATAAAGTCAGGGGGACCCCATGTGTGACTCTTCCTATTATGAAAAAACAAGGGAGATTAATCATGAATTAAAGCCACAAATCAGTTCATAGATTCATCCATACTCTAGGTACAGAATGCTGGAGGAGCCTTTAATGGCAGCCATGGATCCTTCTGACTCTCTTTAGCCATCCATGAATAGGCTTACATGCCCTCCATTTAGTGACAGAGTGACTGAGTTTAGAATCCAGCCACTTCCTATGGGCTTGGCAAATGCCTGATCCAAAAAGAAAGTAAACTTTGTCCACCAGATGTTGACACTTCTTATGCATTAACCATCCATTTCTGTAAAAATGGTTTCCAGGTGCATTCCAGAGTGGAGGGAATCATGCCAGGTACTTCAGAATTCTGAACACACTTCAAAGTAACCGTTCTTGTCCTATAATCATTTTTGAGTTAGTATCTTGGGAAATTATTTTCCATGGTTACATATCTGATTTTATAATAGATATCAATAGGGAGATGGGATTTGTTTTTGCGGAAATTCACTTTATAGCCAAATTTACTAGTGTGCATTTCATAAAGTGAGAAATGAATTTATGTATGTTGATATCTATCGTTTCTACATGTGCCTACCTCTCTGGGGCTTCCTTCCTGCAGCATCTGACAGGGGAAAATTGACTGACAAGAGAACATAGTTAACTTAGCGAATATACCAGACTGTATATGGGAAAGCACAATGCAGCTTCCTATACAGTGTAGCATGTCATCTTCTCCACACTACGTTTGTAAAACATAGAGTGAACTAAAGAAGGAAATATTTTTCTCTCTATGCTGTTCTTACCTTTACATTATGAATACCAAGACAAAGCGTTAGTATGGTCATTTGCTTTGTTTGTTTGTTTGTTTGTTTGTTTGTTTTTCAAGGCAGGGTTTCTCTGTGTAGCCCTGGCTGTCCTGGAACTCACTCTGTAGACCAGGCTGGTCTCAAACTCAGAAATCCGCCTGCCTCTGCCTCCCAAGTGCTGGGATTGAAGGGACACACCACCACCGCCTGGCTCATTTGCTTTTCCTGGGATCTGAGTTAGGAATACTAAGATAGGATTTGTTCATGCTCACTACCTCTGCCTCCTGTATTTCCTTTACCTATGAAATCATAATGCCAAGCTTGTTCCACCTAGTGACATACTAGTCATCCTTCTCTGTCTTGTCTACGTGCAGTCCTGTTCTCCTTTCTGCCTGTTGAATTTCAGTATCGCCTTCTTCACCTACCTGAACAAACAAAAGCAGATTCATGAGATTCAGGCTTGCTTTGCACAAGTTGTCTGTAAAGTCTGTGTCTGGAAATAAAGTTCTCACCAAGCTTACATTCAGGTTAGAGCAATCTTTAAGCAGACTTAAAACTACACACTTAGTGTGCGTGTGCATGTGCGTGTATGTGTGAATAGAAATGAGGCAGTCTAGATACCCACATGGACTCTCTAAGTCCGACTGCCACCACCATCGCTTAAGAATCATGGAGGAGACCTGGAGCACTGAAGTCTTTCTGAGCTTCAGATTATTCACTTTCTTAACTAATCAATAATTGTTATAATTAAAATTGATAGCTGCAAATAACATGACAGAAGGGTACTGCCAGAATGCTGATTGTGTCTTTGGCTTGGCAAGATAGGCAGCAGAGTGGAACACTTATTTTCCAATTTGCTTTTAGCTGTGTGCAAATTGCTTTAGCTGTATCCAGCTGATTTAGACCTTGCCTGGAGGTGCGCTAGATTAATTGGGAGCCACACATTCATTGCTTACAGAATGGACTCTGTAATTGGTGAAATTTGTTAGTGCCAGTTATAAAATAACTATATAGTTCTGCTTTTAACTGTCCTTTCATTACTCTTTCCAGAAGAGAGGCCACAGGAGGCAATTAGAAGGACTCTGATGATGAAGATGGGCTTTCCACAAGGACCCAAAGGACTATGTCCACTGTTGATATTTTATCCAAGCAAACAGTGGTGTGAATACGGTATTGATTTTTTTTTCAAAAGTTGAAAAATATTTGAATACCTATAGGAATTTTTCTCTCTTTGCTGTGACTGAGAGTTACATACAAGAATCCACTTTGTTAGAACAGTGAGCAGGTTTTTCCAAATGATTCTTTGTTCTCTCTCAGCCTCATTGGCTTGTATAGAACAAGTACTCTTTCTTACTTACTGCAAATGGAAGCAAGATGAACAATCCCAGGGCAGCATCTGGGTGCCCTGCAGTTTGTACTTCTTCTTCTGATGTCTTCCTTGGGTCAGAGGATTCCATAGGACTGCCTGTCCAGCCTACTGAGGACATCAGAGGAAACTAAATTGATATGGAAGTTATTGTTGTCAGGAAAGCACTTCCCAACCCAAGAGCAAAAACAGAAGGTCAAGAATAAAACATAATGACAAATGAGCCGAATAAAGAATGTCTTTCTTTTCTTATAAGGGTCTTAAAAAATGTTTCACAGGTAGGCGTGGTGGTTCACACTGTTAATCCCTGCTTCTGGGAGACTGAAGCAGAAGGATCACCTCTAGGCCAGGCTAGTTCATGGATTGAGAATTTGTCTCAAAACAAACAAACAAAACAAAACAAAACAAAAAAAGAAACAAAAACCCACAACATCAAACACACAAGCAAAGCAAAAAAAGCAAGTATCTTATAAGAGAGACTTAAATATGCAAAGTAATAAATTATATCTCTAGGATTCTCTTGGATCTATTAGGTCTGTACAACTAACTCTCTGAGAAGACAAAAGTTCTCTCCCAATGTTCCAGCAAATTCCAGACCCATACTGAGTTACACGCATACTCCTGAACCAGTCACTGAGTTCAAGAGTGAAGAGTGTACTTATTAGCCACATCTAAGCTCCACACTTGTCCTGGAACACAAGTAGAATCCCTTCCTTACAAGACCTGCACTATGCTTGAATGATGAGAAGAAAGCTTCTTCCTTCATAGAAACACTGGGGTAGACATTGAGTGGAGAAATGGGTGTTAGGCAGAGGCAACAGGAAATGACTGCCACGCTAAAGCTATATAGTAAACTATTAGCAAAACCTTTTAATCTTTTATATTCAACAGGGACCTTGGGATCCAATTAAATCTAAAGATTGTTTCTTCTAGAAAATTGCCTACATAATCACAGCATGGAAGAGACCACCCAGTATCTCAGAAGGCTCCGCACATCCCTAGAGCTCAACCACTAACATGGAGATTAGAAAGTCTTTATAAGGTGAAAGACCATTCTGTGGGTCTGGGGAGATACCTCAGACTCAGTAGACTGAGTAGATACTGAGTGCAAGGAAGAGGTCAAGAGTTCAGGTCCCAAGTACCTTAGAGATGAAGGGGTCTAGATAGGGAGATCCCAAAGGTTCCCTGGTCAGGCAGCCTGGCTGAAACAGCAATCCAGATTCAATGAGAGAATCTGCCTCAAACTATGAGATAGGAAATAGAGGGTGACCCCTGAAGTTGGTCTGTGGGGGACACATACACACATACACACACACAGACACAGACATAAACATAGATATACACAAACACACAAACACACAGACACACACACAGGCACATACACAGATACACAAATATACACACATGAACACACACACAAACACACAGACACATACAAACACACACATAGACTTGAGCTTTAGTAAGTATATTTTAATATAAGCTTTAGCATGAGGCTAAAGAGAAAGAGAGGCCATTAGATTAAGTAAGACACACCAAGAGCACAGACGTGTGCTTCTCATAGAAGTATTAACTCTGATGATGGGAATTCTTCTTGTATGTTTCTTTTTCACTGATGAGCTCTATAAGCACAAACTGTGCCAATCACTATTTTGTCTAAATGAGAGACGGTTCAGAATCAACTTTTCTATCAGAGGATTAAACAGAGGCCACAGGAGTAAAGTCCATTCTTTATCTGGCACAAGAAAATGAGTATTCTGAGCCACACCTTTGTGCAGAGTGTAATTTAAGCACGCAGATTGAAGACACAGCCGACAAATACCAAATTTGCTTTGATCTTCCAGCTTTATATAGGAATAGTTGTGATCACCAAGGAGGAAAATTGATGCATAATAAAGCAACTTCTTTTATGGTTAGGATCAGAGAAGATGCATAGACATTAAAGTGACTGCTCAAGAAAGGAGTATTTCAGAACATTTACCTTGGAAATGTTCATTTGAATGTATTTAAATTAAATTTTTTCCCATGATTTGAAAAAAGTTAACTGCATAAAAAGATAAAACCCTTTGATAACTCAGCTGATGAGATACCTGTGTGTTTGGTGCTTTCCATCAAACCTGATTACCTACATTTGAGCCCCAGAACCCATGAGGTAGAAGGGGACAGCTGATACCTGAAAGTGGTCCTCTGACATCTACATAGCACGTTCTGGGGTATCTGTACGAGTGAATACACAGTTAGACATGCAGACACACCTGCACACACACAGACACACACACCACACACAGATACACATACCATACATCACACACACATATACAGACACACACACATTCTCACCACATACTACACACACACACACACAGACACATACACACACACATACCACACACCACATACACATAGACACACACACACATACCACACACCACATACACATGGACACACACACCACACATCACACACACATTCACACACACTCACACCACATACCAGTCACATATACACACACATGCACCACACCATGCAATTAAGAAATAAATGCTAAAACTCACTTTTATAAGAAATAGAGAAATGAAGAAAAAAAAAATAAAGGAGGAGGAGGAAGGAAGAGAGAGACAAGACAGAACCCTGAATATTAATGAAAGACAAGATTAACGTCATGAATTTGCATATAACTTCTCATACATACATAGAGAAATGTCTTGCTGTGGAACATTTATTTTCAAGAGGAGACTCAAAAAGAGGAGCAGGGAAGGTTTTTTTCTATTTCCATCCAGCTATACATGACTTGTGCAATGACAACAAGCTGTGTAATTGGAAGGAAGATAACGTTGTGTGACTTAGGATTTATGGAACAAACAAAAGGACAGTGTGGTCAAAAATAATGCTTGTCTTTTTCTTAGAAGCTTTACCAACCTGACAGGACTATAAAAAAATCATCCAATTTATATATTTAAAATTGCTAAGCACCAATGTCTACCCAGGAAGATGTCTCAGCGTGGACCCAAATCGGTGCTATTCCTGGGTCTGGGGAAAATATGTCTGCCTTCCACCACAAAAGCAGTTTTCAGAAAACTGGTAACTGGTGAAAACATTTTAGCAAATTGGAGGCTGGACTGTGTGGCTACAGCCACGTATGCAGCTGGGATCTCCCTAGCAAAGACCAAGCTGCAGAAGGAAGGCTGGCAACCCCATATTAGCCAAGTTCCCGGCAGGTGTCCAAAGACTTTGCCACATCTGATTATGTACTGAACGGAGATGAAAGCAACCTGAGCAATCTGAACAGAAAAGTCGGTCAAGTTAAAAACTGCAAAGCTAAAATGGAGCTACTTGATAACTGTGAGCTGCAGAAATAGCTCCTTGAAGATTTCTGTTAAGGTGATGGCTCCCACTCTCACCTGGTGTAGCAGCAGCGTCTGAAGTGCTTCAAGGGGTCCCTGGGGAAGACGTACCAGTTGGTCCTGTGGGCCACCATTAAGGCAGCAGTGGAAGGACCTTGGAGTGACTTACTAAACCTAGGATTTTTCCTTACCTCCTTCTCCTTCCCAGCCTGGGGTGGATTCTTAGTCCAAAGCCCCACCTGACACTTCAGCTGAATTACTGTTTATCTTAAAAATGATTGTAGGTGGAAAATAGTTGTGTATGCAGGAGAACAGAAATGTTTGAGTCAGCTAGCTTGCGGCAGATAAACATTCTTGGACTAATTGAACCTCTCACTTTGCCCTAATTATGTAATAGTGCAATAAGCAAATATGGAACAACATAGAACATGATAAAGAATGACCTACCAACCCAAGTCAGTCTCTGAGCCTAGCAAGACTTGGATAGTTTGGTCTATCCATGGTCTACCCAGAGCAGGCCTGGCCAGTACCCAGTGGTACCCTGTGCATGCTACCTTTAACCTCTCTGCTCTGGGCTCTTATAGTCACGATAGCCCTGTCCACATCAGTCCTCTGCCTAGAAGAGCCTTAGCTCAGACACACTCAGAGTATATTTACATATTTGCATATTTAAAAGGTAGGAAAGGCTAGATGTGGTACATGCCTTTAGTCCAAGCATTAGAGGGGGTGAGACAGGAGGATCTTTGAGTTCCAGACCTGCCTGAACTACTTAGGAAGAAACTATCTTCAAAAACAAACAAAAACAGTAAGAAAAGGTAGGAACCACAGATGGAAGAAAGTAATATTTTTTAAACTTTTTTAAAGATGTATTTATTTTTATGTATATGAGAACACGGTCGCTGTCTTCAGATGCACCAGAAGAGGGCATCAGATCGCATTACAGATGGTTGTTTGCTGCCATGTGGTTGCTAGGAACTGAACTCAGGACCTCTGGAAGAGGTCTTAACTACTGAGCCATCTCTCCAGCCCCAGAAATTAATATTTTTACTATTACTTTTTTCCTCTAGTTTCCTCACCTTATTTACATTTGTGATACACCAGCTCTAAAAATTTCATCATTTTCAGAAAAGACACTTGCATGTAGTCTCTGTGATCAGTCAAGGAATGTTTATTTACATGTACATGTAACACAATCGTCATGAATTGGCTTTAGTATATAAAAAAAGTAGTTTAAAAAATGTTCTAGTTTGCTTGCTATTGCTCTGACCAACACCAAGATTGAGAATGACTTGAGGAGGAGGGGGTTTTATCTCATCTTAGAGCTTAAAGTCTATAATGAAGAAAACTCAGGAGAAGAACTCCAGGTAGGAGCCCAGGGATGGAGACAGAAGCAGAACCACAAAACAATACTGTTTGCAGGCTGTCTCTCGAAGGGTCACTGAGCCTGCTTTATTACTCACTTAAGGGTCACCTGCCCACGGGTGTCCCTGTCTCAGCAGGATTGGTCCTCCCACATCTGTCATTAATGAAGACAATACCCAAGACATGTGCCAACAGATTAATCTGTTAGATGGAGGCTATTTCTCAACTGAGGCTCCCTCTTCCCAAGTGACTTTAGTTTGTGTCAAGTGGACAAAAATGTAGCCAGCCCAGAATAAGTACCTCAAATGATCAGTAATAAACTTTCCTGAGGTAAATGAGTTATGTCTGCATATTCAAAGGCTGGTAAAGTGTAGTTTGGTCATACAAGTTTTGATTAGTGCAAAAGAGGGTGGGGCATTCTGGGTTACATTCTCCTTGGACACATACTGAGATGTATTGGGTTGTCAGGGAAAATTAAGTCAGAAGCATCTAAACTGAAAAATACTTTAATAAGTTTATGGATATTAAAGAATAAGTAATAATCTGTATTGTAAGACAAAATGAAGTCATTTAAAATAAAATTGTTCTTGTTTTTTATATATATATACCCTGTGTTCAGGCACACCAGAAGTCACTGGATCACTGTGTAGATGGTTGTAAGCTACAATGTGGTTGCTGGGATTTGAACTCAGGACCTCTGGAAGAGGAGCCCGTACTCTTAGCCTCTGAGCCATCTCTTCAGCCCCCTAAAATAAGAATATTTTTAAAGTATAGAAGGTGGTTTTTAACTGTTTCTTAAAATGTAATTAAGTAAAACTCAAGGGCTATGAGAAAACTTGGGGGCTGTATTTTATTTTTGATTTATTTGGTTTGCTTTGGATTTGTGAAATAAAGTCTCTCTGCCTTGAGCTCACTATGTAGGGCAGGCTAGACTGAAACTCACAGGGAACCTCCTGAATGCTGGAACTGAAAGCATGTGTGCCTCTAAACCTGCAATTATAATCTGGCACCCATGTAATGCCAGGTATGGCATTCTGTATCTAGGTTGTTAGTTTTAGTCCCCCCCTACTCTACACAATAAATTTCAAGATAGCCAGGGCCGCTTAGACGGTCTCAACAAAACCAAACAGAAAACTAGGTGTAACCACAGGTACTTGTGGTCCCATCTTTAACAGAGCTAAGGAAGGCAGTGACAGGAGAGTCATTGGAGCTTGTTGGCCACCCGCCTACCAGTTACAGGTTCAGTGGGAGACCCTGTCTTATGGCAATTAAGGCGATGATGAATGGTAGAAGACACCAGATGGATGGCCTCTTTCCTCCTAAGTGGGCCCATAAAAATGGACATGTTCAAGACAGACAGACAGATGACAGACAGACACAGTCTATATTACATCATATATAATAAAATTAAACAAAAAGTTTAATCAGAAGGTAGAAAATAGAAGAATATGAACACATGTTCTTTATAGCAATGAAGCGAATGGGTCATAAAAGTGTAATGGGCATTGTAAAGGGTGACAAGGAAAAGATGACATTAAACTTGGAGGAAGGAATACACACAGGGAAGGAAGCTTGTTGAAAGTAATTTATCACTGATAATAACATGGGCAGAGAGACTGGCAGCCTTTCTGTGAAGTGACCTTTGTATGAGGTAGACTTTGTTTGAGGTAATTATCTCTGTTTTTCTTTTGCAGTGCTGGGTGTTGAACCAGGGCCTCCTATATGCAAAGCACTCACTTTACTGCTGAGCCAAAGTCCCTCTTGAAGTAGCATATCTTTAACACATGTAAAAGAATCATGTAAAGTGTCTAAGTAAAAATACAAAATATTTATACAAAGTAGGAGGCTTTGCAACTATCAGAGGAATTATGTTTATGAAAGCATGTAAACACACACATACATGCACCAAATAAAATAATAGAGCAGAAATAAACTGTTTTTCAAGCCATAAACAAAAATGGACTAAATTTGATACAAGGAAATTGGTTTTTAAAGTGGGTTTCTAAGAAACATCTCTCTAGCCTACATAAAAGCAACATTCAGTCAAAGATGGACAAAGATACATCAGGCCAAGACAAAATATCAAAAAGACTACCTAACTTCCATTGCCCTAGAAGGATGGATGAGTGTCTGAGATAGAAAAAAATGATGCGTTGTTTTTCTGCAAGAGCTTACTTAAGAATGCTTCCTAGTCCTGTTAGAGTCAGTCACTGTAGGCCTGGGAAGGTAAAGGAGGAAGAGGGAAGAAAGCCTGGGTACCACTGTGGATACTACCAAACTCTGTCTTCCTTATCTTGGTAAACACTGGAGCCCTACATGCTTTCTGCCTCCAAGAGCTCCTGAGTATTTCACATCATAGCCTATGATGCTGATGAGGATATTGGGTCTTAGTCCCTAGTGTAAGTGACACACACTCTCTCCAGCATGTCAAAGTGAAATAAGACGTATATTAAAAGATCTTAATATAGATGTCTTCACAGTGCCCTGGTTTTAACTGTTGGATATAAAGTACCCTATGAAGGTACTTACTCTGTTATTAATGAAGGCATCTGTTCCATCATGTCCCCTACTGTATTTGACTACTTTTGATTTTCATCATTTATATCCTCATGAAGCTTGTGAAATAATGCATGTATAGCATGTTATCCCCAAAATAAAGTATCAACCCATTAATGGGAAGGAACAAAGTTTGTGAAGTGTATTTTAAAGTTACACAGTTATGAAAAAGTTCTAGAGGTGGTAGGCATTGTCCCTCCACTGAAAACAAGCTAAATTAATTGAGTGAAGATGAATTAGACAGAGAGAGGTTTCAAGAGGGAGATGATGAAATTACAACATGCCGCATGTTATTGGTGGGGGAAAGAAAGAGTAAGCTTATTTTCAAAGTGATTTATGACCACCAAATTAAGAGAACCAAATGGTTCACAATTACATTCATAAACAATAAAATTTTCTTCCTTCTCTGGGCATTTTTTGCCAATTTTTTACTCATCATAAGAAGTTATCATGAATAATTTGAGACATTTACCTTCTAGATTTTTCTATCAAATATAAACATACTGCACAAACACACATGTTCATGTATAAATTCAAATATGTACCACTCAGACACACATGTAAGTATATATTTATTTAGAGAAATGAGATTTTATTCTTGTACCCTATACACAGAATCCAGCAGACTTACTAAAAAATATATTTTGACTGTCTTGGCATATGAGTTTATAGAAACTGCTTTCATTCTTTCCAATATAGAAGATTTTAGCTGCACATGGCTAGACCACACTGATGAATTTTGAATAGCTTTCCACTGTTTGAAATGAATATTTGTGTACGAAGTCTTTATGCAGTGAGAATGGTTGTCCTAACAGGAAATTACTATGTACAGTTATATGTTTTCTAAGAATTTGTCTTATTTTTAATTATGTGTATTTATGTTTATCTGTATGTGAGTATGTGTATGGGAGCATGGGTGCTCAACAAAGTCAGAAGAGGGCCCTGGAGTTCCGGAAGCTGCAGTTACAGGCAGTTGTGAGGCATCTGATGTGGCTGCTGGGAACTGAACTCAATTTTCTGCAAAACGTGTCCCTAAAATATTTCTCACTAACAATGCAAGAAACTTGACCCACATGGTCACCAACACAGCCTTTGCTGTCTGTGAAATAACCTATTGTCCTTTATGTCTATTCTCTGACCACCATCTTTCATATTTTTGTCTGTTAATGTAGTTTCTTTTCTGTTTGATAATTTTCATACCTTTAGACTGTGATGTTTCTGTTTTATTGGTGTTTTTTTGTTTGTTTGTTTTTGGTTTTGTTTTGTTTGTTTTTAGACAGTCTCACTATGTTGACTTGGCTGACCTAGAACTTGCTATGTAGTCCAGATTGGTCTGGAACTCAGAGACTCATCTATCCCTATGTCCAGAGAGCTGAGATCAAGACCATGGGCCACCACTTTTAGCTAGTTTAAAACTTTTTTTCCCAAGATTTATTTATTTTATTTATATGAGTACACTGGAACTGTCTTTAAACACACCAGAAGAGGGCATCAGATCCCATTACAGATGGTTGTGAGCCACCATGTGGTTGCTGGGAATTGAACTCAACACCTCCGGAAGAGCACTCACTGTTCTTAACTGCTGAGCTATCTCTCTAACCCCTAGTTTAAAACTTTTAGCAAATAACTTGGATACAAAATTTAGTCGTTTGCCAATGAAGCACTTTACAAATATTTTTTCAGTTTGTTTGTTTACTATTTGACTTTATTTATGACATTATTTCCCAAATGCAACTTAAATGTCTCTTTTAAATGTGATTAAATCATCTATTTTTTAGTGACTTCTGAATCTCATGGTTTGCACACAAGTACCATTCCAATGGGAATAAATACAAACACACCCATGTTTGCTTCTATTACTTTGAAATTTCACTACAAGCTTGGTCCATCTGGAATTCATTTTGTTGTAGAAAATTAAATGGGATTCTAGACTAGTTTACTGTGGTGAAGCTCTCCAGTGTGTGAAGATATACTTAAAGGAATAACATAACATATTTGCTGGTCTGGCATAGTTTTCAATGATTACAAAAACATTTTATGGTGGGTATGTTATAGTGTTATATAGTGTGTAGCCATGTCACACATGTGGCGGTCAAAGGACAACTCGGAGGAATGCATTCATACTCCTTTTGCTGTTGGTTCTTAGAGATCAAACTTTGCAAGCTCCTAATCCGCTGAGCTATCTTGGTGGCTCCCAAAAACATTTTGAAATAACCTTTTCATAAGCCATCAAACAAGCTTTCATAGCTGCCCTGCTTCAATAATGATATTTCGATACTTCTACAAAGTAGAAAATACTTCAGTATTCTCTCCTAGCTCACTGAAATGCTAGGAATGGTCCAGTTAAAAAAAAATATTTGTTTGCATATCATTCAAAATCTACTCAAAGGCGTCCAAAGACACCTACAAGCAATAACTAAGCTGAGGCGTCTCTTGGGACAGGTCAAGTTGTTTGCAAAGGTTATTTAGTTAATAAAAGCAACATTGTCTCTTGATCTTAAAGGTATTAATTCATCTCCTGCATTTCCAACTCCCACATTCAAATTCCCAAGCTGATTGTCTCTGTCTCTGAGATTGATGGATGTCTTTGTTTGCCCAGTGCCTAGTCCTGTCTTGTTGTTGTTATTGTTGTTGTTGTCTTACCGGCATGGCAAAATCAAAACGACTGGCTGGTAGGCAGACAGGTAAAATTAACATCCATTAACCACCTCTTCCACTTCACACCACTCTACAAAACCTCTGCTTCTGTCCTGGGTCCTGCTTCCTGCCTTTCCTAAAGTCACACGTGTGAAGAAGACTAATCCACACAGGCAGCAGATGTAACACTCAGAGCAAATATGAAGTCCTTTTAAGAAATTATGAGATCCTACCCACTTCCCCACCCAACTCTTGGACATCAGACAATGTATGTTTCTGAGTAGAGAATTGTTCAATTCTTCTATGAAAGACAACAAACAAATGAGATTGATGGATGTACATTTAAATGTGTTAAGCATAGTTAATTAAATTATCCACCTGGAAAATATGTCAGAGGAAGTAAGTAAATAAAGCAGAGGTGTATGAACCTAGATAGAAAGGAACGGGGGGAAAAAAGCAAGCTAACACTAAATATTCATGATATACTAAATATATAGCAAATGCATGAAAGACTGAATATTCATTGCATCCTAAATATACATGAAGGCATAAAATACTCAGTAGCTATAAAGTCTTATTTAACCACTCACTGGTGACAGCAGTGTACCCACCCACCACTTCCTACCCTGAAGATGTAAATAAATCCAACCTGCTCATCAGACCAACACTACAGCCCTTGACCAGGCAGTTCAGTAGAGCAAGAGGGTGCTGACTGAAGGCTCTTGGGCTTTCCTCACCCTCCACTCTGGCCCTGGTAACTACACTGTCAGTAAGAATGACTGTGCCACACAAAGGTGCACTGTGTATGACCCTTGTATAGGGCAGAACTTGCGAAGAAGTGTGGTAATCCGCTCCATTTCTCTGCACTATGTGCTGGCCAAAATCACTTCCGTAAAACGTGTAACCCCCACATTTGATCTATGAGCTCTCTGAATGTAGGATCACTTGCCAGGCTGTATGGTTGAAAAGCGTGAGCAAGTCAGCTCTGTGTCACATAGCATCTCATCCATCTCTGTCTTCCACCTGGAGCCTAGCCGCACTCGTTTCCCTGTTTTCTTTGAAACACTTCAAGCACATTTTTCCTTCGGGCTCTCTATACTTACCCTTTCCTCCACTGAGCTTTTTCTCCCAATATCTACAGGAATTTTCTCATCTCCTCCCAGTATCCACGCTGTAAAATTGCATGATGCTGTGAAGTTTATTTCTATGTTATTTTTATGTGTATATGTGTGCGCACTGTATGAATTTATGTACACCACATAGATGCAGAACCTCACAGGCTTGTAGAGAGCATTGTCCCCTGGAAGTAGAGTTACAAACAGATGTGAACGGCTATGTTCATGGCTAGGAAATGAACTTGTGTCCTCTGCAAAAGCAACAGTGCTTTTAAATGATGAACCATCTCTCCAGCCCCTAAATGTCATCACTTTCTAACAATTCTCTGACAGTCCATTGCCCAGTAGATACTTTAAAATTCAGTTTTGACACTTCTCTGATGCTAAGACAGACCCAAGAGGCTAAGTATTCAGTTCTACAAGACTGTTCCACTTTCAAAGGCTAACCGCAAATCAGGACATCAAACTACTTGTATATCTACCCTGACACCTGCAAATCTAAGGTTTCTATGGCTGTTCACTCTTATGCTTGCCTTTGGATTAATAATTTCCTAAAATGACTCACAGAATTCAAGGTAGTGATACTTATAACTATGCCTTTATCATAAATGATACATCCTGGGAATATGGGAAGAGATACTTAGGCAGTGAGGAGATTGGGGAGCAGATGTTTGCAGACCATTATTATTGAACCAACCTTCAAGTTCCTTGAACTCTGTCATTGAAATTTGTATTGGAATCTTCATTCTTTAGGCATGACTGAATAACTCATTGGCCACTGGTAACTCAACTCAATATCCAGTCTTCTCTTTAAATTGCTGTTCTACTGATCATGTTTCTTTGTTGGCCAGTCTCCAGTCTGAGGCTCAACTCTTTAGTATGAATCTGAGTATGGTTGGCAGTGGTTCATTGCAAATGAAAAATTGAGTAAAGACTGAGAGATGCATATTCTCAAAGCAGGGGCTAAGTGTGCACCATGATGTGATGTCCCTGTCTTCACTCATCTGACTACATTTATAGAGCAAGTGCCCAATGTAGGAAGAAAAGTGTCCTAAGCCCTAGAGATAAGAACAGTAAAGTTATTAAGTCCACACCTTTTCTAAAAGAGAGGAGGAAGCCATAAAATCTCTATAACAAATATAGACTGTCAGATCATAGGAAATGCCAGAGCAGTAAAGTAGGGCAAAGAAGACTGGAATTGTGAAATGAGAACAGGGACATTTCTAGTTTGGATCTGCAATTTAAAAAACTACATAGTTGGATTTTCTTTTTCCCCTACACCACTCCCTTTTCCTACCACAGGACTGCTAATACCCTTGGAATGTCCTAAATCATAGGCATGCTGACTGTCCTTTGCTCAATAATGCTGTCAACATTTCCCCTGTCTGCTCAGTCCCATTTGGTTATTCCAATGACAGGAACCCATTATACCAGGCATGGGAATATGGAGTGTAGGCGGAAAGCTGGGCCTCTTAGATGATGGTGCAGAGTGAGCCAGAGTGAGCTCCAGAACTACCCCAAGGCTCTTCCAATTACAGAAACTGGGAAGTTGAAAGCCTGAAGCAGAGTCTTCAAAAGCGGGAAGAACAATATCCACAGAGAAACAGAAGTGTGTGATGGTGCGATATTCTGAGACTTAAGGTTTTTGAGATACATGGCTAGTCTGCCAATTCCCTTCCTTCCCTTCTATACTATGAGATACTCTTGGAGCCTTTCAGTAATCCTGATTTGTAAGCAAGCTGATTTGAATGGGCTTCGACTTCTGGCCACCAAAGGACTTAGACTGCAGTGCTATAGTACTGATCCAAAGAAGCCCAAACTAGAAGCCAACCTAGCAGCCTGGAGCCTCTTCTCACCCATCACTGTAGCCCTCCAAGCAAGCATCCCCTGGACTCTCAGACTCATCAGAGCCTGGTTTGGGCCCTACCTCTTTTGAACTTGAACTCACTTCCTACTCCTGAACACTTGAGAACCCCTCTGCCCTTGAATTAAGTGTGTTTTGTTTCTGTTACTACAGCTTTGTCACTTACACCTGCAAAGGCTTGACTAAGGCTTGGTGGCACTGCTGAGAGAAAAATACACTAGGAGCCCTGCCAAGCATGCAGAAGGAGCAACAGAGCCCATACAACTGTCCCCTGAGTGTGATGATTAGATACTCAAGAATGCCACATCAATATTTACTACCAATTCATCTGTGTCCAGCCATGCATGACACAAAGAAACTTCTAGTAGACCTCAGAGTGTAGCTACTCATTCTCCAGAACACCCTACTCACCAGAGTCAGGGGACTGTCCCTAACTCTACAGGTTGCCCAGGTAGTTCTACTATAGGAAGTGTGAAGCTGAAACCATCTTGGATTCTGCATGAGGTGTGGTTGTGTGGTATTCACTTGCCGCTGAGTCTAACCTCATTCAGAAGGGAACATGTATGTCTGACAGACTCCACTAAGGTGAAAGAATAAGCAGCCGTGTTGGCTACTTCCTAGTGATCAGTAACAAATGAGCTCACAGCAAGATCAGGTCAGAGGCCTGGTGATATCCTATTTCAGCATGATGAGAAGACAAGACAGTGTGTCACAAAGCTGTGTTAAAACCAATCTTTTCTCTCCCTCTCCCTCTCTCTGTCTCTCCTCCCCCCCCCCCCACCGGGTCTTTGGTAGCCCATGCTGTCCTTTCACTCAATATGTATTTGAGGATGATTTTGTATTTCTGATCCTCTGACACTCTACCTCTTTAGGGTTATTGCTACAAGCAAGCACAACCACACTCCGGTTATATGGTGTTAGGAACTAAGACTAAACCTAGGGCCTTATGCTTACTAGTTAAACCCTCTACTAACTGGGCTGTATCTCTTGATCCTTATTTGATATGTGTGTGCCTTATCAATGAAGGGATTGCTCAGGTGTGAGACTGTCAGATGTAGAGGCACCTGGGAGTTTCTGTGGATCCAGAGTTAAGTTTCCACCAGAGTTCCAAACTTGGAACTTGTCTGCACAGTAGGTCTTCAAATTTGACTTTGCTTGACTCTTCCGAAATATCCAGATTCTCCAAGAGAAGAAGGCTGCCCATTGCCTATTCCAAATATCAGGAGGATAACATCTAGACTTTATATCTCTAGGAATCCACGGAGCTTAGGAAACTTGTTCTAAGTAGACTGTCTCATGGCATCATCCATTTCCAAACTTTCATTGTGAGGGTTAGGTCTTTGTTAACTTGACACAAGCTAGAGTAATTTAAGAAGGGGGAATGTCAGCTAAGAAGTGCCTCCATCTGATTGGCCTGTAGAAAAGCCTGTGGGTCATTTCCTTCAATCTGTTTGATGTGGGAGGGTCCAGCCCACTGTGTGGGCAGTGCCATCTCTGGCCCATGGTCCTAGGGTGTATAAGTGAGCAAACTGAGCAAGTCAAGTGCAGCAAGCCAATGAGTAGTGCTCCTCCATGGCCTCAGCTTTGGTTCCTGACATCTCCAGATTCTTACCTTGAGTTCTTGCCTTAGCTTCCCTCAATGGATTGTGATATATGAGCCAAATAACGCACCCCCCCCCAAATTACTTTTGATCGGGATCTTTATCATGGCACAGAAAGCCAGCTGAGACATCCTTCTTATAATTTTTTCCACCCAAAGATTTTGAGTATAAAATGTGGTAGGTGGGGCCCTAGCCCATCACTCCAGGTAAGAGACTCCCCACACACAGGTGACCATTTAATAAAATTGTTAGTCCACTTTGTAGGAAATCTGGGCAAGACTAGAGAAGGGTAGGGAACTGTGGCTACTCCTTAGTGTTCCTCTCAACTTGAGAGGCTCCACTCTGCTCTCTACAAGTGGGTACAGTATGATGGCAGAAAGGACAGACTCCTTTTGCAACTAGACCTCCCTAGGACTTCCTCCCCACAAGTCTTGCATTAATAGCAGATTGCTTTCTGAGATCTAGGCAAGGATCTTTCTTGACCTAAAGCCTTCAGTAGCTCCAAGCCCATTCCATGACTATGTCTAAAGTTTTTCCTGTCAAGGAATCTTCCTTGTTCCTGATACAGTGTGATTTTCTCCCTGCTAGTGACTAATCCATTTGTGATCTTCTCATTTTGGGTTTACAGGGCCCCAACACATGCCCAGCTTACCATCCATCCAACTCCTCTCCTCCTATCCTTTTTTTTTTTTGTAAGTTTCTTTTTAGTGTCTAGTGTAAAGACTGCTTGATTTGGGTAGAAGGGATATCCCTTTTCTTTCTTATAAACTGTCAGTTCTGAGGTATCACTATAGGCAGGAGGTAGGGCTTCATATAAAATGGTGTGTGTGTGTGTATGTGTGTGTGTGTGTGTGTGTGTGCATGTGTGTGTGATTGTTAGAGAGTAGAAGTAGGGATTAGCATCTCTATTCTCACAAATAATGTCCTAATTAACTTTGACATGAAATAAGAAGAAAACCAAATGTGACAGGTTTGTGCATTATCCATTCACGTTTACTTGACAACTCAGCTCTTGCATATAAGGAAAATAGACTAAAACTCAATGTAAATCCCATTTGAGTGCTATCAACTGCACAATTCCCTACAGATTCATATCTTGAACCAGAGTGGGCTACAAGAAAGTCCGTTAATTCCTTGGGTCTCCAAGCAAGATCTAGGAAAAGCAACAAAACATTGACTACTCTCTTCTCTCATCCTAACACAACCATCATTATGGGCCATAGAACATCTATCCTGTAAGCATCCAGGACACAGTCACATCCTATTTAGCCTGAGGAGGGTGACTTAACCATCATATTCTCATCAGTGACGGTTTAAGGATAGATTATGTGACTCATTTGATTCAAGCAATGATCAGGAAAGGTTTTCTTTTTCCTTCCTAAGAGACAGACAGGAAGACAAGAGTGTTTTCCCTGGATGTTGATGCCTCTGGGGATGTGCTTCAGAACTGCCTTAATCATAGACTAAGCAGAGTGTTTCGGAAGAGTAGAGTCAGCTGCATGAAGAGCATGTTGGAGCTCACCACGCTTCCAACTTTATACTTGAGAAAAGCTTTCTGTGTAGGAAAGGGCAGGCTGAGTTATAGTGTTGGTTATAGGCAGCAGAAAGTGTCCAACTTTCCAGTCAGTCACCTTGCTAGACCCATGCGCAATCTATTCCTCTTATACTGATGACTCCACGTATCCTCTCTGTGGAGAGTTTTGGGGAAAAAGACCTTCTTTTGTTCCTGACCTATACTGTCTTTAGTAATTGAATAGGGACAGAATGACTTCAGCCCTCAAAACCATTATTAGGAAGAATTTTTTTTAGATGTTATTTATTTTATGTATATGAGTACACTGTAGCTGTCTTCAGACACACCAGAAGAGGACATCAGATCCCATTATGGATGGTTGTGAGCCACCATGTGGTTGCTAGGATTTGAACTCAGGACCTCTGGAAGAGCAGTTGGTGCTCTTAATCACTGAGCCATCTCTCCAGCCCAGGAATAATCTTTTAATTATTAATTAGCATATTGTGGCCTCCAAATTTTTCATTTGAATCAAAGACTTTTCATTGACCAAGAATGGGGCTAGAGGAACCACTCAGTTTTTAAAGGGCTGGTCAAACAAGAGGACCAGAATTTATATATCTGGGACCCACAGAAATGCTGGGTGGACAATAGAGACCTGCCTCCAAGTCCAGCCTTGGAAGTTAGAAACAGGAGTTCCAGAGCAAACTGCTCAGTCACTCCATCTGTGAGCTCTGAGGTTGACTGCAACAACATACCTCAGAGAACAGTTAGGGGCAGAGTTGGTGGAAGATTCTGAATTTCAATATTAGGCTGCCTCAGATCCACACGCACATATGTACACATAAACTGTCACACACATGTAGGCCCACACATGTGTAGATATGAATATGCCACATCTAGAGGGAAAGGAAAAAGGAGGGGGAGATAGAGAGGGAGAAAAGAGTGGGAAGGGAGAAAAGTCTAAGCTTTTTTTTTTTTGAGGGTTTTGTCATAATAAAGTATAAAAGCTATTCCAACTCAAGGTTAGGAAATTCCAGTTTAAACATTTACATTGTACAAATCAACGTTTCAAATTGCTTACTTCCCTCGGTGCTTACAGCATGGACTGGAGGAGGATCAAGTTACAGGAAATAAGTTTAAAGTTATGGTTTCAACATCCTCCTCTTCTAACTTACAAGTCCTCTGGGACCAGAAGAATGACATGGTTTGGAAATAATTAAACCCATAGTCAAAACCCTTTGTCAGGATGTAGCGATGACCAGTGTTGGACCCTATGACAGTTGACCAGACTCTAACCCTTCATCTTTCCCTCTTGGCCTCAGAGCCTTAAGCCCAACTTCGATATTCTAGGCTTTTAGTTATCAGATGCACATCACAGAGTGCATTGCCTGCTACCTCATGCCATGCCATGCCATACCACATCACGAAAGTGAGGGCAAACACAGATCTCCCAGTAACCATTGCTGCAATGCCCCGAGCACAGCCCCCTGTGTCCAGGCTCTTGAGGAGTCCTGGGCCTGAGTGTGGAGCTTAACAGGGATTGAGGCTTAGCTCTGACATAGACTCTGCCTCATTAAAAACTGGAGAAACAGACTGAGTTTTCTTCATCTGACTCCCTGAAAGAAAAGGATTAGCAACAGAATGATTTGGCCCTAATTCTCTAGGGAGTTGATGATGTGTTTTCTGAAGCAGTAGGAGCGCAGATGTTATGAACGCTGTCCATTACATAGCAAGGGCTTTGGCAAATTACTTTTGTGTTGTGGTTTGAACGTTTCCTAAAGTTTAATCCCCAACAGAGTAGGATGAGAGGTGGACCTTAAAAGTGAGTTGTGCTCCAGAGATGGGTTAAAGGTCACTGGAGTGGGTTTCTTCAGGAATGGATTTATGATATAAGAATGAGTCTTGTCCTTCCCACCCCCCCACCCCCACCTTGTAAAAACTCAGCAAGAAGGTCCTCCCAAGATACACTCCCATTGTGGAGGACATCAAACAGTCAATAAATATAGGCCAAGCAAACTTTAGAAACTACCTTAGCTTATGGCATTCTATCAACAACAAAACAGACTAAGACACCAAAGTGTACACTGTGTCTGAAAATCTCTTAAAGCTTACTTTTGTGGATGAAATGAATTTTTCCATGAGAAGAAGTTCAAGTTAAATTCTAGTAATTCACTTAAGAATTACCCATTTTCCCAATTTATTATCCTTCTTGCTAGGAGATATTATACTGCAAGGTCAATACAAAATAATATCCTAAATTGATGGACTCTAAAGTGAATTTAGCCTCAGGCATGGTTTTTAAATTATATTGATTTTTAACCTGTAACAACAGTACTGATCTTTATGTAAAAGTTTAGAATAGTCTCTCCCATCTAGTATTTTTTTCGGGGGAGATTGGTTGGGTTTCTTTTAACTGTTTTATTTATTTACATTCCAAATGTTGCTCCTCTTCCAGGTCCACCCCCTCCAAGAGTTCTTTACTCCATTCTGCTACTGCCTCTGAGAGGGTACTCCCCCCTTACCCTCTCCTACCTTACCATCCCCCTGCATCCCCCTTCCCTGGGGCATCAAGTCTCTACAGGATTAGGTGTAGCCTCTTCCACTGAGGCCACACAAGGCAATCCTCTGCTACCTATGTGCCAGGGGCCAAGGACCAGCCCATGCATGCTCTTAGTCTCTGGGAGCTCCCAGAGGTCCCGGTTAGTTGATACGGTTGGTCTTCCTATGGAGTTGCCATCCCCTTCAGCTCCTTCAATCCTTCCCCTAATTCTTCATAGGGCTCCGTGACTTCAGTCCAATGGTTGGCTGTAAGTATCTGCATCTGTCTCAGTCAGCTGCTGATAGAGTCTCTCAGAGGACAGCCACGCTAGGCTCCTGTCTGCAAGCACAACATGGCGTCAGTAATCGTGTCAGGGTTTGGTGCCTGCCCATGGAATGGATCCCAGGTTGGGTCGGTCATTTCTACCTCTGCTCCATTTTTGTCCCTGCATTTCTTTTTGGCAGGAATAATTCTGGGTAAAAAATTTTGAAGGTGACCTTATCCTTCCACTGGGGGCCCTTTATCTAACTAGGGGTGGTGTCTTCAGTTTCTATCTCCCCTCTCTTGGGCATTTTGGCTAAGGTTGTCCTCATTGAGTCCTGGAGTCTTTCACATCCCAGGTCTCTGGGACTTTCTAAAATTTCTCCCCTTTCCCCTCTCTCCCACAACCACCTATTTCCGAGCAGGACCTTTACCCCTCCTTGTGACACAGTTGTTTTGTACCCCACCCACCCCAGTCCCCAGACACGGGGTTTCCCTGAGTACCCCTGGACATCCTTTAACTAGGAGATCAGCTTGCCTGAGTCCCGGGCTTAAAGGTGCACACAACCGATGCCCAGCCAGTTTTCTAGTTTTCAAAATGCTTTTAACGAAAAGTCAGGAATCTACTGTGCAGCAGGGGCTGGGCAGGGATGCTAAATGCCTTGTGCCAGTTGGTGTGCGAATTAGCTTGTGGGGCAGGTTGCTTCTGCCCTGTCCCAGGTAGTGTTAAACATCCCAGAGCACAGAGGCCAGTCTCCCAAAGCACTACCCGCACCCAAAAGTCAGTAGTGTGGAAGCTGACAACCATCCCAGGCCTCACATATGATTTGTTTATAGAACTAAAAGAGAATTCATGGCTGAGGCCTGGCTAATGGTCAGCTTGCAGGGCTTCACTTTGTTTTCTCTCTGGTAAGTTAACTGAGAGAAAACAGCATTTATGACTCAGAGGGCTGTGGGAAGAGGGAAGAAAATGACTGTGGTTAGTGACACAAACAATCATAAATGGCTTTGCCTGTCTTGTTTCTTTTTCAGAGTCAGAGAGAGACTGGACTGACCAGTAATTATCATTAAACGGCTGTTTCATCCCCGGTCTCAATCAGAGCTATTCATTCGGGTCATTCAGAGAGCCTTGGGCTGCAACCACGTTAAGTCGGGGTCAGAGCCAGTGTGAATGGAAAAGGCCAGCCTTTTCACTCTGCATGTGTTAATGACCTGGGCTGAACATCAATGGCAAGTTTCCATGAAAAAGCCATCTGAGAATCTAACCTAGAAATAAATGGTTCTATATAGAGCCGATTGCCTTGTTTTTAATATTCGGCATTCAATGGGGCTGCAGCTGTAAACAGCTCTCTGTCCCCATTTCTCCATGAAGCTAATTTGCACTCTGCTGGCACTGCAGGCTTTTTGCATATGTTCGGGACAAGCTGATATGTGCAAGCCTGGAATGAATAATGTTTAGTAAAATCAATAAACCCTATTATTAGTCACTAAGGGGACTGATTTTATGTCTATAAAAGTAAAACAATTAGAAGCATATTAATGGCAGATTCATCATAGTAATATAATGGAGCCAAGTATGCTTGTCTTTGGGGAATCTTTAATTTACCATTTGGTGCTGAACAGACTCAGCCAGAGAAATGGTATACACTATGTCAACGATCTCTGGCCTTCGGCAATTCATGACCTGGTTATAGACAGCAATCATAACCGTAAGGGGGGACAAAGAAAATGTCATTTTGTGATCACTGTAAACCAGTCACGAGTAAGTAAAAGTCTAGGGCACAGGAAGGCTACTCAAATGGCCTTATGGTTTTGATCACGCATCTCTCTCTATTTATCAGCATTCCCATTCACCGCCAAAGTAGAGTTAAGTATAGTCTAATATGCCTGTTTATAATCTATCTATACAGCCACCTAAGTAGGAGTGATCAGAAGCCTGATATGCAATAGGCATTGATTCAGGATTTTACAACTGAAAGAGAAGACTGACTTCCTGTATGTTATTTGTAAAATGTGCCTAACTGTAAATTGGAAGGTCTTGAGGAATCCATAATTTACTCAGCCCTCGCCAGGAGCACTCTGCTTTAGCTGGAGATGAGAGCAGACCTGCTTTCCGAGCTAGTGTTTTGGCAGTTACAAGGTTGGTCAGGAAACGGAGTCTCAGGAAATCCACCAACAGACAGACTAGAAAGCACTGTTTGAACAGAGGAAACAAGTGCTCTTAACTATAGAAGACCGCACCAAGTCCTTAAGGAATGAAAAACAAAACAAAACAAAACAAAAACCCACAGAGCTTGCAGACAGGACAAAAACTGCTGTGACTGAAAGTCAAAGGAGAGACAATCTGAAAGGGAAGGGAAGCGCCTCTCCTGAGTGCAGACTGGTGGAGGGAGTCATGCTCTGCAGGGTCCGAAGTCTGGGAAGCAGTAGGCAAGCTAAACAAAGATACCTAAACCAGTTCTGCCCGCGGGAGCACTTCTTAGTGAGCTGGTGGCACCATCATTGCTGACTGGAGGGAAGCCATGGAGACTTGAGACTGTCATGAGATTGCGAAGCCAAGCAAGCTCAAGGGCTGTGGCATGCAGCTCGGTGACAGAGTCTTTGCCAGGTAGGAGTTTGAGTCTCAATACCAGAAGAAAACAAAACAACCCCCCCCCCAAACCCCCCCCCCAAAAAAAAATCAAAAAGGGAAAAATCTAACTAATTCAGAGCAAATCCCCAGTGGAGGAATTCTGCACCAGCTTTTCCATTTCATCGTGTTGCTTCTCCCCCCAAAATTCACACGAACCCCCTTCTCAGCAATTTAGTGACATCTTCCCACGCATCCTCAACATGTCCCTGCTCATCCAATCAGACAACCTACTATGTGCATGAACTTTATGTATGTTTGCACCATCTATTAGATGATGCATGCTCCAAGAGTATGGGAATTTTGGTCTGTTTTGTTCATTGCAATACATCCCAGTTTAGAATAGTGTGGGTGGCTCAAAAGGCAGAAAGAAGAACCTAGAAAAGTTAAAATTTGACGTGAAATATCTATATATGTCAGTAACAACTAGCTGATTGTTTTTAATCCTTTTGTTTTGTTTTTTGTTTTTCAAGACAGAGTTTCTCTGTGTAACCTTGGGGCTGTTCTGAACTCAAATATGTAGACTAGGCTGGCCTTGAACTCACAGAGATCTGCCTGCCTCTGCCTCCTGAGTGCTGGGGTTAAAGGTGTGTACCACCACGCCCTGCCTAGCTGACTTTTTTATATGTTCTGTCTACTGTCCACATGTCACAAGATTTACATGTTTAGACCAGGCATGGTGATACATGGCGTTAATATGAACATTTGGGAGGAGGCAGAGACAGAGGCAGGAGGCTTTGTGAGGACCAGCATAGCCAAGACGATGTAAAGAGACAATGTTTTAATAAATAAACCAAACACACACACACACACACACACACACACACACACACTACATGTTTAGCATACTATTCCACCCGTGTGTCCATGTTGACAGTATGCCTGTAGTTCTGGTCATGTTCATAGAATTGAACATGGCGTTTGATTGTTATATCATTGTATTACGCACGAAAACTTAGAATCTGTGTATTGTTGTGTTGCATACTCAAACTCTAACTGAAAGTTAGACTCATTCCCAGCCAGCAAGAAGTAACATCAGACACACAAGAAACCATTACTAAAAAAAAAAACAAAACCTTTTTAATTCTGATTGCCAAATTATTTAAGGCAGGTATAAAAAGGAAAGCATTCAATATACATTTTACATAAAATAAACTAGATTACAGCATAAAACAAGTAACCAGGCAATGGCGTTAAAATCCTTCTCTTCTAAAACTGGATAATTGTAAACATTAAAGAAAAAAAAAAGGACCAAAGGGCTATTCAAGTAAGAGCGCGATCGCAGATGTCTCTGGTATGCAGGCTATTGGGTTATCTGCCATTCAAGATCATCAAAAAATGACACCTCATTATTCACAGATGCTCATTATTTCCCCATCTTAATTTTTACATTATATATACAACACAGTTTTTGTGGTTCTGGCAACCCCATGCCTTCCAAAAGTATTTATTTCCACAATAAACAAGTACAAAGAGTGACTGCGGGGACATTTTTACACTGATGCATCTTCAAGAGGAGCCACCAATTAGACATCTAAATTGTACCAAGTGTCATCATCACAGTTGGCCTTTCTGAGGGGTTTTATGGGGAAGAGATGAAGGATATGCAAGGTTCAGGCACACTGATACAGAACATTATTTATTTACAATTTAAAAGGAAAAGCATGTAAGCAGCCTGTTGTGGCTAACACTTTCAACATGGCAAATACATTTTTTTTTCTTTTTTAATTTCCTTTACTGAGTGGTTTGCAACTTGGCAGCAGACCCTGTGTGTGCGAGCCTGGTTACTGTTACAAAAAAGTAAAGAATATATATATATATATATGTATATATATATATATGTATATATACAGATATGTATACGTATATATATACATATATATAAAACAGAAGTTTAATTACAGCAACATTTGTTACTCTGTGATAAAATCTGTAATTTACAAAATGAAATGACTGGTTTTTGCCTGCCATTAAGGCATTTCAAATTAACACCATGGAACTGATGTCTATATAAAGCGCTTCCCCATGTGATCCAGTCACATGACACCGGACACTTCCAATTCTGTTATTCTCTGCAAAAGAAGAACACACCTTAGCAACCGGTTCTGTCAACAATGGACAGGAATTATGTAAAAACAGTGAGCCTGATCGTCTTCCTTTATAGGCAGTTCTGTTTCCTTCCTGGAATTCCCCGGGGGAAATGAAGAAATACAAAGTAATGAGCTACATTTTCAGGGAGCTTTAATTTTATATTGATAATCTGTTTTTGTTTTGTTTTGTTTTTAATTTATTTTTCTTCTCAGGACAGCTTGCAGGGTAACTTAGAACACAAGAGAAACAAATGTTCCCTTCAGCATTATGGTAACTCATTTCTCCATGTGCAATGTTGATTTTTAGTATAATAAAATGAAAAGCTTTGTGTCCTGATATTTTATTTTTTTATAGAGCTGAGAATAGAACCTAGGACCTTAGGCATTCTGGTCAAATGCTAAACCACTGAAATACCCCATGAATATATGTTAACAAAGTTGTAGGGTTGGCCTTTTCTTAACCTAAGTACAATTACCTTATCTTACACTTAAAAAAAATAAATCATTTCTTTACAGATGTACATCACATTTATAGAATGGGGCTCATGGAATCAAAGTCCCATGTGAAACATATTGTCATACCAAGTTCATTCATTACAGTAAAATCAAACTCAGGTGTCAAGTTTTTCTTCTGCAAAGCCTCTATTCTCTTCCTTGTTACCGTTAGCCCGTCTCTGCCAGAAAATTAATTCCAGGTGTCGGGGAATATTTACCTTCTCTGTGCAGGAAACATTCCAGAAGCAGACGCCTGGGCAGCCACCTGCTGAGAGGCAACAAGGGCGGCGGAGGTCAAGCCTAATGGGAGGAAAACACAGGGTTTCCATGACATTGGAAAAGAGTGGACACAGGCCCAGTGCTAAAGGGCAGAGAACCAGGGGCAGTGATTTGTCCTTTCCCAAACACACACATGAAATGCTTCATGCAGCAAAGACAGACTACAAACTACCTAGTGTAGCCAATATCTACTCCATTATTGAGTTCTTGGTGGCTTTTTTAAATAGCTACTCAGAGGATAACAGCCTTCTATCTTACTGGCTCTGCATGGTGCTAAGTGGTTTGCATGTATTCCTGAACAGGAAGCTCAAGAAAAATAATAGGCACCGCCCAGCTAGCAACAGGAAGCAGAAGTCACAGTGAATTAGAGAAGCAACATGCTATTTGGTTTAGAAAACTTTTATAATGACTTTTATCACTGTAACATTTTCTCCAGTGACTTAAATATGATGTATTCCATAAAGTACGTGAGATAAACCTATTAAATGAAAATGAATAAAGAAATAAACCTGTCCTTTAAGTCTACATGGACTTGGAACAATGGTCATAATCTGTAAGGCTAATAAGGGAACAGAGACCTGAACAACTACACATAAAGAACTATTTGAATCCCATAGAAAATTGTTCAGGGAAATAGACATGGGAGTGCATGCCAGTAATTCTGGAGGTACAGTTCAAGGCCAGCCTCAGATATTTTTTTGTCTAGAGGTAATTTGAGATATTACAGTAACATTAAAAAAAAAGACATACCTATTCTGCTCACATAACCCCTTTACATCTGTGATGTGTTAGAATAGAACTCATCTCCTTTCCATGTTCTCCTCACACTTGGTGATTTGGGAGATCTATCTATCTATCTATCTATCTATCTATCTATCTATCTATCAAATCATGCATCTATCATATCATTATTTGCTTCCATTTAGCATCAAGTAACAAATGAATTTTAAAAAGTCCAATTTCCTTATATTTCCTGCATTTGGAAGAATTTTCCAACAGTGTCTTGTTAAGTCCCTTGGCCAATGCTATGGCTGAATGGCCCCAGATCCTGCTAGGATCCCATGTTGAGGCCCAAATTCTCAATATGAGTGCATTTGGACTCAGGAGCTTATGCAGAAGTAATTAAAGCGAAATGAGCTCCTGGGGGCCATGTACTGATTGATCTGACAGGCTTAATGTTCTCGTAGGAACAGATTCCATAACTCGGGCTTCCCTGCCATGTGCTATGAACAAAGATAGGAAGCCCCCTTCCAGATGCTATTAAGAAAGTCCTCACCAGAAATGACTCAGTAGGTATAACCTGCACCAGAATCTCCAGCTATAACTTTCAAAACTGTGAGAAAATAAAGATAGCTACCCACCCCTTCTGAGGTAACAGAAGTAGAACAGGTAAGATGTGATTGCTTTATGTATTATGAACAAGCTCTCTCCTCACCTTTAGTGAAAGGGTTATGTTGGGGAAAGGATGAGAAGTAGGCTTCAGCTGGGTTAGGAAATGTTAAACCCGACCCTACTGGTTACTCACATGGGGTAAAGGCAACTTAAAAGGAGTTAGAGGTATCAGAGTAAATGATTTCACCAAAGCCACCTACCATGACACTGATTTCCCTACAATCTCCCTGAAGTAGCAAACTGATCTCCAAGATGCTATATTTGGTGCCCCAGACACCAGCTACCACCCCCTTAGTCTGTGAGATACCATCTCCTAGTGACAATTGTTAAGTGGTAGCCACTTCGTGTCTCAGTAGAATACAAACAGCCTTAGTTGTGTCTTCCAGGAATACTAAGAAATAAGTGTTAAGAATCATCCCAGTCACTAGTGTCAGTCCAAGTTCAGGATTTTTATTTTTAAATACTGACAGGCAGTCATAGCAACTGTCTGCCAGGACAAAATGGCACCAACAAGATGAGACTGCTGACCTTGAAAAGGGTCGTATTGACCGGGGATGAGAGGGTAGCCCATGCCAACGTGGGTGTGGTGGTGTGTGTGCAGGTGCCGCTGGCTGAAGGGGGAGTGGCGATCCCGTTCCCGCTCTGCTTCTCGTTCCCGCTCCGTGGAAGCCTTTTCCACAGGCTGAAAAGAGAAACACTCTCCTTTAATGTGCTGACATACAAACATCAGACATACCAAAACACCTTTTGCCCTCTATCCATAGGATTTCATTCAGGTCATTGAGTAGATACAGACTTAAAACCCTATACCCATGGAAGAAAACTTCAAAAGATAGGCATTTGTTTTAGAAGAGCTAAGCTAACAATGGTGAACTTCCCAAAGTAATCTAAATGGCACCAAATATTTTCCTAAAACTTTTCTCAAGATTCAAATAATCAAAATGGCTGTTTAGACACCATTTGGTGTCTCTCAGGAACAATTTTTAACATATGAAAATTTTAAAGGATTTTCTGAGATTTATTTTTAAAGGTTAAGTTTTCTAATTACACCTTTATACTTTGTGGAGGAAATTTATCTCATGATTTTTTTTTTAAAGTATTCATTGTGGTCGGGCATGGTTTAATCCTACAACTCTAAAGGCAGAGGATCTCTGAGATGAGGCCAGCCTGGTCTACAAAGTGAGTTCCAGGGCTATACTGAGAAAACCCCTCTCAAAGATCAAAACCCAGCAAAGAACTGTGTTCTTACAAAACTACACACCCAAATTCACACAATAATATACAATACTTATTTATGCTGTACACATTCTTTAATCATTTTATAATTCTCCTGACGGTATGCATGAGCGCCGCTTCTGTGCCTTAGCTAGCCTGGATGAAGAGTTTTATGAAGGAAACTGGCACACTAAGAATGTTAAGACTTGTTTAACTGCCATTATTCCCTAAGCAGTGCAGTATGGGAACTCTTATATGATACTTTTGTTGTAGTAGATTCTTGGAGGTAATCTGGAGATGACTAAAAATACAAAGATGAATGTAGGTTTGTAGGCAAAATCTGTGTCATCGCTTTATAAAGGGGACTGGGAGTATCTTCAGATTTAGTACTCCCAAGAGGTTCAGGAACCAATTCCCTGCACACTCATGGGTGGGCAGAATCGGCAGGAAACCACTGCCCTGTCCACAGTCCGGATTCTTTATTTCTGAGAAGTCACCACAAATTCCAGATCTTCCACATCAGAGAGGATTAAGGACTGTGTTTCTCAAACACATTTCTCCGTTTTAGAACCTAGCTCCCCTTTCCCGCTCCAGGCTCTCAGTGGACCAAAGTCTGTGCGTGTACTGAAAGGAGAAATTATAGAAAAGGGATCTGGTGTGGATCGATCACCTTTTCTAGTTTCTCGGTAGTGGTTATGTTTGCCCTGTGGACACCCCATTTTATTCATCTCACCCCCTTTTCTTTTCTAGCCAGGAGCTATCGTTTCTCATTGGTCTCTTTATAAGCAGTATTTAGAACTAGCAGTTGCCACTTCTCTGGGAGTGAATCTTTCACAGAGACGCATTTCTTGTAACACTCCTGCAGAACGATGGAGACAGGATAATGTGTCAGGGCCAGCAGGCAGCAGGTGCGGGCTTTATTCCTTTGCCATGCGTCTCAGGCTTACATGTGAGCTCCACGTTGCATAAGACTTAAATTTATGTCTGACTAAAGTTAATGGTAATGGTGTGTCATGAACGTTCTGCATAGCTCCGCATGAGCTTCTGACTACGAGTATGGAACAGGTGAATACCCCAGTCAACGGAAGGATCTGAAACTCGAGTGTCTACTGTGGTTAGGCAGGCATAGGGGACAGGGGTGACAGCTGTCTGGTCACCATTATTTATGTCCATGCTTATATGTACACGAGACGATAGATGGACTGTCTTGATTGAATTCATTTTCCCATCCACCACTGTCACATAATTGTGGGCTACATTTGCTACTGTCCTAAAAGGAAGGTAGTCTTTCCATTTGTATAAGAAATATAAAAAACTTTGATTTTTGAAAGTTATTTCTGAAGAAAACATATTTTAGTGTTTTTTTTGGGGGGGGATTTCTTTTGTTTTAAATTGTGTCTTCATTGCTGTTTCTTTTTCAGGATAGGGAAGTGGCCCTAGCACATGACAGGCGAGTACCCTACCACTGAGCTACAACCCCATCCTTAAGAAGGCATTCAGCCAAAGCTCAACTTGTCAAATAGGTCAAAAATTTGTGGCCTCTGAACTGCTTAGTAACAAAGGTAGTATAAGACTTGCAGTATTTCCATTCCTAATATTTTAACATTTACACCATTTTATACAAGTCACTATAAATTTAAATTTCTCCCTAACACATTTCCTCCTGGGTAAGCAAAGAGCACCACATTTTTTTTGCAACAGAAAATCTCCCAGCTCCCACAAAGGCTTCAGTGACATTTTTTCCCTCCTGTGTGACCACATCTTATATTTCAACCTTCCATTCTTTATGTATTGGAATAGAACAGCATCCTGAAATCCCAGCTGGGTTTCTAAAGCATTTCTCTTTCAAGACTGTTCTGTTGCTTGTCTCCCTTCCCCCACCAAACATGGCCTTTTAACTACCAACAAAAGGAGGCTTACAGCAGGGGACTTGCTGCGGTATTGGTTGGCGTGATGTTGGAGTAGGTCCAGGGCTTTGGCTTCGCTGGCTGTTTTTGTGTTGATGCTGGGGCTGGTATTGACTTTCTCTGCCTCTTCTCTCCCAGACATCTTCCCATAAACAGGGTAATGAAATCCTGGAGAGAGATAGGCCCCTGCAGATAAACAACAAATGCCACATCGTTACAAGCTACATCTTAAAAACAACGACAACGACAACGACAACAACAACAAATCGCTGGAATTTTTGAGTACAAGTCAGACATCCTAAAATAAGGGGTTTTATTAAGAATGGGCCACATGATTGTTTATCTATGTCTGGGTTCCCTGATTTTCTTCTCTGGTTAATTCATCGTGATGAACAGAGGATGTAAACAGAATTGAGCTTATAGCTACTTCATCCATTTATGTGTCCGCTTAAGTGAAAGAAACAGTAACTATAATGATTATGACAGTAAGTGCTTAGAATATTTTCACAAGCAATAAAGTATCTGTCAGTCTAAACGTCTATAGTAAGCCATCAGGAAGTACGGAGGCTAGAGCCTGAGGACTCTTGACATTTCATTACAAAATATAAAAATCTCACATTAAATCAGTTTCATCTTTGGGACTCTAAGCAGCATTAGAAACAAGCAAAACCAAATGTCACTTGTGAAGCTTCTAATTTATCTCCAGTTGTTAATAGCTATCGTTTGACCACAGCCTCTTCCCTCCAATGTAGTTAGAACCCACAACACGTACCAGGGTAACTGTGCATTAAGACAGGAGAGACAGCCCGGTATGCAGGGTGGCTGGGGTCATACATCTGTGGGTAAGGATAAGCATGCAAGTACTGTATGTAGGACTGATGCTGACTCATGGGTGAGGACACGGCCACTCGTGTCCCCCGAGAGTCCTTCCAGTTCACGGGAGTTTTTCGATCATCATTCTTTAGCTTGCTTTCCTCCACTGATTGAGAATCGGGGCGCTTGCTCTCTTTGGGCTCCTCTTTGATGTTTGTTAGCGACACAGGAAGGCTGGCCACACCACTTTCTTTGTTAGGAGTCTTCCTTGGACTGTCCTCTTTTAATTTCTTTTCTCTGTCAAGCTCTTCTGGTTTTTGTTGATCCAGATACTTGGGCTGGTATACATAATGATGCCATGTCCTCGCCTCTGGATCCTGGTTTGAAAATAAAGATCTGTCTTAAAATGTCATCGTTCACAGAGCAAATCCATTAATTTACACGACAGCAGTGTTTCTTTTTATTTCATTCTAAGTAAACGTGCTGTTCAGCCTACTCTGAAGAAAAAAAAATGTCTCAGGTAGGCTTTAGCGTCAATCCTTGTACCACAGGCTAACCCAATGCTTTTACAACTCAGCCAACATCAAGGTCACATGGCAGCTGGGTTGAAGAGCTTCAGAGATATTTAATTCAGTCTATGTTTTCCTTTTATTATCTCACACAGGTAAGGGGGATTTCAAAAACTCTACCTCAAGCTAACAGTATGAAATTTAGGCAATTACTACAGTTATTAACATCAATTAGGAAAAAATAAACTCTTGGTTTCCTAACACATTTTCTTCACTGACTACAGCTGAGGATCGCGCTGTGCTGGCGCGCGCGCCTCTCATTAATATGTTAACATCTTAATCAGAACCCAAAATATCAAACCAATGGCGTGTATTATGATTTACTTATTAGAAAACAAACCCATCCACGGGCCCTTTTAAGTTGTCTTATTCTACTGTAATCCTGGGAACAACAGCTGGTTTAGAGCTATGGAGGGCAAGGGACTGAGGACTGTAACACCCTTCGTGACTCGCACATTCATGGTGTAACTCCACTCAGGGTTCGGGTCCTGACTGAGAATTTGAAGTTGGCCCTCAATCCCAGCATTGGCCGGAAACATACAGAGCTGTTAAGAAGGCTTGTTCTGACTCACTAGGGGGCAAACACAGGGTGTGGTTAAGTTGGGGTGTTGGTGCTGGGGAATACCAGAATTTTGCCCACAGGGCAGCAGGCAGTGAAGGTGGCAGAACTAGCAGTGTGCATGGTTTTACGGTGACTGCACTTCAAGTGTCCTCAGCCTGGGTGGAGGAACTCCTGAGAACTGTCACCTCCAGCTCCGGACTCCTTATAAAACCACAGCTTGAAAGTTCTACTTTGGGTTCTAAACGGAACATAAAACAGAAACCCAGACATCTCAGACCTCTTTGTGAGAGATATCGGGTGCTCAAACTTCATTAGATTAAATGGTGAATGGGAAGTAGGAACTCAGTGACCCGGGTTTAAAAATCTTAAAAGATACTGCAGAAATTTTATGTGTGTGTGTGTGTGTGTGTGTGTGTGTGTGTGTGTGTCCAATTGTTTCAGGGACAGGACATGAAATCTCAGAGTTTAAGAGACTTCAGAGGCCCTTTAGTGAAATGTCTTCATCTTTGGCTCACGAAGAATCAAGAGTCCTCCTCAGAATTACTCTTAGGTATCACACAGCTGCGCATGCCCAGAGATCCTTTAGCTACACACCACGGCATCAGTGGGTAATGTACATTTTAGAGTTGTACGGGAACTCCAGAGGATCTTTAAGGATAGTTCTCAAGGGAAGAGGAAAACCCCCTGACGATGGTTTCCTCCCAGTGTTTAGACAGCTAGCAAGATCAAGCCCAAGACATGTGCACAACTCAGATTGCTCCCTGTCTGTGTGGGGGCCACACTCCACAATCTTACTTGTTTAAATCTCGAGGTTGGGTCTACACCTGTCTGCTTCATAGAGTCCATGACAGACTTCATTTCTACAGCCTCCTTAATAAGCTGGTGGTTTTCCATCTGCTTAGCTTTGAAGCTGTCGGCCTGAAGCTGCTGCTGGTGACTGGAGAGAAGCTGTGATTTACCTGTCTCCTCAGTTTTATTAGGCACTGATGGCCCTAGTTTAGAATGGTTTTTGTTAGGCTCCGGGGTAGAGGGAGCTTTTGAGATAGTGGCTGATGGCATGTTTTTCTGTTTATTGTCTTCCTTGCCCAGTTCTTTCAAGGGGAGTTCAGCCTTTCTTTCGCAGTCTCCTCTCCCACTCTGGGCCATTTTCGGCTCTGCCAGCCTCTGGTCCTCATAGTACTTCTCATACTGCTGTCTGTAGGCAGGGCTGGTGGCCATCAGAGATTTCTGGTCCATATAGAGCCCATAGGCATATTGGCCGTAATAAAGTGACTGAGCCAGGGCAGGGTGTCTCTGCGTGATGACTGACTGGTGCTGAGGCTGCAGGGATGCAGAAGTATGGTCCACTTTCTTGGACTCCAACTGTTCCGCCTTGTCTTTCTTCTCCGCATCTTCCTCTGACTCCTTCTTGATCTTCATGCCCTGCGCGCTCCCACCATTCCCAGCTGCCGGGGCACCAACCTGTCCAGGGTGCATGTAACTTGGAGAATAGTAAGGCTCGTAGCCATGGTAATAGGGAGAATGGGACTCCTTCAGCTGAGATGGTTGTGCTGAAGTCGAAGGATGCCCTTTCACAACACCATCTTTGTTAGGAAAGGTATCTGATGGGGAACTGGCCTTTGACCTCATGCCCTCCGACCTGCTGTCAGAACCGCCATCATCTGCAGCATCTGATATGTCCGAATAGGCTGGGCTGCTGGTCTTAGCTGCTGAGCTCTCAGCCCCATTCTGTGACAACACATGCAGTGGTGCCATGGGCGCCTGCCCATTCACTAGGGTACTGCATTCCATCCGCGAGGCGCTCCCGATGGAAGGGCTGGGAGCATTGTCCGTGAACGTGTAAACCTTATCGGCCTCAGCTTTGATGCTGGCCATGCGGCTCTCCTGAGACTCTGACAATCCATTAGCCAGCCCTTCACTCTTACCGAGATGGTCCTTTAAAAAATGCCCAGACAAATCCTTGCTTGCTACCTTGGCATCCTCCAGCTTCCCCAGCTTAGCGTCCATTTTGGGACCTCCAGTCTCTTTCCCTTCTTTGTCCTTGAGCTTCCGCTTTTCCTTTTTCTTTCTGTCTTTGAGTGACACCAGGGCTGGGTTCACGGTGATGGGCTCCCCCATAATTGTGGGCTTTGGTTGAATAGGTTTCAATGGAGGGCTCTTTGGTGTAGCCTGGACCACGGTGGTTGTGAGGGAGGGCAGTCCAGGTATGGTCCCTGTGGTGGTGGATGTGAAGGCTGCAGTCGGTATAGCAATCAGCTGTGGGGGCGTAGGGGCGGGGGCGGGGGCGATGGGCCGGGCGCTTTTCAGTTTAGAGAGGTTTTTGTCCATTTTGCAATTGTTTGCTTTTTTGCCCTTTTCTTTATCCCCTAAACTTTTCTTGTCAATCAGTCCTTCTGCTTCCAGTTTGGGCATTTCCGCAGTTAGACTGCTGTCCGCTGCTGAACAAATGTCTAAGGTGGCCGTCATGTTGGAGATGACCGGAAGGTTGTTCAGTTCACTGTTAAGGCCCCTCTTCTTGCCAGAATTCTTCCCAGTTTTCGAACCTATAATAGGACCTGGGCCATTGCTCACGTGCTCTCTCTTTCCCTTGGGTGTCCCAGGGGGGTTCCCAGCCCCGGGGGACCCAGGTGCCTTCACCTGGTCGTATGATGACACACTTGTGCTTGGCTCGTTGCATTCGAGGGCCACGTTACTCAAGGCCTCTTCACAGTCTGAGATCTTGTCCTCGCTATCAGGCTCGAACTCGAGCTTGTTTTCCGGGTCTAAGTGCGCATGTGCCTGGTGGTACCTCAGGCCGTTTATGTGCTTGTACTTTTTGTTGCAGTTTGGGTGGGGACAGTCAATTAACACTGGAGAGGAGCAGCCTTGGTCCAAAAAAGTAGTCTCTGGCTTCCCCTGAGGAGTGGTAGGGGTGCTTCTGGAATTCGTGCGCACTCGCTTCCCGGGCTTACTGTCCTCAGAGCTCGAATTCAGATCCAGCTCCATTGGGGGCTTGTTCTTCCTTTTGTTGGTCGAGGAAGGGCTGGCTTTTATGTCCTCTGCAGCACAGTTTGGGGGTGTCCTTCGTCCGCTGGCATTGAGGCTGCCACGCCTCCCTTTTCCATTGGCTCCCCCTCTGTTCTTGCTCTGCAACCCTCTGGACTCTGTGAAGCTGACCTCGGAGCCCGGGGCAGCCGCGGCAGACCTCGCTCTCTTCCCTCTGCCCCGGCCCCCTCGCATCTCCAGGTCACTTGTCGGTGATTCGCAAAACCTAGGGAAGCAAGTAATAGGTGTCATAATGAGCATCTCTGAAAGAGCCAGGTAGAATCTCAGGGACACAAGGTAGCAAAGAGCACCCCACTGCCTTGGCAGCTTGAGGGCGAGGTGCAGCCAAGGGAAGGACAGTCTCTGTTTGTACCGGTCCATCAACCAAAGACCAGGCTACCCACTGGATTATATCCATCCATAGAGCATGAAAGAAAAGCAGCTCAAAGAGCTGACTTTCAATCAGTTCAAATTCCCATTTTAAAAAAAAAGGGAGAAGAAAACAAAGGAGTGAGCGAAGTGAGAGGAGGAGAGATCTGATAGAAGAAAGCTAGCACCTGTGTTTTACTGACTCTGGGCTGAACGGCTCATTTCTCCTTTGCCTGGTTTCAATTACAGGAAGAGTTTTATATATTATTAATTTCTTTCTATGGTTTCCATGCAGAAACGGGATGGGAGGAGCAGAGGAAGGAACAAGGACGAAAAGGCACCTACCTGGGCGGGGCCCAGTCATGCTTCGTACAGTCTAGTAGGGTCCCCACATATGTTTTGTTCCTCCATGTAACGTTGACCACTAGGACACCTGGAAGGGAGAGCAGAGGGTGAACGGGGGGCACATTTATCACCTATTACTTTATTTCCACTTCATTCATTGATATTATTTTTACCAGCAAAGTTCTATTCTCACTTGGCTTTCAAAAGCTGTGGTTTGCAACCTTCCTCTTTCTGGTTTCAGTGACCTCAAGTTAAAACCCACAGGAAATATGTCTCTCCCTTTCCCCCTCTCTTTTTTCCCCCCACCCCCGTGTGTGTGTGTGTGTGTCTGACTGTCTCTGTCTGTGTATGTGCGAGCAAGTTCATGAGTGTGGTGCAAAGGGTGAGAGTGTGTGAGGGTGTGATCAAGATATTGCTGACAGAAGGAAATGGTTTTTGCCATGTCCTGCTGTAAAACAGTAACATTCACCTCTTAATTTTTCTATTATTACACATAATTGCTTTCGTTTGGCAGGCAGCCAACGTAAACCAAGCCCGAGTTACCAGTACTTAAGCCAAAGGATGACTAAAAGGAATCTGGTTTCCAATTCAACAATATAAAACAATGCTAACTTTTTTTTATTGGGGGGGGGAACTTGCAGATATGTAAAAATAGACACAGAGGGAAAAGTGGGGCCTTGGGGCTGCTGTGATTTCTTCTTGATCCTCCCCTCCGTGCCTGTGTTAGACAATAATCAACCTCAGAATGGGCTTCGTGTCACTGCTTGGTCTTGTCTCAGAGGCTCTTAAAATAGCTCTCTTAAGAAAATAAGTGTGCACAATGCATCTGCTCTTGGGGTTATCTTCAGTCAACTTTGGTAAGCATTTGCTACAGAGGATTAGAAGAGAACTCAAAAATCAACACACGCATTTCCTTCCAGCCACCCTGCTTTTTCCTCTGCTGCTCTGCAGACAGACACTTTAACTGAGCGCTACATCTGTGAATTACTGAACTTAAGTGCGCTTAGTATGCCAAATGTCACTGAGAAACAATATCTAACACGAGGTTTGTTCTCTTGGGGACAAATACCATTTAAAACAAAACAAAACAAAACAAAAATCACATCCTTAAAGCATATTTGTAAAGAAGCTAGATTCAGAGACATACAGAAGAGTAGGGTTAATAAATGAAACATTTAAACTAGGCTTTGTTTCTTTTAGCGCCCACACTTCCATCAGTGACCATTGCTCTAAGTCTTTCCTGGGAGGCTTGCTCTCTTGTACCATCTGCCATTTTGGGAACCACATAAAGCAACAGGACTCTTTTTACTGGGGGAATCTTTAAATAGAAGATAAAATATCTGAATGATCAGAGCTCAGCTACTGGATAATGGAAAATTTTCTCCCTAAAATCTCAAAAGGAGATTTTAAAATTGTTTTCCATATGGTCGGGGCTGCTGTTAGTTATATGATAGCTGAATTTACTCACTGTAAATTCCACCTACTATTGTAGCAATAGTCTAGCTGTGGAAAAAAAAAAAGCTAGGAAGAATCGCCTCGAATCATGCTTGATTCCTTTGTGAGTCTCCCATGGGGGGTGGGGGTGGAGATTAACCATTGAGTATGAAGAAAATCCCATTGCAATGAGAATCAATGGTAATTAGGCATTCGGTCAAAAACTGCACAAGACAGAACAATCGGAAAGGAGTCTTTATGAGCACATCCCTTCAGGAAAGAGGGGTGGGGCATGGAGGAGAGGGGCAGACTGGGCTGGTTTTCTCATCATCTGCTCTCTGGGGCACTGTGTGTGGTGTCAGAGACCTCTGCAGCTGCTTAAAATTCTTTAGCATGTCAGCTATATTTACAGTGCAGGAATGTATCTGTATTGCCAGAAGGTTACTGCATTTTAGCTTCAGAGGCAATAGGCTGAAATCACTGTGTTCCAGAGTCCCTGATGTAGCACAAATGTATAATTAAAATTGCTTGAAAGGAAACATGAAAGAAACAACAAACCCTCCATTCTTGCAGTAATAAAATTAAAAACAGGAAAAGTCTGCACAGACACTTAACATTTGTCTGCAGTGAAAGGCTTTTGTTACTGCTTTTCCCCTAAGGGTTTCGCCTTTCCAGCAAATGCGGGCGGCCGATTGGCCAGTGCCTGCAGCGAACGCTTGCGTCTGATTGGCTGAACCGACGCAGCTGGCCCGAACACTGGAAGACAAGGCAAGGAGAAAGGGCTGGGCAGGAGGAAGGATGCTTTCCACCGCAGGGAAGCTGAAGCATTGCCAGGGCCCCTCACCAAAGCCTTGGAAGCTGGAAGCAGGCTCCACACCCCCGCCCCCACAATGGTCCCCACTATAGAGCCAACAAGCCATGCTCGCAGTACCCTCGGATGCAGTATCTGCGGCCTCAAGCCAGGCGAGGGTAACTGGGCCAGAGAAAAGGAAGGGACCCAACAACACAGGCCATCAATCAGTGGTTATCTTGGGCCGCAGGTTGAAACGGTCACAAAGAATGAACTGCAATTCCAACTTCCTCATGAAAACAGCTCACATCTGGTACTGCCTAGAAGCCACGTGGGCCACGTTGTTGTGTGTACCAGGAGTAGCAAAATGCTGTAAAGAAAAGCCTACTTTCAACTTCAGGAAGCCTAAATAAGTCACCCTAGGTTTGTTTTTTGTTTTTGTTTTTTTCCTAAAAGCAGCCTGAATTTTAAACCGCTCAAAACAAATGCTCCACTCCCAAGGAGAGTTGTTTAAATTGTCTTCTCAAGCAGTGCGAATTAGATTCATGGTGGTCTGTCTTTACTTGTACAAGTCTCTTCACAGTGCCACCATAGACAATAGTGGCTCTAAGTCCAGAGGAGTGGTTAAGCAATGCTCCTCTATGAACTACAATGTACTGTTGTTATTGTTGCTTTGGTTTTTTTGTTTGTTTTGTTTGTTTGGGTTTTTTTTCTTTGATAGAAGATCCACGTTTAGAAAACATGCCATTCTGAAGGTCCAAATAAGAAGTTTTGCTCTGAAATGTGGAATTTGTTGGGGGTGATGGCACAGACTTTTGTTTCTAGGCAGAGGGAGGTGAATCTCTGTGAGCTGAAAGCCAACTTGGTCTACATAACAAGTTCCAAGCCAGCTAGGGCTACATAGACTCTCTCTCAATCAATTATTATTTTGATGGAATTACAAATTTCGAAAATCTTGTAACCCAAGTCCATATAGAGCTTTTAACTTACTAATGGAATAATGAGCAACGGAGGTAAGATGAGAGTTAGTCCTCAGAAGGTACAGGTTTGCATTTTATAACCCTGGGCTTAAAGTTACGTTTCTCTCTAAACAAATTAGACTGGCACATAAAGTAGTTCCACCAAAGATTTGTCTTTCCAAGCACACTTATGCTTTTGAATGTCATGCATGTGAGTTGGGAGCTGGGGCTCTCTCTGCAAGCCCTTTTGATGTTTATAACAAGGATCTCACTGGGTTTATTGCCTTTCCCTTTCAACCCAAGGGGTATTTGAAAAAATATATGAGGTATATTACTGTAGAAAAAAACTTATGAGGATGTATCGAGAGGCTCACCCCATCTGATTTTGTTCCTTGTTGACACTGGTCCCATATACTGGAGGACACACACACACACACACACACACACACTGAAGTCGCATAAGAATTTATATTCTATTTCCTATACAGGCCCATCAAGGTTGGCTATGTCTATTGGGTCTTTATCATGTACCTATTTGGTGCTACTGAATCATATTTTGTTGGAAACCTTGTTCAACTTCTGTACTTAAAAAACTCTACAGTCTTATAATCGGTATAGACATCCATCATAATCCAGAAGTAGAAGCATGGTTTTGCATATCACCTGTGCTTACAGAGTGGGCTCTTGTTAGACTAGACTAACCTCACCCATTAAATTAGGTTCTAATCATTAAAGCCCCTGTGTGATGCCCTTGGTTTACTCCCTGTCCTCACACTTTGCTCAGAAGTATGTCTTATGCCAGCAAGCTCTCAAACTAATAATCCTAAACCTGACCCCATATCTCTGGGTCAGTGATGGGTACCAGAAGCAGAGGGAACCAGACAGACTTATGCCAGGAATCTGGATTAATAATATACCAATTTATAAATTATGATACAAAATAAAATTGAAAGATCTGTGTATTAAAGAGGACCAGGATGGGCAAGAACCTCAAATAAGTAATAGCTACGAGATGGGAAGAAGATGCCAATGCTGGCCAAAGCTTCTACAAGTGCGTGTGTGCCTCCTTTGCCTCCAGGATTATCACCAGTAGAAGACACTATCAGCACTTGCTCAAGGTCTACTTAGATACTATCCTGCCATCTTGTTTATATTTTTTTTAAAAAAAATCTATCTTTTGATTTACACCAGAAATTGTCTGTGAGTGCCATGCTCTGTTCTGAAACCACAAGGAAGCACTTCACTCATCCTCTGCTCAAAGGCCTTGTTTCTCGGGAGAACAATAACTTCTTGTCATTATTTCCCCTCCAGGTCACACCCTCTTTTGTCTCTCCAGTCCCAAACAAGTTTCTTTAGCCATTCTTTATGCCACAATATAAAGCAAACATTTATTACATTGTGTGGGGTGGGTGCGTCTATGTGTGTCTGTGTGTGCTTGCACACACACCATGGCATATATTAGGAGGTCAGGGAAACACTTTTGAGAGTCAGTTCTCTCCTTCCACCATGTGGGCCTGGGAGATCAAAATCAGGTCATTAGACTTGACTGCAGGCTCCTTGACCCATTCTGCCATCTTGCTGGCTGGCCTTCATATTGAACTTAACTCCCCTAAAGAAGTCTTGAGGGCCTATATAGTATTCCTCAAGGAGAGCTGAAGTTCCTAATAAATCAGTACAAACTCTGGTGATAGCACCTGTCTGTCTGCAGACACATATCATCTCACCCCCTAAATCCATTCTCTCCTGGGTCACTGACTAGACTCCACATTGTCTCTACCATGATGGATGCCCACTAGCACATTATTCCCCTTTTCCTTGGTTTATAGATAGATTCTCTCTGCCTGTCTACCTGGAGCTGTGATGACACTCTACTGAAGGAGAACGTGGAAGGGCATAGCCTGGAAGAATTTTGAGGATACAATCTCCTACTTTGCTCTCCTTTCTGTTCGCCTGGAATAGGAAAGACCAAAGGGACCTTGGAGGCTACAAATTCAAGGCAGCAAAGCCCCCCTCCCCTCACTCCGTAACTCACAAATGGCTTTCCAAGCACTAGGAATTCCCAGGCCTTAGATGAGAAACTTGTACCATGTCTGAATATGACTGAGGGCGTGTGTCATATCTTGAGAGGATGGTCCTTTAACATTTCCCTCCACCCATGTGCATGCTGACCTGGTCTCTTCCAACAATACAACCCTCCTTTGTTATCCTGTATGCTGTCTGCCATGCACAGCCCTGAGAAGCACTGCACCTTAAGTGGAAACTCACTGAACATATTGGAACCTACAGGACTCTCAACAGAACTCGGACTTTTGAGGTCTCACTGCTACCATACATTTCCAATAAGGATAACCTCACACTAGCTTATTGACGACAGACTTTGCCTGTGGAGAGATTCTACCCCACTGTGGTTAGATATGTGACTTATGAATTATTATTCCTCGTATTTGTGAAGCTGTTTCCTCAAGAACTGGGCAAATGCTGATAGCCTAGTGGCTTTGCATAAATCTGTTTATATTACAGTTTAAAGACTGAGTCTTAAAAGAGTCTCCATCCTCAGTACCAAGAGCATTGGCAGGCATCACCGATGCCAAATTTGGAATCACAAAGTTTTCCTGAACTCTTCTTCTTCAGACTGCCACATCTGGATAGACTTGGTGTGCACTCGGGCAGAAAATGCAAACCTCATTCTAATAACTCCAAACTGCAACCCGTTTGTGCTGTGATTCTCCCCTTCTATGGTTACACTTTCTTTCCTTTATTTTTTTTTTTTTTCAAGAGAAATACCAATGATCATAGAAATGCCACTATTTCAGATCCTGGGTTACCCTACATTGTCCTAGTATGACTACTGTGCAGGGTGGGGCTTATCACATCTCTTTGTGCAGAACTTCTTTCCATAACGCTGGCTTTGTTCTGTTGAGTGTTGTCTGGGTGCCTTTATTCACATTCAGACGGCTTCACCTTCAGCTAGATTCTCTTTCAGAAGACATAGTTTATAATTTTTTGTGAAATCTTTAAATTTACAACTAAGTTTGCCCATAAAATACCTGCCAGCCAAAGAACAAAAAGATTTTCCTATTATCTACACCAAGGATCTATGTATAATGTATATTAGGACAAGAAAAGCCAATGTGGTCACATGATCATGAAATAGTGGGGTGTGGTTGTTGTTGTTGCTGTTTTTCCTCCTTTTTCTTTTCTTCTTCTTTTTAAAAAGAACCCTACTGCTGGGCTGAATGTTTGAAGAGTCACTTTAACCACATCCTGTAATCAAACCATCTGGAACACAGTTCTGCGATTAGTCACCCTGAACATTGGGCTTTATCTGAACAAATAATGTATGGCAATGGAGCTTGCGAGATAGGGCAGGGCTGACAAAAGGAAGTATAATGAAATACTTTATGCCCCAGTGTGCCGCCACCCCAGTCGTAAAGCCCACAGACACGCTGTTCTGGCGTTAACTTACTACCTTGTGAAAGCACAGAGGGCTTAACGATTAAAGGACAGAAGGACTGAAGTTTGCTGGTGAGTCTCTGTTGGCGGCTAGAATACATTGGAATCAGTCTACCTTTGTTAATTATAACCTCTATACAACGGTCCAGCATTCCATTTTGCTGCTATTCCCAGGGCATGAGGAGTTGGTTTCATTTGTGGCAAACTAGTTTGGGCTGTTTGCCAGGGGCTAACGTTCATATCTAGACATTTATTTGAGTTTGTCTAAACACCACCATGAGAAGGGAAAAAAACCCCAACAATACCGAAAGCAAAGATGGGCCTTGCTCTAGTCTACTTTTTAGATGACAAAATAGTCTCCATGCACCTTTTTGTTTCTCCAAAATACTTGAGCAGCCATATACAGTCTATATAGCTCTTTTTGTTTTAATCTGGAAGGATTTCCCTCCTATGAATATACTTAATAAGTCTTTAAGAATGAGCATACATATACACGTACACACACAAACCCACTGCCAGAGAAGTCTTGTTTCCCCATGGGCCTTATGCTTTAATACACAGAAGAACACAGAACCACTTCCATCTCTGTCACTGCCCCTGCAGCCTTTGTTCCGAGGTCTGATGAGCTGTATTGATTTGGGAAAATCATTCAGCTTCTTGGAAAACTAGACTCTCACTTATTCACTGCCATCTATTTCTTTCCCATGAAGACAGGTGGTCAATATCCAGCTGACTGGTCAGCTAAAGGAAGCTCTTGCTGGTTTTCTTTTTCTTGCTTCCCCAATAACGATATCCTCTCCCATGTCTACAAATTACAATGGCCTGTTAAGATGTCTACTGGTGAAGAACTGGGAGCAGGAATGAGGCTTTTGAAAGGCACCATCAGAAACGCTAAAAGCTGTTTTATGCATTTGCTGCCTGTGAAGATAGGGACAAAATGTCCTCTAGTCAAAAATCACTGATATAGATGGATGAACGAACATCACAACAGTCTAAGACACAACTTCTAAGAAATGCTGGGCCAACGGGTGGGCGCAGTGGCACATGATAACAATCCTAGTACTTTGGAGATAGTAGCAGAATCAAGAGTTCAAGGTCAGCCTAGAAAAAAAATAAATGTGTTCAAGGCCAGCCTAGGATGTGAGATTGTCTGAAAACAAAAACATTTCCTGACAGGTCATTAGAGATAAATTCCTGTTGATTGCAAGAGCCAGGACCTATGTTTTGCAAGTTTCCTCTTACAAAATGTCATAGGTTTTATAATATGCTTCAAATGTAATGAAGTATCATGAAAGAAAATACCATATGGATACCTTTAGATGTAAGTTTTATGAACAATCAGTAACAAAAGCATTTGCCTTTATGTCAAGCAGACATAAAGTAGCATTGATGGCTTTAGAATATATTCTCTATACAAACAACATTCACATCACCACAAGTACCCTTATTGCTGGCAAGTTCCTGTAACAGTTTCTGCTGAAGTGTCTAGAGTGTCTACTTGGGGACAAACTGGAAAGTAACTCTGAGATGACAGTGCCAGATCGGGGACGAGGCCATCTCTCAAGGGGGCTTCTACAACAAGGCAAAGAGCCAGAGAGACACTTCACTGGGCACGGTGCCAATCCCTGCAGGTCACAGCCCACCAAGGCTCAGTCAACACACAGTGGGAAAGGAAAGGACAAGGAGTCACAGGGGATCTGGGGGTTGAGGGAATCTTCTGAGGCAAACATTTGAAGTAATCTAAATGCATATACAGGACAAGCAAATGCCAGGCCCCGAGTATAATGTGTCTGTATATATTTGTACAAAGAGGCTTCATTTATGATTTTTGGCTAAGCTTTCCAGTAAGTAACTGCTTCCCTGTAGGCTTGACGTCATGGAGCCCAAAGCCACTCTTACTTCTGATACCTAATTCTGCACTCTAGCTTTCCAGGCACTCTTTGGTTTATGTGAAATCTGAATTGCCATGATGGACTTCCAATGTAGACTTCTCACACCCTTTGAAGCAGTTCCCTCATTAGAGAAGGCCTTCTCACATCTCCCACCTGGGAAGGCATGAATACACACACACACACACACACACACACACACACACACACACACACACACACACAGAGGCTTTTATTAGTTCATCAGGAGATATTTTTCTTCCTTTAAATAAAGTCATTCAAGAGTGTGAGAAAGGCATTTTGTAAATGTTTGTTGAATCAGGCTTGTAGAACCCTAGCAACATCATCTGCGAAGAGAGTCAGTCCTTTCTAAAGAGTGTTATTTCAAGACACAGCTATATACAAGTGGCCCTGGGCACACAGGCACACAGGCTAAGATCTCCCAGAGTGGAATGGACAGAGGCTCTCTTCTCTCACTGTCAGAGTCACTGAAGACAGATAATCGAAAGTGTACAGCCTATCAAATCACTACTCCCATAGTTCCCTGCCCTTCCTGAGCCGCTTTTGCATCAACAACTCCTCATCCAAGCTCTTCATGTTGTCATGGCTTCAGCTGGGAAAGAGGCAAAGTGAGCAACAGTTACCAAGGCAAATAGGGACCCTCCAGATCGGTCCCCATCAAAAGACTGGGTTCCACACCCAGAGGAGAGGGGTCCGCATGCTGTGAATATCAAGTCCTGTAACAGACGGCTTTCCCATTTTTATCTGGACCAGGCATTGGGGAGAGGGAAGCTGGGAGGAAAGACAAAGTAATTCTGTAGATGAGTGAATTGGATGGATAGAGAGAAAGTTGAGAATGGAAAACCTCATGGCCTTAGGGGAAGATCGGGCATGGGAAGAGGAGGAGGTGGTCCTCTTGTTACCCTTTCTCTCTCCCAAATCAGGACCAGGTTATAGGTCCTGGTCATTTGCAGACTTTCAGGTTTAAACATTATTGAATTGCTTGCCAAAATATGTGTACCGCAATTCTAGATTATGTGACTGTGCTTTAAATTTAAAAAGAAAAAAAAAAAAAACAGGCCTGGTCCTGAATTATAAGGAAACAGTGGGAACCAATTGACAATTATGCTCCACATCAAAAGGCTGCTACTGATCCATAGATCTCGCTGGGACTGAAGAGCTAGGCTTCCTATAAATTAGGATGCTTTATTTAAAGTCAGAGCGCTTATTTGCTTTTGTGCCAGCTCTGGGCCCTTTTCATCTGTAGCTTGCTAGGCCCAGGAGAGCACGGATTCCTCCAGCTCTGCTGCCCACCAGCTGTGTCCTCTGTAAATCAGAAAGCCTCTGAAGGAGCCATTCTTTACAAAGGCCAACAACATTTGCTGGGGATGATCACTCAGCTATTATTCCACTCGCTGAAATTTAAAATAGCAATTTACAACAGCAGCTCAAACTGGGAACTGACTGTCTGAACTGCAAGGGTGTGTGTGTGTGAGAGAGAGAGAGAGAGAGAGAGAGAGAGAGAGAGAGAGAGAGAGGCAGGCAGGGGGCGGGGAGGAGCGAAGATTTTACAGCCATAAGGCATACAAAGCGGTAACTATTACACAGCAGATAAAGCCACCACCATCTTGGGCAATCTAGCAAAGATGAAAAGGACAGGAAATCATAGGAACTGGGCTCGGCTCAGCACCCTCTCGGTTACAGAATTCAGTCTGATGGGAAGCCTTTGCCCATTTCTCTTCCCTCCTACAGTGACCATATCCCACATGTAGCACCAAAGTTGATTACGCTGGTGCTGGAGTCACATACAAGATAGCTCAGATTCAGGAAGTAGCAGGGGAAGATGAAGGTGTGTATTCCAAGTTAGAGGGATCGGCAGCGAATTCCGAACACTAGGCAGGAAGAACACTAACCTGAGGGAGCACCGACTGAGACAGCTCCTCATTCACAGTCCTCCCTGGAGCTAACCTAGACTTTCCTGAGCTCCCAGCTTTACCCGCTACTAGTCAGAGTCACGTGACCACAACCTTTAAACTCTCTTGTGACACTGGCCACTGCTGAAGAGTTCCACACTAAGAAGACAGTCTTCCAGGGGAAGCAACTTCAAAGCCAGGCTTCTGTACTCATTAGCCTATATAGTCCTAGAGAAGAGCAGGCCACAAGATGTGGCTTATTTTGCTTTACAATCTTATGGGTTGCAAATTCCAACCTTGAGAACCTTTTATTGCTTCTATATACACACCACTAATCTCAACCTTTAGGAACTTATCTCTCCTAACAAACATTCATCGTTGAAAGCAAACGTTTCCTCGTCTGACTCTTGACGACAACTCGAAATCCTAGACACCGCTCCTCTGAATTACTTTTAAGGTAAAGAAGACTCATTTCAAGTTCTCAAGAGCACCTCGTTTTTTCTAGGTTCCAAAAAGGCCAAATTGAAGCTTTGCAGTTCAGTTGAGGACGGCAAAGTGTCTGGTCTGGTTCGGTGGGTACTGGTTCTGGTTCCCCAAAAGGCAGCAACACCTTAAAGCCAACTCATCCTTTCTATTCCCATCTGAACGAACCAGTTTTCTTGACAATGGTCCCAGGTCCCTTTGCACCCTCCCCCACCCACATTCCAAAGTTCTTATCTTTCAGGGAGGGAAGCTTTTTTTTTTTTAAGGCCTTATAGAGTTTCTAGGATTTCAATACCCAGCTTAGAGACCAGCTCTTTTCTGTAAACAAACCTAATGAAGTGTGACTAACTGCACTCTCCTAGTGCAGGGCGAAGGTAAAGGGGCCTTTGTTAGCACTTACTGGAGCAAACTGTCATTTTGCAGGAGAACAGAACGTAGCTGGGTATTGATTGACCAGCCCTGCTGGTCATTGCCTTACTCTCAATTTCTAGGAGCTGTATGACTCTGGGAGCCGTGGTGCACACTGTACACATGTGTGGTCATGCACAGCCATTGAGGCTATCTCCAGGTTCTGTTTCTCTGCATACACGACAGAATTTTTTGGGCATCTAGCCAAAATCTAATTCTCCTCTGCTGTCTCCATTCTTGGTTTTGCCCTACCCTTGAGACCTCTACTGTGGGGACTTTGCTTCAAAGTCACTCTAGGGCTAACAGACATGGTCATTACATTGTAGAGGCAAGTCTGGTTTATAATATCTGTAAACTGCTGATGCTTGCTTCCCTTTTACCCATTCCACTGATGGATTCTGAAACTTCCTCGTGGCTAACTGAATACGCCACAATAATTTTTAAAAGTCTCCTTTTGAATTCACAGTTGTCTTAAGTGTTTTATCAAACACACCCAACAATGATGCTGTTGGCAGGACAACTTGAAGTTCTCCCACACTTTTTTCAGATGGAGGAATGGATGCAAGTCAAAACCCACTTCCCTTGTGAATTTAAGCACAAATTTTTTGTATAAATTATTGACTGCACTTTGGCCTCATCAGAAACATTAGCCCCACAGGCTGATAAGTTCTGACCCCAGGTGGCACATCAAACTCTCTCAGAAGAGGCAGAAACATTAGTCCTCTGCATGGAGGACTAGAGCACATGCGCCAATCAGTCAAGCTCTCTGACAGTTTTTACAGCCTCTGAGCATGAGACTCAAGTCGGCCCCCAAGACTCCTATTGTTCGCATTATTCTCTTTTTCTCTGGTCTGATGAAGTTAGGGTTAAGTCCAAGACTTCAGCAAGAGAGAAAGGCTATTGTTAGTAACTCAGTCTTTATTGACTCTGACCTGCAGGGCAGCTAACTTGAAGTCTTTTCCAGAAAGCAATGCACTGTTAATTGGTACTCATCACTGGGATGTGTTTTATACACCTCTTCACACTGACAGACCTGGCTCAACATTTCAAATGTCTTCCCAGGTTGCCTTGTACTTCTGTTAAGACTGACCATACACAGACAGACAGACAGACAGACAGAGAGAGAGAGAGAGAGAGAGAGAGAAGAATCTGATTCCCATTCCTGGATTGCTAAATCAAGTATCACAGTAAACAGGCTGTCTGGCTAGGCAGAGCTAATACTGGAAGCTGGCACAGGAAGCAATAGATAAGGGTTTTTGTTTTGCTTTGCTTTCATAACAAAAAGCTGTGGGGTTGGTACCCGGGACAGGAAAATGCCTGGTGGAAGAATGAGGTGCAGACCTATTATTTCCTTCTGATGTCCCTTGCTTACAATAACTAAAGATGTTTTCAGTAGAAACTGGGAGCTGTATTTATGAGCAGCTAGCAGAGGAGAGATGGCCTTGGGGTGAAGAGAACAAGATGCCACTCGGCACTGTTTGAAGAACCCAGCACTCTAAAGCTGTTGCAGAATTATTGGTCCAAAGGCTTCCTGGCTTTCTTTGAAAGAAAGAGCAAGCAAGCTATTATCTCTTCTTACCCAAGCAGACTGCTCTGGGAGAGGTTGGAAAAGCCAGTGGCGGATGGAAGGTAATCACCAGAGGACCCTGGTCCAACCGGGCCTGTTAACCACTACACTCAGGCCCTCCCAGGCCTGTTACAGCACCAAACACCTTTTGTTGTTGAAAGGGGTAAACAACAGGGCAGAATGAGTGTAGACATCAAACTTTGATGTTTTAGAAATCAATATTTTTGAATGGGGGTGGGGCAGAAGCACTAACACTAAATGGCTAAATTAAGCTTTTAACTGAGATTTTTTTTTTTAAAAAAACTACAAAACTGTTGACATTTAACCAAAGGATTATACCGTTTCAGGTAGTGTATTCCAGGATATGGATCAGTGTGCATGAATTAATATACACTTCTTAAAGCAACGAACGATTTTCCCAGAAAGCCACTGGGCTGCTGCCATGTTAAAGTTTGTTCCATGTGGGCTGGTAACTTATGGACACATAATGGGACTCCTGATTGGGCTTTCTGGAAAGGATAACGTCTCCTAGAATAGCGGGTGCTGCTTTCTGTCTCGGAGAGCCTCTGGGCTTGACTGATTATATTCTGTGGGGCCACTGAGGACCACTCAACTTGAACACTAGGGAAAATTCAATCAGGGGAAACTCAAATTTGCAACAAATCCTTGTTCTTTAGATGACAGTCTTATTCCTATGGCTTCAATGTGTTTTATAAATCCTTATGTATGTTTACGACTGTCATAGTCCATTAAATTCACACACACAATGGGCTCCAAAGGCCAAAATATATGTTTCGAAGTGTTCAAATTGAGAATGACTGTGTAGCCTGTTTTCACATAGAAAGCTCTCCTAGTCCTTTTAATTTTTCTTTCCTTTTCTTGTTTAGTTTGTTGTTTTTTGCTTTTTGGTTTTGTAGACAAGAATTAAGTTAGGAAAGGAACCAGAGAGAAACCAAATAATTGTCTGAATACAGTCCAAGCAGACAAGTCATCCTGATGAATCTATGGGACTGCTTTTAGGACAAAGCCCTCTTCTACCACAGATACTGCAAGCTTTACACACAGGACACAGTTCTTACATTAAACCATTGCAGAGCTTCTTATATTCTTATAATGCCTTAGCAGTGCTAAGGATGTAAATAGCTGTTCTATTATTGAGATGATGTGATAGCTAGTCTTGGTTGTCAACATGACACACCTAGGAAGAGGAAACCTCACTTGAATTGCTTCCATCAGATTAGCCTGTGAACTGGGTGCTAATGCACACAGTAGGGAAAAGTCCACTGTGGCTGGTACTGTCCCTAGGCAAGTGGACCTAGGATGTATAAGAACAATAGCTGCAACAAGGCCTGGAAACAAAGCCAGTAAGCAGTGTCCCTTCCTAGTCTCTGTCTCAGCTGCTTCCATCAGCTTCCCACTTTCATCCATCCCTGTTCTGACTTTCCTTGACAATGGGCTGTGATCTAGAAACATAAGCTGAATAAATGTTTTGTCCTCTCATGCTGCTTTGAGACATGGTGTTTATCACAACAGAAGCAAGCTGGCATAGGACCTAGTGACATCTTTGATGTGTAGTTGTATCTAAGAATCTGGAACCTCAGGCCTGTGTGGCAAACATTTTACTAATTGAGTCATCTTGCTAGCCCCAAAGCCAGAGTCTTGACTTTAGACTTCTTCAGACCCACAACTCTAAGAAAATAAATTTCTGTCCATTATAGATTGCCCAACCCTGTGTATTCTGTTGAAGCAGCACAAAACATCCTAAGACAGACATAAAAATTACTACTCTAAGAAACCCACAGTCAACTGAACTGAAGATTTTCCTATTGAATCTTGATAGAATGGAACCTTGGGTGGAGGTATCCATTGAATCGTCAAAAAAGCAATTTAAAGTTTATCTTATATATCGGGTGGTTAATATTTGCATTAGAGCTGCTAGGAGGAGAAGATGGAAAAGAAACACAAGGAACATTGACTGGGAACTCGCTGTGCATGAGTCACAAGCGTCAGTATTTTTACACAGATCAACTCATTTGTTTTCCCAGAGCTTGTGTGTCAGGTTCCTTAATTATTATCTTACTAATGAGCAAATTAACTCTAAGGATGCTTAACTGATGTCCCCTGGTTAGAAAGTCAGAGATTTGAACATGATCCGACTTCTGTTGTCCTGCTCCCACGTGTATTCTGTATGGTTACAGAAAATGGTTTTATAAATAGCACAGTTTCCATACAGAAGCATGGATGGAGATCCCCTAGGGGTAAGCAAGGATGCTCTATGATGCCTGGAGGTGTGCTAATGCCATGCACTGGAGGTGTGAGAATCTCATCTCAACTCCAGGTTCAGTGACCCCACCTTAGAAGCTTGAAACAGACCATGGTTGTGACATGTACACAGCCTTGAAAACAACAAGTGCAGCAGAGTGGCAAATGCAGCACATTCAACTGCAACCCGAATGCCAAGGCCATGTGGTTGACGCCTACTGTGGCATTCCAGTGGTTCCCACATCCATTTCTTGTCTCATAAAGCACTTTGTTGTAGAAAATGACGTCTGGAAGAAGCATAGAATCTCAAACCCGTTCTAAATCTATGATTAAGTACACAGAAGGTAATTAAGTCCCGGGGTATATGATTCCAGAACACTCTGTGGGCTAGGGCTCTAACATCTTAGGACATGGGTCCGCTTTCAAAGGAATTGAAATTCACAGTCCAGACATCTTTTTCTGCAGAAGCAATTACATCTCTCTGGGCATCAGGGTGTGTCTGTCTTGACCTCTTCATGACTCCTGATGTCATTTCTTCCCCGTTACCCACATCATGGAGCAATCCCAGACTTGAATTTGGTTTCTGTGGGTACCTTTTCCTGCCTCACACTTCAAGGTGCCTTTAATCTTTTCTGGGACCCAGGACTTTCAAAATAACACTTTGTTCCCATCTTGGGCTTGGAGAACCAAGGCCCACCTTTTTTCTGAGCCTGGCTCTCTTTAACTTCAATAGCCCATGAGGCCCAGGGTCCTGATGCTCGCCACCCAGTCTCTCCTCCTGGTTAAGTAACATTTTTCAATGTTGCAAAGAGTGGGCACTTACCAAACAGGTAAAAGGGAAGACTGACTCTTAAAATGAATGAAGGTCCAGCATCCTAAAGCTCCACACTCATTAAATCCAGCTGTTGAGGCCTTGCTTCCCATTTTTGCTCTTTGATAGAAAACTTGTGTGGAATCTTGCAAGATAAACAGGCCAAGGAATCTTTCCTCTGGGATTTCAAAAAGCATTCACTGTCTTTTCTTTTCTCACCCCTCCCTCACTTTCTTCTATTTTCTTTTTAAATATTCCAAAAGTAATTGATAAGATACATTTGTTGATCCCCTGACATAGAGGCTCTAAACACAGACCATAACCTGCCCAGGCATGGCAGTCCCTCACTGTTAGCCTCCCTGACTACTTGCAATTTAATGAACAGTCATATTCAACAAATCTCATCCCAATGGCTGTTCTCCCAGACTCGGAACCCCAAAGAGAGATCTGTCATTGCTTAAATAAATTTTACAGATGTAATAGATAAAGGCAATAAAGAAAGCAGAGCTTTTCCAAAATTTGACAAAGCAGAAAGCTCCCCCTCCGTAACGGGCATGGACATTTGTGTCTACCAGGCTGTTTCCGTGGAGCAATGTTTCCGTGGAGCAAGGAGAAAGACACAACGAAGGTCGGGAAGCATGAAATGGTAGCCTTCTTTGCCTTTCAGGGAACGTAAATTTTATTTGTGGGATGTAAATATTCAAAAGCCGTGGTTCCCACCTCCGTGTGTGATCAGCAGAAATTGATTTCAAGGAGACACAACATTATTCAGCTTGTTGCTTGGCGATGGGAAGCCCAGAGATCACATGTTCCCAAGTATCCACACTGGACAAGTCGGTAGGTGCTTACCTGTTATGCCCAGTGTCGACACAGATGGCTTCGTGTGCCCTTGGTGAGTGTGCTCCTGCCAGGCAGAAGTGGGCAGAGCCATCACTTTTCTTTGACAAGTGCCTGTGACTTCTAGGTGTTCCCTTCACCACGTGCTTCTGAGAGAACCTTATGCTCTAAATAATAAAGAAGCTTCTTTATAAACGCCAGGCGGCCAACCTGTTAGGAATCATGTATGTACCTGGCCTCCAGTATAGGGGACAGATGTGGATAAGAATTACCACTAAATTCTTGTCCATATGACATATTAAATTAGGTTTGCTCTGTATGTGTGTGTGACTGTAGTGTGTATGTATGAGTTAGGCATATTAAGTTAGGTTTGTTCTCTCTCTCTGTGTGTGTGTGTGTGTGAGTACTTGTTAGTGTGAATGTGTTTAATTTATTTAACAAATCATGGCCTCTAATACTTAATCAGCTAATTAATTAAATTAATCTAATTTTATGTGGATGCTTATTTAAAAATAGAAACAGTAAGTAGACAGAAACTCTGCTACCCAGGCATGTGTTACACAGAACAAACAAGAAAACATTAAAAACAAGCATGTTTTTTGAAAAACATAATCTGTCATTCTTAAAAAACCCAACAAACCATGGTCACAGTAACAGCCCAGTGCAGACGCTGATGGAAGTCTGGTCAAAGCTACCTTGTCCTCTTACTGCCTGATCCCTGGCTGCTGGAGAGATTTGGGGTCTACCTTATAAAATCACTTCTCCTCGGACAACTCCAGTCCTCACATGGTGGGGTGGAAGTTGGATTAGCAGAAGTGGGGGGTGGGGGGGGCGGGGCACTTAAATAAATTTTACAGAGCAGTTAGCTGCCAGATGTGTCCCTCCAATCACGGTTTCTTGGAATTTACATTTCACCCCAAGCCAGAGAATAGCAGCTATATGGGACCATCAGAGGAACTGGGCCCCTGGCGCAAGCACTGTCCCCTGCATGTCTGTGTCACCGTGACCACAGCTTCTCCCTCACACCACCTCTGTTTGTTATGGAGGCGACATTGCCATCGTTGTTAGTCACTGTAACAAGACCTGCAAAATCGAGGAAATCTGAACACAGGGAACGTGATGGCTTGCTAGTGAAAAGTTCCCTTGACTGTTACTAGAATAAACATGATTATGTACAATGCTTCTATGCACTTTTGTTCAATTTAACAGAGGACATAAAGTGCTGACTGTGTGTTAAGCCTTTTTCAAAGAATCTCATAAATATTAATTTACTGAAAGCTACTAACAATCGAAAGGGGAGAATAGAATCCTCCCTAAATAATGTAACAAATAAAGACCCAACTAATTTTTAAGCACAAGAGCATCTTGGGAAATCTTTATTGAGAAGGAAACACCTTAAAGGCCCAGCAAGATGAGAGGGTTGACCTGGTGTTCCCAAGACTAATGAGAACAGAGCTGAAACCAGGACAGAGACCAAAGGGTATATCCCACCATCTTCCCTTCCAGTGGTCCCTTTGTCTTAACATGGCTGCATGGCTAAAGACACCCATCTAGGTCTCTTAGTGTTCCTACTGAGTATTAGGGAAGGCTTCGCCCACAGCCAAGCAAAACTGCTTTGGAGAATAGGAGAATCAAGAAAAAGTTTCTTGGACGAGGGATACAGCTCAGTTGGCAGGCTGCTTGTCTAGCATACATGAGCCCTAGATCCCATCTCCAGCACCACATGAACCAAGTAGAGCAGTGCACACCTATAGTCTCACCACTTGGATGGTGGAGGCAGCAAGATCAGGAGTTCAAAGTCCTCTTCAGTCATATGTCAAGTTCAGGGTCAGCCCGGTTTCATGAGAAACTCTGTCTTGAAAAAAAAATCCTTTTTTTTTTCCAGAAAGAAGGAAAGAAAAAGAATGAATAAAGAAATGCACTGGGTAGTCCTGCGGCAGGTGATCCAGGAGTCTTCACTTAAGAAATGCTAAATGTCTTAGCCCAATTAGCAAGGAAACCAAAACTAAAGAGGTTTGCATCAAATTTATGACATAAAATGTTTAAAAAGGTGAGCATGGGTATTATTCATTGCAATAAACATACTACAAAATTCAATTTGTTTGAAGTCAAGAAAGAAACAAAAACAGAGAAAGCAACTCTGAGAGTCAGGACTTGGGTAATGACCATGACCACAGACAAACACCTCACATAGAACTGGGTGAAGAAGACAAAATCACAGTAGGAGGCAGGGTTCATCTGACTCAGCTAGAAGACTCTTGCCTACTTTTGCTTTATTTTATCACATCAGCCCAAAAGTAGTTACTGATAGCTGAATGGTACAGGCTGCATCCTCACGGATGCACTTTACTTGAGTTCCAAAAATGGAAGCAGAGGTGTTTTCTGAATGGCAATGAGCCAGTATGTCAGCCTGCAGGACATTCTGAAGCTCACAATGGCCAAGCCAAATGGGAGTGTCAATGCATGAGGACACTTAGGTTTCAAGGCCCTAGTTTTTTCTACATGGCAAGAGTCAAAGTTTTATCCTGAAAGGACCACAAGGAATGTGAGTCCCCTTTTCTTTTGGATGGTGTATTTGTTTCTTAGCTCTAGGCATACTGAAAGTTTCCTCAAACTCTCCATATGCTAAACAATCCCATCGGATGTTTATTGAAGATACTCATTGTTAGCGCTTTCCACGGGATGTAAGGTGGCTCTTAGATTCATCAGGCTAGTGGTCTTTAAAGAAAAATGTGTGTATATATATATACCAGAGCTGAACATTTCCGGGAAAGAAATGGGGAATCATGGTTTTGATGAATTCCTTTCCCATACTCTCAGGGTGAGGGTGGGATGCACTTTGCTGTTCCCTTTGGGGAAATCTGCTAAGGCACTTTAACAGAAGCTAAGGACTTTCAACTGTCTGAGCCCTTTGACAGGAGTATTAGCATAGCAGCTTCACTTGACTTAAGGAGGGAATTATTCCACCATCCACACTAATCTCTTTTGGCAAGAGGCAGAATACCAACAATGGCTTCTCACAGAAGATGACAGGGTCCCAGACAGCCTTTCCTTCCTGGACGGGAACTTGCAACTCTTCAAAATGTTAATATAACCTCCCTTAGAGGACAAAGTCATAGAAAATCTAATGTCACAGAAGCTATCTGTTCTACTGTCACACAACTTTTAATGGAATACATCTATAGCATGCCTATGTTCTTCAGACTCCACCTATACACATACACACACGTTCATGTGTGTGGGTATGTGTAGGCACACTAGTACACACAGGCCATGGGGGGGGGGGAATGTCAGATGTCATGTTTCATCTCTCCTGCTTATTGCTACAAGACAGGGTCTCTCTCTGAGTATAAGCTCCAGAGGCCCTTCTGTTTCTGCCCTACATGGTGCCAGGGTTTCAGGTGAGCATGCACACATCTAATTCTTGTGTACCTGGGCATACATGTGAAGTTCAGAGGATGACTTATAAGAGGAAGTTCTCTTCTTCTACCATGTTGGTTCTGAGAATTGAACTCAGGTTCGATGGGAAAGGCCTTTACCTACATGAGTGTTCTTACTGACCCCCACATCCAACTTTCTTGTGAAGATGCTAAGGATGTGATATCAGATCTCTGCTTTTGCAGTACATGCAGTACACTAACCCTGAGACAAAAGAGATAGCACCACCTGCTTCCCACAATTGCACTAGGCCCTGCGCCTCTGTCAAACATCTGTGTGGGAAGGTAAGTGTGCCCCACAGGTACAGCAAGTACACCTATTCAACACCCCGGGAATCTGCTAACCAGAACCTTTTTCATTCCATTTTCAAAGACCTTTCGTTTTAAAAGGACAGAAGGGAAAGAGAGGAAGAGAACAAACAAACTTGCCCTTTATACCCAGTTCTGCAACAGAAACCACTTTGGAAGTGCTTCAAAAATAACCCAACAGAGTGTTGATGGAGCTGCCACTGAGTTAGGCCCCCAAGTCCTTTTTCAGAAAGCTGCTTTCAGTGAACGCGCACCCAATGCTGCTGTGGTTGCTCTTAGAAAACTTTCTGCCCCTCCCCTGAGCCACTGGAAATTTGGTAACCATAGATTCTGTGTCCTGCTGAGGCTTGATATGTAGAGCTGTATTCTACCTGCTATTAAGCTGCTGATAGCAGTGTTTCTGTTGCAATTTATGAGCAATGTCAGCTGAAGGCAGAGAGTATTGTACACACTATATTTTCCCAGCTGGAGGTCTCCGTGAATGGAAAGCAAAAACATGAATACACATGCGCTGAGAGCTTAAGGGAATAAAAAGACAGGGGGAGAAGTCTGCAGGCTAAAATCAGGTGGGTGGTCTTGATTACAAACCAAGCAGATAATAAAATATTCAAAGGAAGTGCCAGCTAAATGGTCAGGAAATAGATACAGAATATAAGGAAAGGCCCAGAAAAACCCTTCTCTATTTGTATCTTGCCAACCTAATTCCTAGATGTGCCAAGACTCACCTTCCTGCTTGGGGTTTTAAATAGCTTACCGTAGCCAAAGGTCACTGGAAACCACAAAAACAAAACCCACTCGCTGCTGATTCCAAGAGCTACCTCAGCAGGCAGCCATGATGGCATGGCCAATAGCAGCCCCTCCGCCTACACTCTTCCTCAAAAGGCAAACTGTTCTTAATGAGAAATTTTATACATGGAGCAAGAAATGGAGTTGTTTTTGAGGTTAGGAGATGGATGCCTCGTATTGTCCAACTGTCAATGGGTCTTTAAAAAAAAGAAAGAAAGAAAGAAATACATACAGAAATCACCAGTTCTCAGAAACCCAATTCTACAGAGAAAGGCTCAAATTAGGAGTCAAGAAAGAGACAGGCAAAAATCACTAGAGAACCATTTTTTCCTTAAAAACTCTACTGAGAGAAACAACAGAAAACCTTCTCAGGGGTCTAATTAAAGAATTTTTATTTAAGTCATTTAACTTTTAGCTGAACAAAGTGTAGAATTGCTTTGTCTGGGTAGTTGATTTCCAATTCTGCTGTGTATTATGCTTACAGGGGTATCTATTTCTAACCATCATATTATACTGGTCCCTAAATAGTGTGGGTCAGTTGATCTAAGTTCAAGCCAGTTTCTAAAAGGCATGCGTGGGCATAATGTATGGGCAGGGCTGAAATCCCCCTGCCTCAGTTCTTCCCTTGGAAACCATGGCTCTCTGAAGAACTGTTCAAGTGAATCTGTGTCCTTTATTACTGCAGTAGGCTGCATTGACTGTTAAAACTGTGTTCTAACACTTAAATAAAAAAATAAAAAAAAACTCACACAAAATAAATAATTAAAAAAATAAAAGGATTATTTACTTTTCCCCCTGGAACATAAACATTTTAACACTTAACACTGGAACAGAGCTTCAATCTAAGCATTCATCTGTCTTTTTAACCTGAGCTTAGGTGGTTTTGATTCAGAAAAAAAAATTCATCTCATGGTACCAACAAACTAAAATAAAAATAACTGAGCCTGTGAAATTTATCAAGCTCAGAGCTAAGCCAGGGAGAAGTAATTACCATTTAAATACAGCAACATGAAATTCTTTGAAGGAATATCCTTTTGATGTTAGGTCTTAAATGCCAAGAGGCAAAAATCTCAGATCCTAACATTGTTCAGAGAAAGTCTAGAAAAACAAATGTCTCCTCAAATCTTTCTTTCTCCAAAGAAGTATGAACCAATCTGTAGTCAACAATGGTCTTATCAGCAAGATCTTACTAAATAGTTGCCAACTCTTGAGGAATACCAGGGAGAAAGGACAACACAAGGGATAGACGACTCTCCTGATTCTCAACTTGGAGGAAATAAATACACAGTCTGAGAGACTGAGCATGTGCAATTATGTTTCTGAAGACTATCGTCTACTATGGGAGACCTTACTGTAATAGCATGACTCCCAGCATCAGATTGTTCATCCTTTCGGCACAGCATAAAGCTAGAAATGCTTGCTGTTAACCTTGGTTTCTTAACATATGCCAATGGGAACTGTCTTTGGAGGGCTCTTATAAGTAATCAGAAATGCCGGACTGTCCCATACCTGTAGATGGAGGTTACATAGATGTCTCACTTTTCACTTAAGAATAACTTAACAAGTTGGCGGATTAAAAAAAATGAATTTCACATTGTACAGGCACGTTTATAGTTAGCCTTCAGCCATAAGATATTGCCATACTTTTAATTTCTAGTTGCGTACACAATGTTAGGTAAATAAAATAATTCAATAAATTCTATTGAATACTTTGCGTGTCTCTCTCTGTGTGTGTGCATACATGTTTACATGTATGTAGGTGCATGCATGAGCATTGCATATGATCATGGAGGCTCAACATTGATATCCAGTGCCTTTCTCAATCTCCCCAGCCCCCATTCTGTATTTATTGTGGCAGGGTTTTATTGAAACTGAACCTCACCAATTCTGAATAACTATTCAGCTTGGAAGTAGGATTTCCCCTCTCTGATTCCCAAGGTCTGGGATTGCGGGAGCCCTCCATCCCTGCCAGGGATGTGAACTGCAGCCTTCACACTTTCATGCCAAGTGTGCCAAGTGCTCTATTCACTGACCCATCTCACAGGAGCATGTGTGTGCTTGTACACACACACATATAAACACACAAATACACACATTGTGTATCGCTCAGTATCTCTATAAAACATAAGTCATGAGAATGAAATACAGCAAAACACAAAACAGACACTGTCTAATTAAAAAAAGACAACAGGAAGAGGGAGGAGGGAGAACCCTCAAAAGTACTGAGTCTTTTTATCAGTTCTGGCTTTAATTACCTATGATCACTGTACTCCTTAGAACACAGCTGAAAATCTGCCATATTACTACGATCAAAAACTTATCTCCAAATAGGCTGTTTATTTCTCAGATTTACATAGCATGTAGTTTATGATCATTTAGCTATGGAAAGAAAGCAATAATTGTTTCTTGAAATGGCATAATTGACACCTTTTGCAGCTTTTCTACATTTTCCCTAAATATCAAAGTCTTTAATGTTAATTATTCAAAAGATAGTATGTGTCTGCAAAGCAGGAAACTTATGCAACAATTTGCCCATAACCATTACAAAGCAAATACGAACACACACACACACACACACACACACACACACACACACACAGAGAGAGAGAGAGAGAGAGAGAGAGAGAGAGAGAGAGAGAGAGAGAGAGAGGTGGGGGGGGCAAGAGAGAGCATGCCTGGAATTCTTAGCGTTTCTCTGTGGATAAAGAGCAGAGTCTAGGAATATGCATAGCTGGCGCATTACAAATAAACTATACTGACAGGTGACATCAGGGAAGGGGAAACTTATCTATGTCTGGCAATGAAACCTGTGTCTGAGTGTTAGTGACTCGGAAACTGCTGTACATTAGGTACATTAGTACTATCCTGGGTGCTTTTAGCCAGTGACTAGAGAAAGACCATAAGCATAAGCATGTTTTAATCACTCAGTGATTTGATAGAAAAACAAGCATTGATGAAGTGACATTCTAGTGCAGATGAGCAGTTGGCAACTCTGTTCATCTGAGCAACATGTAGGCAGTTACAGGCTAACAGCAAGAAGGAAGGAAGGAAGGGAGGGAGGGAGGAAGGGAGGGAGGGAAGGAGGAAGGGAGGGAGGGAGGGAGGGAGGGAGGGAAGAAGGGAGGGAGGGAGGGAGGGAGGGAGGGAGGAAGGGAGGGAGGGAGGGAGGGAAGAAGGGAGGGAAGGAGGGAGGGAGGGAAGAAGGGAGGGAGGGAAGAAGGGAGGGAGGGAGGGAGGGAGGGAGGGAGGGAGGGAGGGAGGGAAGAAGGGAGGGAGGGAGGGAGGGAGGGAGGGAAGAAGGGAGGGAAGAAGGGAGGGAGGGAGGGAGGGAGGGAGGGAGGGAAGAAGGGAGGGAAGGAGGGAGGGAGGGAGGGAGGGAAGGAGGGAGGGAGGGAGGGAAGGAGGGAGGGAGGGAGGGAGGGAGGGAGGGAAGAAGGGAGGGAAGGAGGGAGGGAGGGAGGGAGGGAAGGAGGGAGGGAGGGAGGGAAGGAGGGAGGGAGGGAGGGAGGGAGGGAGGGAAGGAGGGAGGGAGGGAGGGAGGGAAGGAGGGAGGGAGGGAGGGAGGGAGGGAGGGAGGGAGGGAGGGAGGGAAGGAGGGAGGGAGGGAGGGAGGGAAGGAGGGAGGGAGGGAGGGAAGAAGGGAGGGAGGGAGGGAAGGAGGTAAAGAAAAGAAAAAGACATCACTCTGTCTTAAATCAAATAAACACAAATATTTGGTTCAGAAACCTGAATCAATCTCTAAAATGCACATTTTTTAAGTCCTAATATGATCTGAATGTGAAATCCAGATTGAAAAGAACATAGTGGACCATAAGGTTAATAAAACACACTTAAACAATTTATTACATTTAGCCAAACATACTTTCTCTGCAGAGCAGAAGGCTATGCCTTGCCAAATACAGTATGCCTTACAAAACCAAACCAAACAAAACCGTCTCTCCTATGACAGAAACTGAGCTCCTCTGGTCAGATAAATAATATACTAAGGTCAAAGAACAAGAGACTTTCCCAAATACTCCATCAACAAGGGTGGTATTTATAGAACTCAGAATATCTTAAGTGTTGAAAAGAAAATGTCTCATATTGGCTAAGGACATAAATCACCCAAAAGTGTTCAGATACTACATGAAAATGTCTAAAATTCACTTGGAGGGAAATTCACTTGAAAGACAACATTTTCCAGAGCCTTTGAACTTGATCCACTCTTTTATCTTTGAATGATGCCATGTTCCTGCAGATGAAGTCTACAGCATGTTCTGCCTAAAAGCTGTCAGTGACCTGGACAGCTAGTGCGCCATCTTACAGTTTACACACCAGCTTTCCCATTCTTTTCAGAGTCTAATTTTTAATCTATTACCATTCACTACCTCCCAAATCCTTAACCCCATTTTGTAGATAAAACGGACTGCAGGAGTTTAATGGCTTAGTTACACATCTCTTGTGCCTACTCAGATTCATCTCTGTGAGACTACAGCCATCCTTTATTTAGAAATATCCTGAGTCCTTGTGTTACTTAGGTAAAAGTAATTTCCTAAGCCTGTTTTTATGTCTTGTTCTCTTGAAGGCTTAGGCACTACAGTGAAGATGAACTACAGCCATATGAAGCAAGACAGATTATCACTAAGGCAACAGCTGCACTTTTAGGCACGATGGCCCTGACGAAAATTAAACAGACAAGGGTTTGGGAAGGGGTAGGAGAAAAGGCATTGTGGGGATGGCAGTCAAAGAATGCTTTACTGAGGAAGTAATATCTGAGCCAAGAGCTGAAAACTGTGAGATAGAAGGTCGTAACATACTAAGACCCACAGGCAGCAGAAGAGAGGCTGCAAAATCCAAGAGATGCCCTCAAAATGCCCCTGGTGAATGCCAATAGAGAATTGTCAGCAGAAACCCAAAAGGACAGACGAACCAGTGCCCTGTGAACCCTTGTACAGGTGAAAAAACACTGCTCTCTCCCCCATTTATCCTTTCTGTCTTAAAATTCCACTTGACTCCCCGAGCTGTGGTCTGAGCAAACACTAATGCAGTACATTTTGCAGCAATCATGGCTTTTATCTAGACGGTTGCCAAGAGGAGGGAAGCCATACCGTGGAGCCCTTCCACTACTCGGCAAATGCAGCCCTCTCTTTGAAGAGTGTAATAAGTGATTGTTTCATAATCTGTAATACCTGAAATGCTTAGTGACGTATCCCCTTAGCCAAACAAACCTTAAGGAAAAATAGCAACGTACTGTTTGAAGGAGATTGGTTTGTTTAAACACAAGCCTGGAAACCGAGAGACAGAATTTGAAACAGCAAAGAACTGGCCGCAGTCCAAAAGTCCATGGGCACAAGAAAGAAGATATTGTAAGGATGCGTTCAGGGAGTCTGATAGATGGTGCGGTTGTAATGAGCTCCAGCTTAGTGCTAAATGAAAAATGCAAGACAGAGAAAGACCCTGTGTGTGATTCTGAGTAAGAAGAGCTAAGCAGTATCTTATGTAGGAACTTAGAGATCTGTGATAAAATATAGGAACAGACCCCACAAATTTCAGAATAGAGATTATGTGATTACACAGAGAAGGAAGCAGACAGACTGCAGAAGGCTCACCCAGATGTCTCAATGGTCGGAGACTGGAACGTTCTGTACTTAGTTGGCATAGAAAGACAAATATTTGTTTCCATGTTGTTCTTTATGAGTGAAGCCTTAAATATTTTAAGTAATATTTTGCATGTATTCAGCACTAATAATCAAAACAAGATATTAGATTCTGCCTTCAGCAAGAATCCAGATCTGGACACAAATGACACTCCTGCATATGACATGCACTGAAATCTCTCTTTTAAAGCTTATAGATATCCTTCTTGTGTTTATTCCTTGTTTTAATGAACACAGTATCAAGAAAAGGAAAAGAATTCCCACTCTCTGAAATGAAAAGGTAATTCAGAATCAATTATGAATAAAAATTGTTCAACCAGGAGAAACTCATGTGTGTATATCCTTTTAGTTTTTATTTCAATTTCTTTTTTCTTTTTTTTCTTTCCTTTCTTTCCTCTTTTCTTTCCTTCCTTTCTTTCTTCTTTCTTTCTTTCTTTCTTTCTTTCTTTCTTTCTTTCTTTCTTTCTTTCTTTCTTTCTTTCTAGGAGGCAGGGTCCTACTATGTAGCTCTAGGTGTCCTAGAAGCCACTATGTAGACCAGACTGGCCTTGAACTCATAGAGATCCTACTGCCTCTGCCTCCTAAGTGCTGGTATCAAAGGCAAATCCCACCGCACCCAGCTGTATATTCATCTTTGATAGAGCAACCTATGGTGTCCTTAGCTAATTCACATGCACATAGCACAGAGTCTTCGAGGAACACTGTGGTTCCATTCATTTAGAACAGTGTGTTTACAGGAAACTGAAGTCTAATTTTCTCAAGTATCACAGGCAAGTACTTCCAAAAATAATAAAAGAATAATAAAACCATTACATATCGACGCAAATCAAAATTCACAGAACAGTGGCAGGCAGCCAACCCAACTATTCCAGGTCTGCTGTCCCATCTGCTTGGCCTGTTAACTGTTGGGAAATACAAGCAAATCACTTCTTCTGCAACTAATTCACAACAGGATTCCTAAAAACCAGACTCCATGATGCAACTTTAATAAGACGAAACAGCTTATTATGATCAATAAAGCAAAACCTCACAGCAGTTCAGAGGCAGAAAGCTGGCTCAAAAGGTCTCTTTGCTGGACTTGAGGCAAACATACCAGCATCCTTGCCTGGCACTGTGGGAGGCCATGGCCAGGAAACCCTCAGACATCAGGGAGCAGCTCTCCTCTCTCTCTCCTCTCCTCTTCTCTCTCTCTCTCTCTGCCTTGATTCTGCTTTGCATATGAACCCAAAGACAGACTCTTTCTGTCTCTTTCTGCTAGACTTTATTAGCCCTAATATGTGGTAATTAATTTACTGCAGGCTCTTAATTCATAAATGGATCAAATAAAGCTTTCCATGGCTTTTGGGAGCCACCCCTTACTAAATTATGGTGACTAGAAGTTGCTGCTTATACATCCATCCCCTTCAGCCTGTAAAGTCCAGTTAGGGAGTTCTTAGCTTATTATGTCTGTATTAAGCCTTCGAAGAAAGAATTAGTCATGTGTTTTCCATTGGAGGGTGGGAAGGAAAGTTGGCAAGGAAGCAATCTCTAGAATGTTGATCCAGCTCAATGTATTGTCTGGCTCAATGCCACCAACAGGTATATATAGTCTAGGTTGGACTTGAGACTTAACTGGCAACCAGGGAAGACAGCTTAACCTGATGTCACCACTGCTAGTTAAATGGTTTGTTTTATTTTTTAAAATAAAGACATGGTCTCATGTAGCCCAAGCTTGCCCTGATCTCACTGTGAAGCTGAGGATGACTCTGAATGCCTATTCCTCCTGTTTCTATTTCCTCTCTTCATACTGGTATTGGGATAACCAGTATGCACCTCCATGCCCTGTAGAAGGATAGATTAAAAGGGTGTATGTCTTACTCAGGGCTTCTATTCCAGCACAAAACGTCATGACCAAGAAGCAGCTTACACTTCCACACTGCTGTTCATCACCAAAGGAAGTCAGGACTGGAACTCAAGCAGGTCAGGAAGCAGGAGCTGATGCAGAGGCCATGGAGGGATGTTCCTTACTGGCTTGCTTCCTCTGCCTTGCTCAGCTTGCTTTCTTATAGAACCCAAAACTACCAGCCCAGGGATGGCACCACTCAAAATGCAACCCCCACACCTTGATCACTAATTGAGAAAATGCCTTACAGCTGGATCTAATGGAGGCATTTCCTCAACGTAAGTTCCTTTCTCTGTGATAACTCCAGCCTGTGTCAAGCTGACGCACAAAACCAGCCAGTACAGGGTATTACCAGTATGTACTACCATGCCTACTTTATGGGTGCTGGGGAAAGAAGTCAGGGTTCCATGCATGCTAGGCAAGTACTTTACCAACCAGCCTCATTTCTTATGTGTACACTTTGACTAACTGGCCAAGCTTAGCTAAGCTCATCTAACAACCTACCAAAGGACTGCGCCTAACTAGCATGTCAGCTGATGTGTATATTTTCTGTTTGCTGTCTATTTCTCCCATGCTGGAGACAGCTCTGCTCAGCGATGATAGTTAAAATCTTTCCCTTTGATTCGTCCCTTAACAGCAGGCTGGGAACTAGCCTCCAGTTCTCCTTTCTGTGGTTGTCTCAAAATGTAAAAAGGAGGAGTACATCTTCCACAAAACACATTAATTCAGAAATGTTCTATGTAACAAATCCCTGTGTCTATCAGTAAAAGAAGTCTTTGGTCCTACCATTCTATTAACACCACAGCCTTCCCTAGACTGAGCAGCAGAGTTAGATGAAGGAAGAGAAAAATAATTTTGTTGTACACCCCAACTGCCAGGGACACCAAGGCTCTAAATCTCCTTGAAGCTAACAACAAATTAGTAGCTTTGCCTGCACTGACTTACCTATGTAAAAGGGGCTTCTCTTCCCTCCAGTATTACAAGCCTTGTTCCTCCAAGATAACACTTTCAAGGTTATAAAAATATTTCCCTCAGCTTATTGTTGTCTGTCACCTCATTGACTTGACTGATAGAACAGCAAGGGCCTCTCGAGCCTACCACACCAACACAACATAACCCAATCACCCACTCCATGCCAGCACAGACTTGAACTGGGTGGGATAGAGGTATGAGAAGGAGAAACAGATTTAATCACCACCTTGTAGGTTGGCGAAGAAAGTCTTTGGATAATATCCATCCAGTTAGACCTTTTTGGGACTGAGACCCAACCACATGCTCCATGAAGAAGACAGACGTCTATGCCCCAGAGACATCAATGTAATGTTCGTATCATTGTTTTTGGTCTTTATACTCAAGAAATAAAAGCAAGTACCATTTATTTCTCTAAAGTGGGTAGATTAAACCAGGCAGGACATTTCTAGACAAATGATAATACTTGAAAATACAAGTAGTTGCAGGTGCTGTGTGTGGTTAAGTGAGCAACGTTGCTCAGAGACATTCCAAACACACCCTGCCCAAGTGTGGTGTTACAAGTGTATACAACAGTGGAACTCAGTTTTGTCCAACACATCTTTCCTTTGGAGAAAGAAAGTACTTATGAAACCTGCCTCAACTACAACTTCACCAAAGTTTCACAAAGAAGGAAGGGTTTTACAACAAATACTGAAGAGAGTTTTGGGAAACTAAGAAAAATATCAGTGGTGTGACAAACTCTTCTTGCTAAATAAAAATAAGAAGAGCAGAGCTTTTGCCAAAAGAATGACTGACAAGGACCCATAGGAAGGTAGACAGGGCAAAGGCTATAGAAAGTTCATTCCAAAAGTCACGAATCTTGCATTAGATAACCAATAAACAAAGGAGTTAGTTTGGTGACATTAGAACTTTTATCTCCTGTTTGAAGTTCTCAAACGTAAGATTCTGTACAAGAATAAGACAAAATGGAGGCCACATTTATCGGGGATAACTGGGTCTAACAATCTACAATACCAGATGGACCATAACCCCAGAACAGGGGAGTCTGAGGCACCATGACCCTAAGCTCCATTCTACGGTATGTGGAAAGGCTTCTGCTTCAAAGAAAAATAACAATAATCTTGAAAAAAGCCAATTGCAGTATTTAAGTGATAATTATATTAGCATATGATATATCAACTGAAATGATCTCATAATGGCTACCAGGAATTTTTTGCTAAGAACTTACATTGTATAATATAATATAATACAATATAAATCTTACAGTCACTAAAAAAATCAGGACGATTAAGGTAAATTTGCATAATAGAGAGAATACCTTTAGCTTTTTGCTCTCTAAAATTAGCAGCAAGAAAGATGACAGTCAAGAATGTAGGGAACGCTTTTTGTGGAAAACTGATAAAAGCAGACTAAAGTTATAAGGCAATCCACAGCTCAGGGAGGTCTGCTCCTTAGCAGGTAGGAGGAGACAGCCAAGGACCCCAGACATTTGAGGAGTGTCACCACTGTGAAATGGAAAGCTCAGACTAAGCATAATCAAAAGATAAAGAAATTAAAACTAACACTAAGGGGAAAAGAAGTATTTTCAGAGGAAACAAGAAGAGGGTTATCCGTAAAACTAGAATGGAAGGCTTAAGGAAACAATTCTATCTTTTAAAAGCTTTTAGAAATGAAAAATACATGAGAACAGATTTGTCAGTGAGAAAAACAATGATAAATTTGGGGGAAAGTCTGCTGAAATCAGAAAACACATAAATACCTATACACCAAGAGTTTTGAGAAAGGAGGGAAAGGGAAGATTGTAACAGGAGGTTCTAAATAAGAGGTTTAAAAAGCGAACTGAAATGGAAACGATAGTGACTCCAAGGCAGTCTGACTGCCAACAGTCTCTAAAAGGACCCATTCCAGGCAAAGGACCAAGCTTATCACAACAAAGAATGTCAACTAGATATGTCAGAATGCTCTAAACAAAGAAAAGATGAAGGCTTAGGGGACAAGACAAGGATCAAATACAAGATCTCGAGTTGGGGTGGCACTGCACGTCTCCAAAACAACACAGGGCACTGAGGTTCTTCTACCTTCAAGGGTCCGAGGTCAAGCAACTTCCAGTCAGCTCCACAGTATTAACTAAGTGTGAGGAAAGAAGGAACACACATGTTCAGGCCTTTGGAATTTCACAACTTTTATTTCCCATGAACTCTACTGGAAGACAGACTCCCCCAAATTAAGGGCAGACCAAGAGAGGAGGGCATCCAATACCACATGCGATGGTATCTACCTTCAGTACATTGTAAAATAGCAACCTCAGGTTTTGTGGCATGGACAGTGCCTATGAGATCAGTCCTAACTAGAGCAGGTCAGAAGATGGGAAAACTAGTCCAATATGTAAGCCGTGTGGGATACTTGATGCCTTTCAATGTAATGAGAGGTAATTTAATACTGGCAGAATAATGCACGGTGAATTAGTGATGGGCTCAGGGAACACTAAGCAAACAAAGTAAAAGTCAAATATTAACTCCAAGGAGAAAGGTGGATGACATAGCAAGGTAATCACAGCACGCTGCTGTGCTGGTAGTACATTCATAACCATAATAATGTAAACGTTGAATATTTGTCCAACAGAGAACAACTTGTGGTAGGCAATTCCTATAATGGTCCCTGGTTCCACTCACTTTGTAGTACTCATACTCTGCTTGAAGTGAGTATTGCTAAAGAGCTATCATGTCTAACATTAAATTATACAAAATTATGGATTCTATTTGGGACTTCATATTCATCTACTCATCTGACTATCTATCTATCTATCTATCTATCTATCTATCTATCTATCTATCTATCTATCTAATCTATCTAACCTATCTGTCTATCTTAAGGAAGAAGCAAGCTACTATGCTGAGTAGTTCTATAGAAAGCCCATGTTAAAGCCTTTAGCCTAGTAGCCCACAACAGTTCAGAGCTTGCCAATAACCACATAAGTGAGCTCAAAAGAGAGTCCTTCAGGTTCAGCCAAGTCTTCAGCCAATAGCAGCTCTGGCCACAGCTTGACAAAAACCTCTGGAGATAGCCTGGTCTGAAGCAAACAGCTAAGTTGCTTCCACATTCCTGACCCAAGGAAACTGTGACATAATATATGTTTGTTATTATAAGGTTCTATGTTTTAGAGTAACTTGTCAAACAGCCATAGAGAGCTCATAACTCATAATTATATTGGGAGTATGGGTGGGGCAAAATATATTTGTGTTGGAGGGGAAAAGAGAGCTTAGTCATTGTGTTTCCAAAAAAAGAAATATTTACACACACATGCACACGCACACACACACACACACACACACACACACAGAGAGAGAGAGAGAGAGAGAGAGAGAGAGAGAGAGAGAGAGAGAATGAGAAAAGGAAAACTGGTGTATGAAACTACTATTTTTTGTTGTTGTTAACAGTCTAAGAGAAATCTGTGGACTTTTCAACTGTGCGTGTGTGTGCGTGTGTGTATGTGTGTGTGTGTGCATAACTTGGAAAGAATTTAGAAAGGAAATGAAGCTGCCCTCATAGGTTAACTCTCCTGCATTCAGTACCATCTCTTTTTCACAGAGATGCTTGCACAGGTCCATTAGGCCAAGGGCCTCAGAACCTGCCAGTGAAGCTGTCCTGGCCCTGAACAGCTTGTTGGATGAGACCTTCAGTGAGCCCTTCCTCGAGTTAGCTACAGGAGTCACTTTACCTGAAGAAATGCTGATGTATCTATGTTCATGAAGACTCAAATCGAGTGTACCTGTCCGCGGCACTTGGCACTAGCCCAGATCATATTTAAGAGTAATGCCACTGGAGTGATCTGCTAAACATTCGCTGCAGAATCCGTCAAGTCAGACGTTGCCATGAACACCCAAGATCATTTTTTTTGCTGTAGGACCTTTAGTCCTACTAAAAGACCATGTCCTCCAGTCCACTCCATTTTGCAGATGAAGAAAACCAGGCCCAAGGCCAAGGCAAAAACAGTTAAGGCTGAGCACTGAGCACGGATCAGTGAGACTGTAACCAGGGCACACATTCTTGTTCCCTCTCCATCCCTCCCTCTCGCCCTCTGTGTGTCTCTGTCTCTCTCAGACTTGTCTTAAACTCACCTAACACACGTTGGGATTAGACGCATATGCTATCAAACCTAGCCCTGGGTTTGACACCCAGGCCAGTGCTGATGTCCAGGGTTCCTTTTATTCAGGCTGCCTTATTAATCCCCCCAAGTCCCAAAGCATGTCTGATCCCCAGCCCATCTTGTTCATTTGAGTTACGAAAAATGTGTCCAATGTCAAAATGAAAAGGAGGGGTTCATCATGTTTGCAAAAGCAGGGAATGCAACAGGAATACAATTAAGCACTTCACCAGGCTGCCGTGCACACAGGTATTTACATATCACATGGGGAGAGAAGGACGAGGTGAGGACCCAACCTGGTTTTCCAATCCTACCACATTTTTAAGGCAGGCTATTACCAGTGTAGCTGCCCTCAAACCTGCTTTGCACCCAGGCTGGGGTCAAACTCATGGCAACCCTCTGGCCTCAGCCTTCCCAAATGCTGAGGTTCTAAGTGTGAACTCCCACAACGTGCGTGAACACCAACTTAGCATCCTTACCTAGAGCCATATCAATTCTGGCAGCTCAGTTTCAGTTATTGTTGTTTGTTTCCTTGTCACTTTGTTTAATGTTTTTCTCTTGGTTTAACTACCCATCTTTCCCCAAAATGTGTGTGTCTAAGGTATCAGGACTGTATTACTAAGGACTCCGGAGGAGTCTGCCATATAGCTAGATGAAGAGATAATAGAATATTACAAACAATAAAACTAAGAAAATAAAATCAAAAGATGTTATAGATGCTTCCTGAGCTAGGGAATCATGCCCCTTTAGGTCTTAACAGATCTGACATTTTCTATGAAGTGTAAAGTGATCTTTCTGCACGGTTATCACAGGAGACGAAGGTGCAGGATTTGGAGCCATGGTTTATTATGCCTGCCTTCTTACTAGTCACACTTAAAAATAATGGAGAGATAGACATAGAGACATAGACACACACACACACACACAGAGAGAGAGAGAGAGAGAGAGAGAGAGAGAGAGAGAAAGGCTCTGGCTGCCTGCCTCGGTGGGATTGCTGCGTCTCCATTTTGCACTCCAATCAGTGTTATGTTCACCGACAGACCAGGCGCTCCTGTTCCCCTTTCATCATTTTTCATTAATGACTAGAAGGAAACGCAATGGAGAGTGACATCAAACACTGAGCCATAACAGGTTGGGCTGCCAGAATTCACAGTCGAAGAACACAAAATCAGTCTCCCTGACAAATCTCTTCTGTGGACTGGTCCTTCTACATTGCAAAAGAAATCCACAATTTTCCCAATGTGCCAACAGGGCACCCTCTGCTAGAATTTCTGCATTCCTCACAGACCAAGGAAAATATAGAGTGATTCTACTCATGAGGGTGGTCGTGCAAAGAGGTAAACCTAGAGGGGAACCCTAACTCCTCATTAGCAAACCCCAAACTGGGCTCCCAGGGATCAGGCTTCTCTGCAGTCGTGTATGGTCCTGCTCACCCTCTCCTGGAACTCTGGGGTAGGTGTGGGTGAGCAAGCAGAACAAGGAGATTCCTAGCAAAGCATCACTTAAGCCCTGGAACTTTGTGCCTCTAAATTCTCTTTTGGATCCTAACTTGACTGCACAACTGGTCATAAATTCCCCATACTGCTTTATTTTCTTCAGTGCGAGAAAATAAAGATGGGGATGTTAAATCAGTCTCGCAGACTTAACAATTACATCCGACACATGATACATGATATGCTTCGCTGAAATTCCATACTTAGAAAACCTGTTGCTCGAAAGAAACTGCAGGCTCAGGGGAGTATGGGGGGAACTGGCCCAACTGATGATATTTATTTCAAGGAGATAGTTAATATACAAGCCAGACATAAAATGAGATCTCCTGGAAGGTGCACACTTTGAGAATTTCTGAGTAACCAACTGAGGGTTTGAAGCAATTATACTCTTCTCCTAAGTCTCTGAAGAGTCATGTCAGTCAAGATAATTTTAAGTAGTTCACAACATTGTTTCTTTGAAAATGGACCCCTTATTCTCCAAGTCTCACTATCAGTTCAAAACTAAAAACAAAACAAACACCACCACCAACAACAAAAACAACAAAACCTTCCCTAGCAGACACACTGTCTACTAGTCTTCCTATCAAGCAGGGTCTGCAGAGTTGCATGCGCTCTGATGCTTTCCTGTCTAGAAGATCCTCAGTCTGTGCTTGAGTACTCAAACATCTATTGAGAGGAAAACACCTCTCACATAATCATCTTACTGCAGACACCTTGGTGACAGGTTCCAAGGACACCAAACCAAGGCAGCTGACCCTGTTCTGTTTCCACCAAATCTGAGTATCTACTCCCAGGCATCTGTTAGGACAAGAAATCATTCCATACATATACAGGAGAGGTGTTGCTAAGAAGGGACTAACTTCCTTCTAGCACTGTCTGGAAGAGGCTTACTTTCGTATTCTGAGAATTGAGTGCCTCTCTTCTGGAAGCTGAGGAACCCACAGGAAAGTTGCTTTTGTCAGGTCTTGTCAGACAAGTAGGCCTCTGCTATTGCACCAGTAAAATGAGACATGGTAAATGTTCTTAGCCAGCTCTCTTGACTTGAGTGACTTCAAAAGTTGTCAGTGGAGGTCTACATGGCAAAACACAGACTGCATATGTACATGGGCGCTTCTGAAGAACTGGCAGGATCCAAGCCTCCGGCCAGCCTAGGACAACATGTGGCGCTCCCTCTCTGAGGAAAGGAAAGTTGATCGTTGTTTTTTATTTTTCTTGTTATGACGCACATAGCTGAAAACTACATTTGGGGTATTTTGTAAAAATATTTAGTGAATATTAAATTTAAAAAACATTTCTCTCTATAAGCCAAACTGAGTTCCCATGTTTCAGCCAAAACCTTAACAGGCAGGAAAGTGTTTATTTGCTTTTTGGCAGTTTTTAAAAACTAGTGATATTCATCCACACACTCACAACCAGAGAAGATTAATTACTTTAGTTAGAAATGAGCGAGTTTGAAAAAAATACTGCCAGTAGTCACTTTATGTAGACATTTCTGCTACTCTGCTAGAACGGTCTTCCCTCCAAGATTTGGGGACCGTCACAGGGGGTAGGGGTGGGAAAATCCTAAGAGCTGGAGGTTGGGGAAGATTGGGTCAAAAGAGTGTCTTCTGGAAATGAGGAGGCTGCTGCTCACAGGTGGCATTCTCACAGGTGAAGGGAAGCATCTGTGATTGCCTGGATCAGACCTGCACGAGATCAATAGTCAGCAGCACATTTAAGGTAGGGGAAGGGGCACATGAGCATCCATCCCTACCTGAAGGGCTACTGACGGGGGTGGGGGTGGGGGGAAAGAGTCAGTTTGCTTAAAGGGTCTGGCCTCTGGTGGATGGTCATACTCCATAGGATGGCCACACCCATGAGTCGATGGGCATTGGTTCCCAACCTTCCTAATGTTGTGACTTTTTGATATAGTTCCTCATCCATAAAATTGTTTCTGTTGCTACTTCAGAACTGAAATTTTGCTATGGTTATGAGCTGTAATGTAAATATCAGATATGCAGAATGGTCTTAGGTGGCTCCTGTGAAAGAATCATTAGGACTCCCCCAAAAGGGTCACAACTTATAGGTTGAGGACCACTAGTTTATAGGCAGTACAAATTGGATTCAGTGGGTTTTAGAAAGAAAGTGGGGTGGGGGAGGGGACAGACAACACGAAGCTGGAAGGGGTGAATCTGGGAGGAGGGGATGTGTGTAAATATGATCAAAACCTATGTACAATAGTAAAAAAAATTAAATAAAAAGTTATATATAAAAAGAATTAGCTTTGTTATGGGAGCCTTCCACATTAAGGGTATGAGGCTACGTACATGGATATTGCTTGGTGAGTATGTGCTAGTTTTCTCATTGCTATAACTCGGTGCCTAAAGGAAGCCACTTTTGATCTGAAAGGATTCGTTTTGACTCACTGTTTAGGGGGAATTCAGTCCATTGCAGCAGGGAAGGCCTGACAACATTCACAGCAGCGAGAGCGTGTGGCTCCTCTCATGGTAGCCCAACCAGGAAGTAAAGCATTAGACCAAACCTGTGGGGAGGCAAAGTCTTCCAAATCTCAGGCCTGGTGGCTCACATCTGCCAACTGTGTTCCAAAGGTTCTGTACCTTCCCCAAATAAAGCCACCATCAGGGAACCAATTGTTCAAAGTGTGAGCTCGGCAGGGGATCGGTAGACTCAAACTCTAACAATTAGGTGGCCCCCACTTCCCCAACAAAAGTGTTTAAGGGCACAGACCTACCAAACATGTTCTATGTCACATAGAATCAGGAGCCACCTTTTAGAGACTGAAATGCCACAAAAGTGCCTCAGATACTTATTGAGTTGGGAGGCTTAATTATGAAAAAACAAATACGAGCAAGCATGTGACTGCTCAACTTACCATTAGGTTATGAGAAGTTATCAAATGAGCAATCAGGGGCTTGCGTACCTCGCTGCACTTTTTATCTGTCCCTCTCGAGCCTCCAGAATGGGTGTCAGACTCTGCTGGATAGTCTGCAATCGTGCCCATGAGCCTAATCCCTGCAATCTCCTTTGCTGAGAATGGCTATCTGGAACCTAGGATATGCCTTCTCCCGTATTATGGCTTATTTTCTCTTTGCCAAGGAAATACCAGCCAAGCTTATTTTTTAACAGGAATGCTGGAGAAAGACATGTGGGAGTGCTTTGGTCGACATTACTGGTAAAAAGTACCCTGATAGTTCTACCTGCCAAGGGAGGAGACACTCTGAAAGGAAGCTTAGGAGGCAGGCAGAGGGGCAAGGCAGGGCATAGATATGCCAGAGAGAAATCTGTACACTGCTTGACGATGCCAGGTAACAAACAGTGTGTATTATGAACAGCTTATGACACTTAAAGGGTTGTCTATGAGTGTCCTGTCCTCGCTTTCTTGCCTTTGAGGGAACAGAGCTGACAAAGAGACGTTAGGAAGACAAGCCTAAGTGGTTGGGGCTCCGGAAACTAGATGATGAACTAATATTTCCTTACTGTGGATTTGAATCTCTAGTGTTTAACACCCCCTTTAACTTCCTTCCCTTTCCATGGGGGATGGGGGTATTATGAACACCATTCTAGATAGAAGCAGAGGCCAAAGTCAAACCTTTCTATGATGGTGAGCAAAGGCCTCTACTGAGGCAGAGCCAGAAAGAATCTGGACATTAGCATCACAAGCTAGACACAGAATTTCGAGCAGAATCCCCTTTGTTATTAAAATGTCAGGGGTCCAAAGTTGAGTTGGGGGAGAAAAGTGTTCACATCCTTCTTCCATCCTGGACATCCACACTGGTCCAGTCTATTTCAGAAAGAAGTCAAACCTTGTTTCCTGGTACATCACAAATGTCTGTTTTTATAGACTTGGCAATCATTATCTTGAAAACCTGCATCAGCACTTTGATTCCAAATCTACAAGAATCTCCCTTTATATAAAGATGTGTCATCCTATGAACTGACATTCAAGACTTGGAACCAATGTGAATAAGCACTGAAGAAATGTTAATTAAACTAATTATCTCTATTCCTCAGAATATTCCATACCGACGAAAAATGCTTCTTAGAAAGCAAAAGGTGCCTTCCTGTCTGAAATATAGTCTTATAGTGTAGCATAGGCTTGAATTCATGAACCTCTTGCGCCAGATTCTCAAATGCTGAGATCACAGTGATGCATCGCCATGCCCGTTATATCACCACGCCCACCTTAAGAAATGCTTTAGAAACAGCAGAATATGTTACACACTCTAGAAAGTGTAAGAGTCAGAGCATCAGGAGGCCTGCTGTAAGATTGTGTCTCCTAGAAATGACACGGAACCTACACTCAAGGTACTGAAACAATATGGCTGCCTTAAAAAAAGCCCCGGAGCAAGCACATCTGTCCCTAAACTCAAACAAAGAACAGGGGAAATTAGTCTATTTTTTTTTAAGGTTAAAATAATTTTTAAAAATAAAAAGAGAAAATATTTAAATCTCTTTCTCTCTCTGAGACACAGAAACACATTTTCCGTTTTTCGACATGGGGTTTCTCTTCTCAGTGTAGCTCTGGCTGTTATGGACCTCACTCTGTAGATCAGGCTGGCCTCGAACTCAGATATCTGCCTGCCTCTGCCTCCTGAGTGCTAACATTAAATGTGTAGGTCACAATGCCCAGCTGTGTGTGATGAGAAAGAAGGAAGGAAGGAAGGAAGGAAGGAAGGAAGGAAGGGGGAGGGAGGGAATGAGGGAGGGAGGGAGGGAGAAAGGGAGGGAAGGAGGGAGGGAGAAAGGGAGGGAGGGCAACATCCAACATAGCAATGTGGAAGTAACAAAAAGTCAAGGCATAGGGCACAAAAGTCACCTCCTCGCTTCCCATCTCAGTCATACACAAGTGGAATTTAACATTTGAAACACAAGGTTGCCCAGATGGTTCAGCAGTTAAAGGTGCTTGCCACCAATCCTGACAACCTGAATTCCACCCCTGAGTCACACACTGGGGAAGAGACAACTCATACATACTGTCTTCTGAGCTCCACATGTGCACCATGCCTTCAAACTCACATGTGCATTTGGCAGAAATGAATAAAGGCAATTCTAGCTTAATAGCACTCAGGCATAGACATAGGTCAATATAGTAAACTGATCTTTGACAAAGGAACAAAGGCAACAGATACTGAAAGGGGCTACATCAGCTGTGTACAAACATCTAGACACAAATCTTATAACCTCTGAAACAATAGTCAATATGGACAACAGGCCTCAATGGAAGTGCAAAACTATAAAACTGAAAGATATCACAGAAGAAAATCTGGAAGAATTTGAAGAGGAAGAGAGGGAGGGAAGAGAAAGAGAAAGAGAGAGAGAGAGAGAGAGAGAGAGAGAGAGAGAGAGAGAGAGAGAGAGAGAGAGAGAGAGAGAGAGAACCATTGTCAGAGGAATACAAGACAAGCTCTGCACAGGGAAAGAGTATTTATTATCTACTATAGGCAAAGAGCTCTTCAAATTAAATACTAAGAAAACAAACGCCTGTTTCAAACAGCCCAACCATGTTAGCAGATGCAAACCATTACAGAAGACAGACAAACAGTGACTATGACCATGAATCAGGCTCTAACCCAGCATCCTCTAGGTGAACAGGAGCTTCACAAAACAAGACGCTCACTCCATGGGTCAAAACTCAGAACTGGAGACCATTAAATACTAGAGGGTGCAGAGTAACAGGAGCTTTTATTCATCCATGGTGGGAATTCAGAAATGGCACAGTCACTTGGCAAAGGCAGTTTGACAGAAAAATTTTTTTTAATGAACATGTTATTAAACACTTGTCCTAGAAAGTTTGTCTAGTGTCTGAGCTCAGCTATTCTTTTGAATGCTTAGGAAAACCTTAAGCCAGTGGGAAGCAAAGAGCAAAACAGTTTAGTGGGACTACATATAGCTAGACACATAAAGCCCTCAAAGCAAGAGGCACTGATGGGGAGAGAAGGCAGTGGCAGGGTTGGAAGAGAGCTGCTGTGAATCCTCTATCTGACCAGCAAAGGAAGAACACAAGAGCCTTCAGATCTGGAGTAAAAAACCTCTGATCCATCAGTGTTTCACAGAATCGTCAAAAGACGTGAGTGTGCATTTCTTCAAAAAGCATGAACAAATGGCTAACAAGTACATGAAAAGGTGCCCAACACCACTAACCATCTGGAAAATGTAAATCAAATGATAGAGTGCTGCCTTCATAGGCATACACTGCTAGGCCTGCCAGAATAGCAACTATTATATAGAAATCAAAAGATAGCATTTACATTTTAGATACTTACCCCATACGATTGAAGTCAGGATCTCATGGTGCTTTTGTGTGCATACATGCATGCAAACACAGACCCACATGTTCAGACTCACTCTCTCTCTCTCTCTCTCTCTCTCTCTCTCTCTCTCTCTCTCTCTCTCTCCTTACTATGTCATGATGTGGAAATGTTTCTTGATGGAACAGTGGATAATGAACGTGAGGTAGTGTGTGCATGTAGAATATTATGCAACTCTAAAAGAGAGGTGAATCCTGCCATGTGTGACATCCTAACAATCTTAACAAGCTAAGAATGTTAACTGACATACTAAGAGTCACCTGCGCATACTAAGAATAACCTGAATACGATTATAGATTTTCATACATTTTTGCCTTTACTCCCAAATGGCCCTACATGAACCCATTCAGAATTCCACTCATGGTCATTTTATAATCAGAAAATTAAAAAAACATTTTGAGGGTAATAAATTATTCCATTTGTTTATTTTGTAAGTGTGTTATGTATATATGGGGGGATGGGTATGCCATGACTTGAATGTGGAGGTCAGAAGACAACTTGCAAGAATCAATTTTCTCCTTCTACCATGTGGTTCCTGGGGATGGAACTCAGATCTTATGGCTTCCAGGCAAGTGCCCCTAACTTCTGAACAATGTCACCCTCCCTTAATGAATAATCTTGATAATATTTTCTTTCACTTCTGATTAGTAAAGTAAAATAGCAAGGTTAGAAATTGAACTATTTTTTTAAAATCTGATTTTTCAATAGATTTTTTTTAAAAAAAGAAATCAATAATAAGGTATTTCTGTAGCTATTTTTCATTGTCCAGACCAAACATAATTCAAAAATAGCATATTCCTGGCTGGAAAACTCTATGACTCTGATTCACAGAAGCATCTAGTGGGTATCACTTTGCTCCATGAATTTTTTCAACAGTCAACAAATCTGTGTGTTTGGGGTTGTTCTATTCAAGCAAAGAGGATCGGACACTGAAAGAGAGGCTGACGCACACTTCAGTAGCTTGCAGGACAGTGGGGTTGAAAAGAACAGTGTGTACACATCAGCCCAGCTGACGTTTGAGAATGACGGCCAAGATCAGACTCATGAAAAACAAAGAACCCCTTATCACTTCACGTTTCAAACTCAGTCTCCATCTACCACACCATACTCACCCCCTTTCTACCCAGCACCTTGGGAAACACAGAACTCGGAGGAAAGGAAACTAGAACTTCAGAAGGGAGAGGCATTGCAAAGAACAAGAGTCTTGGAGTCTAAATGCAAAGAGTTCACATTCAGGTTCTGCCTCTCGCCAGGTGTGCTACCTGGCACAAGTCAACTGAGTTCCATGTCTCTGTTAGAATGGAGATGGTGACGGGAAGCTTTCTTTGATTTAAGTGAAATCAGTCCCGGGTGAATGCTCAGGTATAAAGAAGTGCTTAGCAAATCAACCTTTTGTCTTACTCAAAACCCCACATGTTCACCCATAAACCAGCGAAGAGTCATGAACTAAAATGAAAAAGTTGTTGCAGGAGGAAAAAGGTCCTGACTTTCATTTGGGGTGATGAAAACCGTTTTAGATTGTCATGATGTTTCCCTAACTCTAAGGCAGGGAAAAAGCAATGATCGCACTGTCAATGGACAGATTGAATGTTGTGTCAATTACATTTCAATAAAGCAACAAAAACTGGAACAAGAAGAAGAGCAGGAGGAGGAAGGAAGGAAGGAAGAAAGGAAGGAAGGAAGGAAGGAAAGGAGAGAGATCAATGAAATGCTTCAATTGATGTTGATCTAGATGGGTCAGTAGCTATTCTTTCAAATGGTGAGTTCATTTCCATCTTATAATTATAAATGTATCTTCAGTTCAAAGTCACTGTAACATCAAGACTCCTTCAAAATTTCTTTATAAATTCCTTCTTTTAGGGAAAAAAGGGAAAAACTTCAGCTGCACACAGACACACACACACACACACACACACACACACACGCACACACAACTTACAAGACAACTTTCATCTTTTCTCATACCTAAGTCCTACAAAAAATTTACTTTTAAATTTTTGAAGCTCTGTATTCAAATATATAAGTTTGTCTTTGAGATAAAGGAACAAAAAAGGGTTTAAAATATCTTTATGAAGTGAGTTCAAGGCTTCTGATTCATTACTTAACACCCGGTGTCACCACCAAAGAATGGATAGAGATAACCAAAAAGTAAATGTTGATCTAAAACAATGAAGTCGAGTCCTACTTGAAAGCAGCGTGTTATGCATCTTGATAACAGGAAAGGCGGCTGTACTGGGGCTTTCCAACAAAACACACAGTCCCGACGCTCACCGCGTCCACAGCGTGCCCACATTACTTCAGCAGAACAGCGTTAACTGTACTTCCCAGTGTTCTGTTGTTATTGCAAATCTTTTCTTAAAGATGTTGGATGAACACAGTGGTTTGCCCTTGAAACGCTGGCTACTTAGCTGAAGAAGGAGGATGGCTTGATCCTAGGACAAGTTAGTAAGATTCTCTCAAAAATGAAACAGCCCAGAACTCAGGATAACCAGAAGTGAAGACATGGTTTGAGTCTGGTGAACACATGCTTTGGTTTTTGACGTGTGTTTCCTTTCCACGTGAATGTGCACTCTGGAAGATGCGAGCTTTGCACTGCTCTGCCACCAGTGACGGTGGCTTTCAAGGGACCATCTGCACTCTCATTGCCACCTCCCTGTAAGTCGGGCAAAGAAGGCTATGGGAAAGAAAGTTCATGGCTAGTGCATGCAGTGGGACAGATTATAATAAATACTTCCTTCAGTCCCTCAAAACCTCCATGGGAGTTGGTTGAGAATCAAGGCTAGACCCCTTTTTTGACCAGTGTAGTAATTAAGGTACTATTTATTTTTGACAAATACATGAGCTGATAAATTTCTACTGAGCACTGGACACCAGTTCCAGCCACCGGCTAGTTCGACGTTTCCAGTGACTTCGTGGTTATCAGTAATGGGAGCGGATAATGAAGCGTGCAAGTTAACAGTGTCATTTCATGGCCCCACGAATCACAGACAAGTTCATAACAACACAGCTGTGGACCTCACTAACAGTTTCTCACACCGCAAAGCATCGCCCAAACTCCGTGCTTAGTCACAGAAGACACAGTGTAAGCCTGGATTAGTCCATAATCTCTTCTCAAATGAATCAGAATTTTAAAAGAAATGTTCTGTTTGAGGTGGTAGGATCAGTAAGCAAATACTGCAGAATAAGAATCGTAACACTGTATTTTAGACTAGCCTCAATTATGCACATCAATTGCCTTTTAATGAGTTATCTTGAAACTCACTACACTGCACATTTATGACTTTGGAGATTCAAGAGAAGCAGAATTTATGAACGTCTCTAGTGGTTTTAAAAGAAGAGTCATTTATTTCTCCAGTTAATTACCTTTAAAACAATCACTTCCTAAGCCCCACCCCCACTGGAAAGCAAAGGCACAAAACACCATGTCAAGAAATTCCTAGATGGCATTCTTCCTTTCAACCCACTGGTATTCATTCCACTGTCTCCTAGGAAATTTCCCATTGATGATCTAAGCAAGGTTGGTTTGTTTGCCTGCTTGCTTGTTTGTAGACAGGGTCTCTCTGGAGCCCAAGCTGGCCTCAAGCTTACATTCTTTCTCTCCGTCTATGGATTGCTGGAACTGCAAGTGAGAACCACCTTCTCCAGCATAGATGCTACAGTAAAATTACTATTGGTTTCTGGACTATTTCAAAAATAATTCAGCAGAAACTACCAAGAAATAAACCTATAGTGCCTGGCTCATTTGTGAACTCAACAGTAAGGCGCCTCCTGCTATATTAGGAAGGGTGGTGTCAATTGGTTGTTCCTGAGGACTGTTCTTCAAATTCTCTCTGGTTCATCTGGATGCTCAAGGCTTCCCATATCCCTCACTACTAACTGAACAACTATGCTTGCCTCCCATCCTTCAGCATCTTGGTAGATCTTATGAACCATTGGGCAAAGGAAAGTGTCCATGGTCCATTTTATGCTTGGGTACTTGAGACAATGAATACATGTAAATTCCCTTAAAGAGAAAGGATCAAGGAACTTAAAAAGGACCTAGCATCTCTCTTTCTCCTTTTCTCTCCCATGCTCCCCCAGTCACTTTTGAAATATTACACCATTAGTGGCAGGTCATTAACCAAACCAGATCAATACTCACATCCACACCAACTCAACCTGACTCCGTGCTTAGGGTGATATGAGTCTGAAAGGCATCCATTCCTTTTTCAGTGGTCCAACAGCACAGTGCTGAGGACTCATGACCAGTGGGAGTTCAAGAGGCTGTCATTGGCAAATGTCAGTGTTCCTTTCTCTCCTTGGCTTTACTTAGTTAATCATTATGGGAAGGAGAAGGGAAGGGCTGTTATAGAAATGGACGGTAGACACAGCTGAACCAAGTTTTTTTCTCCCATATTTGGCCACCTACCCAAAAAAGGTCCAATAAGAAATACGATTGAGGGGCTGGAGAGCTGGCTTATCAGTCAAGTGTTCAGGTGCCAGGATTCATATTCTTGCATGTCCTGCAACACTGCCATCGGTAACTCCAGCTCTGGGAATCCAAACCCCCTTTGGACCTCTTCAGGCACCTGTGCTTATGTGTACCTACTCACAAATGCACTCACGTGCACATAATTAAAAATGAATAAAAACTGTTGAAAATCCCTCATTTAAACAAAATGCTAAAGAAAACACACTCAAGACTCCTAAAGCCAAGTTCAACACATGTATTTACATATAGTACCGAATTCACCAATTTATTCCCCCCACTTTTAAGAGCAAATTTTCAAACAAACTCTTATTTTTTAGGCATGTGTGTCCCAAATGTCACGAGTGAAATGCTATGGAAATTCCTCCAACATCTGTGAGTCATTTCATACAATCCATCATGGCTCCTAAACGTTCATCTTAAAGAAGAAAGATCAGAGTAGAATAAGCAAACACCCACATGTAGTAATAGTTTTTCTCTCCTATTAAGCACAGTCTGAAGCCTGCTAATTTTTTCCAGAAGCAACTTCACTATTAACACTTTATTTCCATGCACAACTTGGTTCTTGAACAACTAGAATTTCACTTACAAGCTGTAACTGGAGAAGCAAAGACTAAACTAAAGGAAGCCAACCCTAATGAGAGTTTCCAAATTCAGGAGGCAGCTAAATACTTAAGTCATGTCCAATCCAGTCTCTATTCCTACTACCTCCAAGAGGCTGCAAAAATATCCACTATCCCGTGACAACTGTAACTATGAATTCCTGAGATTCAAATGTACTATCAAATTAAAACATAGGCACATACGACCTCCACATTATCAAATTGTATTTGGTGTGTGTGTGTGTGAGAGTAGGAATGGATTTGACTCAACTCAATTCATAGGCCTCTAATCCCAGGCACCTGACAGTGGTATAAATATAAGGCTAAGCAGTTGTTTCTTTTGTCAATCTTCATTGGACAAACTATTGCATTTTTTTATACCTTTCTCTTTCCTCAGCCCCCAAGCTCCTCCCCTCTGAGTTCTGTAAAATAATTGCCTCTGAAAGTCTTTGCTTTTCCTTAAAAGGAGAAATAGTCCATTGAGTTTAATTTTTAAAGTGGGACCAAGGCATTAAGCACACTGTACTGAGAAAGAAATAAAGTAAATGTACCCTTCTTGAAAATGGGTGTGTATTAAATACACATCTTAGGACTCAGGCCTCCATAAAGATGAGTTCTTACATTCTACAGAGGCCAGAAATCTAGTTTGTCCAACAAAAATAAGTAAGGAGACTGGGACTGCCCATGGTCGGCTACTATACCTTGCGTCTATAGCCACGAGCCAGTGCAGAGACACCCACAGATATGGCCGGGTGGAGGCACAGAAAACCAGTTCTATCAAATTCTGGACATCATCAGGCATGGTGGCACATGCTCGGAATCCCAACACTCAGAAGGCAGAGACCAGTGAATCATAAATTCAACACCAGCCTCCAATACAGACTGAAGCTATCTCAAAAAAATTTTTTTTTTAAATCAAAAACCATTTTTTTGAGGCTAGGGCGGAAGTGTTATGGGTTCCATTATTTGTATACTATCAAAACAATATCTTCGAGCTCTTTAAACACAGGACCAGAGCATCCGGATTCTGCTTCAATGTATACACTGCTTTGGCTCTTCAGCACAACCACTCAACACCCCCTGCTCCAAATAATCCACTTTTATTAGAGGCCAAGGTTAAAAGTCAAAACTAAACAGACTTCTAGGCAAACTGAAAAATAACCCAAACTGTCCCAGAAAGCTTGTGGCTAATTTTATAACATCTACCACCCAGTGAGGTCACACCGCAGGAAGCCGGTCCTATTCCACACTTACATAAATAAAATCATGACAAGCAATGAGCCCACTAAGAAATAGGAAGGCAGCGACTCATTTTAATGAGTAAATTTTCCAAGAAATCTCAATTTTGAGTTTACGGAAGTTAGCTCGTGTTTTCTTCAAATCTTCCCCCCCCCCTTGTTGCTGAAAATCTTTATATAACTAATTAACTGGGATGTTTTTCGTGTCTTGATTCTCTTTCCACAAGAGGAAGGATCAGCCTGAATCCCTTCTCCACCATCTGCTCTACAGAGGAGAACCCTTGGGAGGAAATTCAACCTGAGGGGCCCAGAATTCCATATAACTGGCCCTTGGTCTGAGAAGTATGTCCTAAGCAAACAGGCAGGATAAGAAAAGTTTAAATTTCTCTGCTCTCGAATCACTTCCCAGCCCTGTATTCTCAAGGTATTGCATTAAGTGGCTTTTCAGACTGTCAGCAAACCCAAACTAAAATGCAATGATAGAGAAGATGGGGGAGAAAAATTCTAAAATCAAATTAAAGTTTAGGTATCACTTCTATTTAAACAAACAAGAACTAATCCCATAACTATTTTCACTTCCTTTTACTATATAGTTAATATGTTTTTCTTCGTCACTGGCACCAGTTACAATTTTTGTTTTTAAATTATTTACCAAGAAACAAAACATACAAAAATACATATAATGTTATAGTAGACTTCAAAAATTTCTCCAGTCTTTGTTTTTTTCTTGAAACAGTCAGAGCTACTACTTCTGCAAAGCAGTAAAGCCCTCAGAGGGATGTGTCCAAGCCTCCATTGCATGTATTCTATCTTCTTCCTTCGAGTTTCCTCCTTTTTCCTTAATTCAGACAAACCCAACTAGTGATGGAGTCTCAATCTCTTCTTGTCCTGCTCAGCTTTGTCCTGAGTCTTCTCATAGATGCCCAAGTATTTGTAGCTGTCATCCATCTCTTTTACCCTTGACCAACCTTGCTTAAAGGGGAGAAAGCTTCCCCCATGTTCATGCTCCAAGGGTCCTCTTGAAACAACTGGTATGCAAGCTGTTTTCCGTCTCTGGGAGTTGCTTTTCAGTATCTTCTGGCCTGTTTATGATGCATGCCACTTGAAATACCCCACACCGTGTGCTATGAGACATGGCGACCTGATCTGGACTATCTGCATGACTGGTACTCCAACTTGTAGTCCCAATGGCGGTGATAGATGCATCCAGTTTCCCAAGGCCGTGTTTCCCTGGTGACTAATGGACTGCACTTGCCAAATGGCTTGCTGAGTTAAGGGGCAAGAAAGGTTCTGTCTGGGGACGCAAAAGAGATGGCTGGCTCAACTGGGCCTTAAACCTTTAACCTTAGCTTCATTAGCTCGGAGCACCAACCAGCCCCAGCTGCATCGTGACAATGGCCCTGGCTATTTGCAAGGGGCCCTGTTCGATTCAGTAGGTAGATAGATAAATATAAGACCCCACAACACAGAAGCAGACAAATTAGCTATCATACCACAAATAAAATGAACTTGAGCTCTGTCTCCTTAATACCTTTTAGGAGAAAGTTGCTCCTGACCCCAGTTCTCACAGACGGTCCATGTTAGTCCTCTGTATGAAGAAGCCTTTTTAAGGCTCTGCCTCATCTTTAAGGTAAAGGCAACTAGGCACACAGGACAGCTAAGCATCATTATTTAACCCAAGATTTAGAGAACCTACAAACACCTTTCCGTCCTCTCAAACCACAAGGAAAATAAATTCCCCTCGCAGATGGACAGAGATACATCATGGAGAAGAGGGCAGAGGGAGATAAATAAAAATAAATGATATTTACCTTCTTCTGTTTCATGCCACACGATCCCTTCCAAATTGACACTGGTCCCAGGTTCACAGGGCCCAAGACACTCTGGTTCTGTCACTACTCCAACTTCACACGTATTGACACCCACGGACCGAGTCCGAACCAAAAGCTGTTCGACTGGTGCTGCAATATTGGATGAAGATGGGGGAAAGTAGGAGGGCGGAATCTGAGGTGCGAGACTGCTGGCAATCGGCGGCGGTGGTGCCGGCACTGTAAACAGGGGGTCAACCTGAAAGACAGACAGGCTTACTGCAGGGGTGATGCATTCTGGGAGTTCTCTGTAATGCAATCTGCTAACATCGCTTCTAGAACAGATCATCATTCTACAATCCATTTGCAATTATCATAGGCTTTGAGTGCTTTCATGGTACCAAAATATAAGCCGAACAGAAATGAGCATTTTGTGTTTCTAGGTCCGGGAAGGTGAAAGGGGGAGTGCTAGCTTCCTGAATGAGAAGCAGGCCTTCTAAATTCACCAACGGACAACCTTTTAGTCGGTGGAAATGTGAATGAAAAATGTTTTGTAAAATTAACACTACTTCCCATTCACACAGGAACCTCATTTTCAAAATTATAACATTATCTAAAGGAGAAAACTCTGATAAATACTAATAAACAACAATATCTATGTTATTGGACATTTAAATAAAGGAGATGGACTGCAATTATTCTCAGAGTACTTTATGAAGCATAATGAATTAAATCACTACTAAAATATATTAACTTACTCTGCTGAATACATAAAATTTATAACTTGATTATACACACTGAAGCACATAAACTGAATATTAGCCTGTGTTAAGAATCAATTCCTAATTAAGTGTTCTAGCGTGAAGTTTAGCAGGAATTCATAAAGAGGATAAATAACTGTGTGTGCCTGGCATCAACATAACCTGAGCTCTCCAAACCACAAAGCTTTTGGTGGTTCATCTTATCAAGGCAACGGAGGAGCTTGACCAAAGCTTGGCAGCCCCATCTCAAAATCCAAAAGAAATGGGAACGCCAGCCAAGTACAAGGCCTAGCTGTCCAAGAATGTCCCCTTGGCGCCCCTAGAAAGGCAGCAAAGGTGCTCTTCTCAGAGTTTAGATGCCCAGCTGAGATGAAAACAAAGCCCGAATTTGTACTAGACAGATTGTCAGCCATTTGTTTGGTTCACATGACAACTGCTAGGACTGCCACTGAACAGCTCTGATTTGACCTTGGAAACAGGTCATTGGTTGAGAAAAAGGCGTAGAGGAACACACCTGTATACTGGGACTGAGGGTTACCTATGCACTGGGCACAGACGATGGCAATGCACGGGCATTCGCCATCAGTGGGGTTAGCAGACAGTAAATGCTAAGAAGGACACACAGATGGCCGACCTAGTAAAACTCCATCTGTTGTGCATACATCCCTTGCTTCATAAAGTCTACTTTGCAGTCTTTGGCTACAGATGTAATATTACATAGTTTTTGTTGCAAGGGAGTAAAAAAAAAGAGTATTTCAATAGAGCCTGATGAGAAATTGTGCTCCTTAACCTGAAGAGGCAGTTGACTGTGTGAGCTCCTGGAAGAAATGACCAGGCGACCCTCTACAATTTGCATCCTACCTAAAATGCTTATAAACTGACATCTCTTCCTCTGCGGCTCTTCTAGATGCCAGAGAACAGCCCTTCACCCATCTGCATGTTAAAGAAACTTAATTTCCTGCTCTCAAAGCCACTATAAAACTTCTTTTGCACCATACTTTTTTTTTTTGTTCTGCATTCTTGATCCTGATCGCAGAGTCCCAAAAAGAAAAGCCCTCAGCAGGGCCAAGTCTTAGATAAGGTGATTTATGCCTTCGAGTTACTGCTGCTTAAAGTGGATCAAAGTTCGCACAGCAAGTTCTTGTTTAAAATGGGGGTTGATAAAGAGGAAAGGAGTTCTGCAGAAGGAAATTAAGGCAGAGAGAGAGAGAGAAGCACAGTCCTAACTACAGTTTTTATTGCAGATAAAAAACTGTGTGAGATCAGAATCACACTACAAAATTAAAAACTGCAAGGCGATGGTTTAATGCTAAAGGGACAAATATGGAATGTCTGAAAATAGCCTCAGGTGGCCTAATTCACAGCCCACACTAATACTGAGAACAAAGACGACTTGAGTTGATGTGTAAGAAAATGGGCCAAAAGAAAAGCAGTGAAAAGTCCGAGAGTGCGAGAGAGAGTGCGAGAGTGCTGCCGTTTAGATTCAGAAGGCAAGGACAGAATGACAATGAGCGGGACATTTCTGGGTGCAGGACTTTGGCTCAAGATCTGCCACTAATTAGTCTGTGACCCTCCCTAATCCCTTAACCTCTCTGACTAAGGTCCACTTTCCCCAATTTGGAAAATGGATTCTTTAGCCTTCTAATGTTGCTAACAAACCTTATTACACCTGTTTCTGCATTAAATACCCATTTCACCACAACCCCACTTAGAGACAGATCGGACACACCCCATAGTATTTGTGATACTTATATAATTTCAAAACTCAAATTTCCTTTTGAAATTTTTGTTGTGGAGCCGCTGCTGCTGCTGCTGCTGGGGGCCAAAACCCAGGGCCTGGTGCAGTCTCTGTCTATGCTCTTATCACTGTGAGACACTCTCAACCCTAAGTCCAAATTCCTGAAGAATTCCAGTTTCTTGGTAACGAAGGCGTCTGAATAAGCTAATCGTGTTTATTTTCATGAACACACTCCAAATGTAATGACCAAAGCTGAGTTAGTGATAAGAGAGAAGTCCCATCCAACATGATTTAAAACAAGGAAGTGAAGGTTCAGAAACTTGGACTATAAATATGAACTTACTCATAAAATGATAATAGTCTAAAGGCCTTAACACCTGGTAGGCAATATGATCTCAAATATGCAAATCTTTGTTTGACACCATTGAAGTTCTCTCTTTTCCTCATGCAACCCATAGCTGCTATTTCCAGAAGAACTGGCCCTGTTCTCCCCCACAGTCCTATGAGTTCTGTAGAGGTGGGGCACAAAGACCACCCATGTGGCCTTCAGCAGATCCTCCTCCCTACAGGTCACCAAATGGAAAGAAGGCTTTCGGGATGGGAATTACAACCACTCCCAGAGTGTTTTATTTGGCCGATTTGATATTTTTAAAAAGCATTCCTCTTATTTACTAATACTTAGGAGCTTAGAGAAGAATCTGAATTTCCATTAGCTCAAATAATGACTGGAAATGGAGCTTCATGGAGCCCGAATTCCTCACATCGGTTACATGCAGCTCCGTGTGTCTGTGCCTCGAAACTTTGCCTGAGGCTATCATGGAATGTTCCAGCAAGAAGCCTACCTACATCAACCCACTCAATTCTAGGGAAACTTGGGTCCCACTTTTGGGCAAGAACAATAAGCTAGTTCAGATGTCAGCCAGAGCAGCAGAGAAGAACACATGGCAGTAGGAAATTCACAAGAGAATCACCTACCCCAGGAGACTAAAACAGAGTGGAACATTCAGAGAATATGGTCAGTAATTTCTACCAGGTAAGGAAATGTTCCTCTGAGAAGGTCTCAGTTCTCTCATGTATGTCATGGTTTTACACAGAGAGCACACATACCATGCCCATAAGCAGGACCTTAAAGGATACATTACAGTTAATTTAGTATTTGTTGAGACAGGGCTACCTTAAACAGAGTAATCTGACTTCAGTCTGTGCACTCTCCTGCCCCCCCTAGTCCTGGGATTACAAGACCCACACCCTGCCTCCATGGTTACACAAAAAGATCAACTTCTCCTGAGCAATTTCTCAGGTCACTGACCCACACCGAAGCCATAATTTCTTCAGCCAATGAAGCTTGTTAAGGCAGAGGACTGCAAATCATTCCACAGGCCTGTCTGCTGTGGGGCAGCAGCTCCTGAGCAAGGCAGCGGAAGGGGTGTAACTAGGGTTTTGTGAACAGGAGGCCTGGGTTCAAGTCCTGGCTCTACCAATTCATGGTGTATGGGAACCTAAGTCAATGACAGCTAACATCAAGATCAGAATCTAAGAAATGGGGATGGTAATGGCCATCACATCCACTGGGTTGCAAGGAAAACTGAGATAGCTCATGCAAAAGGAATGTTCAGCACAGGGTACAGTACAAATGAAGGTAGGAAGTAATGACCAACACACCCAAAGAGTTGCATTAAGACTGGGTACATCTCTGTAAACACTGTCTTAAAAAAGAGTGGCAGATTTCCTCGGTTTGATATTTCACCTCTCTAAACCCTACACACAACCTTAGAAAGCTGCTTTTTCTATGCTAGTATATTGAACACAAATCTGTAATCCCCTCTAAATCATAGCTAAGTTTGGTTAAAATGTGTTAAAGTATAAGAAAAGGGGGCTTTAACTCAGAGAAGCTCAGCCTGGGGAAACACAGGCTCTTTCAAACACTGACACCTGGTAACCTGGCAGCCTGGTAGCTGTCCGTCCGCTGATGCCATCCACACCCATTTGATTGTCTCCTAGCAATGGCTAGAGCATCCCAGAGGTTCTGATGAGCCCTGAATTACGAAGAAGTGTTCCAATCTCCAGTTACGCTTTTTCTCACACAGCCTTCCCAAAAGTCTACTCCTCCTCCTCTCGCCCCCACACATCCATCCACCAAAGAGCGACCACAACGATAAAAAAGAAAAAGGAAAAGGGAAAAAGGCAAAGAAAAGAAAAAAGAGTGGGCTCGAACCCCTCTCCCCTAAGGCTAGCAAGCTTTTCAAGAGAATCAATCAGCGCTAATTAATCATAAATGAGTTGAAATGACAACTTCAGTTGTAGAGCTGTGTTCAAGGGAAGCGTGTAAGAGGTGGGGCATTCGTGATCAGCAGGGCGGTGCGATCAGACCCTTCGCTCTTTAGAGTTGGAATCCTAGCTTGGTTATTATTCGCTATGGATGCTCAGGCAAGCCACTAGATCTCTATGTGACTCTTCATCTGAAAAAGCAAAAACAAAACATAAGTAGCCCCTAGATAATGTGGCAGGGTGTCAAACAAGCAACCTTAATTCAGGGCATAGCACAGAGTTAAAAGTAAGTTGGAGCCAGTGCTACTATCAGAATTATTACCATCATGGCAAATTCATCTGAGACCTAAACGAAGGGAAATTGATGAGTGGTTTGGTCCTAAGAGGCCAAAGGTTAGGCTTTAGTACAAAGAGCAGTTCAAGCAAGGCAACTCTGCATACCTTCCTGGGGGAAGAAACATATTTCTAATAAGATAGTCCTCATTTAAAACGCATGGGGGTGGTGGGAGGCTTATACAGTACTAGTAGTGAAAAATTAACGGATCAGAAAAAAAGTACAGGCCAGTTATAGCAAAGGTTCCTTTGTCAAAGCTCTTGTCTGTCATCTTGATGGGACACTGATGTAACCTATTAAAGCCCAAAAGAGGAAAGCAGCCATCTCATCTCGGGGTTGGGGGTGGGAGGGTGGGGATAGGGGGCAGGGGAAGAAGCAGGAAAAAAAAAAAGACTCGTAAGTCTAACAGCTGGTGGTGGCAGCCTGTCAAACTGAGGAAAGTTAATGTCAAGAACAGACGCGCCGCAGTCTCTCGCTGTTGTTTTTGCATGATTATTCCCAGGTGTTGGTGCACGCTGTGCAGTAGCCTGGCTATTTATCACGCCAGAGAGGCTAAGAGCAGGGGGCGGGGGCGAGGGAGAGCAAAGGGGTGGAGGGAGGCGGGGAAGAGAAGGTTATTTACACAGATAGCCAGCACTTAGTGTGTGTAATCAGAGGGCTGGGAGCAGGGGAGTGGGGGAGAGACGTGGGGGGGGGGCGACTCTGCAGAGGTCCTGGCAATATTTTTTCTGTTCACCTTATTTCAAGGGCTTCCTGACTGCTGATGAGCCAGGAAGGCTCCAAAGCTCGAGTGCTGGGGGTGGCTGCTTTTCATCATTGAACATTTGACTGTGTCAGCCAGGGGAGGGTCTGCGCTACCAGGAAACTCAAAGCAAATACAGAGGGGTCTCCCGGGCTGGGCTGAGGGGCAATGCAGCAGGTACTCTAGACCAACAAAGACACATCCACGTGGCTCTGCTGCAGGAGACCGCCAGTGAATTCAGCCTGGGAAACCAGTCCACCCCCATCCCTCCCTCCAATTGGCCTGCATCGGGGTTGAACCCTGACAGGGCACCGTGCCCGAGGTTTCTTCCCATCTGTTCTCACAAATCTCCACACGGCTCCTGCCGTTAACCCCTCAATCCTGGGATTCTCAGACTGCCAACCGCCACAGGCGGGAGGAGTGGTGTTTCAGTTTGCACAGAGTCAATGTTTTGATTCTCTGAGCATGCTGGGGCATGGGTACTTAAGGCTCACATTTTCTTCATATCCTGGTATTTGGCTGTTTTATTAGATTGCCCACAGTCACCTCTTAATTTAAAACGCATTAGGCAGAAGACTGCTCTGCCGAAAGTGGAAATCCGGGCTTTTTGGAGGTGACCACTGGCAGCCATGACAGCAAATCTGTGTTAGACAGCTGCCTGACGTCATTGTTGCCTTAGCAAAGCTGGGTCGGCTTAAAAACATGTTCCTTAGACACCGATCCCCTCTCCAAAATTAATCACGTTTAAATTTCCGTCTCTGGTGGACAAACCAGAACAGAGCCCCCTTTGGTCATTATTCTTACTTTAGCCTCTCCTAAATGTGGTAGACACTTCTGAGAAACAACATCAATGCAATTTATGCTTTGGGACTTGCTGTGCAAAAAATAAAGGGGGTAAGGACAAATTCATGCTAATGATTTAAGGGACCAGTTCTCCTCTAACCCAGAGTCTCCACCATTGCCACATTAGAGAGGCAGAAATGAGATACCCCAATGCAGGGGCAAATTATCCAAAGAGCTAAAAATTCAAAAGCCGTGCCTGCTTGTTGCTTTCGACTTGTTTGTAGAAAGAGTACACATTCTGAGCTACTGTTTAACACACAACATAAAGGGATTAGAATAGTTTTCAAACAGACATCATAGGCAGGATTATATTGTGAGCTCGCTTGTGTTGTGTGTGTGTGTGTGTTTTCATTTGATCTTCACAAAATCGTGAAGAGATGAAGGGTCTCTTAGGGAGAGCAACCAAGCCAGAATTTGAACCGACCAAGGTCAACCAAAAGTAGCAACCTGCTCTAAAAGTGAAACAGAGCCTGAGACAGAATGGCTTCTCCTTAGGGAAGTTCTTATCCTTTTGTGTACACAGGAAGTCAGGCACCCGAGTTACTTTAAATGCCTATGGTTTGATGTTTGCACACAAATACTGTGATTCCCCCCAAACTCCTACCCCTAACCCCAGAGGCAGAGGACTTCGTACATGAGTACATGAGTTTGAATCCCCAAACTCCATGAAAAAATGTTGGGACATGGTTGAGCATGCACCTGTAAACCGTGTGGTGTCGAGGTGGGTGGGTGCACAGACAGGAGATAGCTGGGGCTTTCTGGATGTTATCCTAGCTCAGGTTTGATAAGAGATCTTGTGTTGATCTTGGGTCGAGGGAATAATGCAGAAAGTGATAGAGCAGAAGATCTTTTATGGCCTCTCAGAGGGTATGCAGAAATACATCAATATGCATAATACATACAAGTGGGCATACTTCACACACACACACACACCAGGCGCATGGGCACATGGGCGCACATACGCATGCTCATGCACACACCGGAACAGTGGAGGATTAGCTCCAAGGTACAGTATGTGGTGTAGCATGTATGAAACCCTGGACTCAGTTCCCAGCATTGAGAGGGAGAAGCCATAGCTGAGATGATGCTCAAGCCTAGTCATGACCATGGCTCCGGCCCCCTGGGGCCAGAAAGACTGCTTTCATTTCCAGCCAAGACAAACAGAATGCTGGACACTCAGAATGTAAACAATCTAGGCTCTCTATAATGCTGCTTGGGGGTGGGGAGGAAGGGTGTCACTGTCCATCAGGAATCACCCTAGATGTGGCCCTAGGTGCAAGCACATATAGAAAGCGGGCTTAAACGACAGCACTCTAAACTACCTTGTCTGGCTTTGGCTCTTTTCCAAGCACCATCATCAAAGGTATGGTGTGTACTGACAGTGTAATTACACCACTCATCCCAATGCTTTCATTTTTGTTTTGTTTTTATTTTGTTTGGAAGCTAAGCTAAATCTCCCCTCAAAGATGTTCAATGTGTAATTTCATACAGATCTAAGCCTTGAGAACTCTTCTACCGCGTCCTATCAGTTGTCACATACTTAAGACTCATTTGTGTTCTCTCAAAGACTACTGCTCCACAGCTGAGCCACAGACAATCAATCTATTCTGAAAGTGAGTGTGCTCGGGAATAGTAGGGGTAAATGGTTGGTTTTCACATCCTGTTTCCAAAGATACTTAAAATATGAAAACAAGCCACAGGGAAAGGTGGTGGAGATCACAGCAGGTGCTGGAAAGGCTGCCTTCTTTCTGGGAAGAATCCTTTTTACTATCTATCTCCTTGGTATAAAGTCGAGTTCCGAGAAAAGTTCCACGCAAATTCCATTTCTCCCGTTACAAAGGCATCCCGAATGTGAACTCGGATGCTGCCCAGAAGAGGTTACTTACCTATGGGAGCCAAGGGGTCAGTTTCAACTCAATTGAACTCAGGCATTATAGTTCCAGGGTTCCTAAACTCTCATGAAGTCAGGTTGAAATAGGGGGCTAAGTGGCCATGTCTCAGCTCACCCTGTTAGATGTGGACACTACTTCTAGGAGGATGGAAGGACAAAGAAGAAAGGACAAGAAAGTCTAGGGGGAGAAAAGCCGTTTGTTTCTGCTCTTAACTAAAATCCTTTCTCTATCCAAGTTAGGTGACCTCTTCCAACCACCCAAAGGTAGTCTTGTAAAATGTATTGCATTGTACAATATATACTGCTAGTGATGAAGGACAAGGGAAAGACTGAGTCACGTCAAGCCCTTAGGCAGTGCCTTGCAAAGGGTCAGAACGTATTTTACCAAAGCATCATGGGCCAACCATAGACGGTAACAGTTTTGACTTTGTCTATCTTGGTATCAAAGGCTTATCTATGTTAAAGGACACACTGCAACATATTCATTCTTACCATGCCTCGACTGAAAGGCAACTGTGAGTCTTCTCATTTGATTTTGAGAAGTGACGAGACTGAAGTCCAAAAGAGAAGCTGCCTGTTCAGGTCAGAAGCCAGGGAGTAGGGAGTCAGGGGAGAAGAACAATAAACAAACCAGAAGTCATGGATTTTCCCAGTAATGTCTGTAATGCCTGCTACCAAGTTCACTATCACATACTCTATGCATGTTTGCTTTTGAGGACCAGACTCACCCAGGGCTTCATGCTTGTTGGGCTAAGTCCTCCCCCAGACCCATAGGACACCTCCATGAGTAAATTGCACCTCCCAAGTTAAAGCTTATTTCCCTTCTGAGGACAGAACAGATTTTAAAACCCAATAGGCCTCTCTCTAGTGAGAACAATTTTTTTCTAAACTACGTTAAGTATCCTCGGAGCAAGTTTATCCACAGAACAACATACAGGGCGGGAGGAGATGCCGCTGCTACAGCCTTCAATATTCATGGAATAATAACTGGAACCACTGGTATCATTTTTAAAAAGTTATTGCTCATTTGCTCTTGATGATATCTCACACTTCAGCCTTAGACTTCGCTGGAACTCACTGAATAGCTCAGGCTAGCTTCAAACTCTCAGCTTCAAAATAACTGGGATTACAGGTGTGAGCTAACACATTCAAGATGTTTCTTTAAACAATATTTTAATAAAAATGATGCTAAGCCATTTCACATTGAATAAAAGTAAACACCTGGGTGTGTAGGGGCACATGTCTGTCATCCCAGGACTTGGGAGGTGGAGGGAGGAATATCTGGAGTTTAAGGTCATCCTTAGTTCCATAGAACCTGTTTCAGAAAAACAGAAGAGGAGGAAGAGAAGAACTAACTGTCCAAAGCTGAGGACAAAGACTCATAATGAAAGATTATTATTTAGCTCCCGATACAAAAGGTATTAAGCAACAGAGTTAGTCAGAATATAAGGACCTAGTTTTTCTGACAGAAGGACCATGTATTGACCCCATGCCCTCCCCCCTTTGTAAGAGTTGCTAATGAAAGCTGCCTCACTGTTAGGGAAGTCATCCTCTTATCCAGTATCTTTCTGTCAGGTGCCTCTATGTGGCAAGCATTGTTCCAGGAGAGATGAATAGTCACTGCAGAGTAGAGAATATGGTCAGGGTTCAGATGGTCAGTTAAGCCCAAGGCATTATGGGAACATCAAGGGGGTGGGGCAGTGAGTGTACTGTGGTGGATTTATAAACCTGTGTAGGACTTGACCTAGGGGAGAAATCAGAGGCTAGGATAGATCTAAGCCATTCTGAATGTTACCTTAGTTAAGGGACTAACAGTTTAGGGAGCCAGGAAGCACAAGAAGGGATTCAAGAGTCCAGGCAAGGATGAGAACCTAGGGGTTTCTGTGAGGCTGAAAAACAACGTGTGGGCTTCTGAAGTACAGGTATAGAAAAATCATCTGGTAAAGTCCACGTGGGACTCTATATGAAAACATATGAGAGAGAACAAGGGTGGAGACAGGAAGGGAGGGAGGGAGGGAGGGAGGGAGGAAGAGAGAGAGAGAGAGAGAGAGAGAGAGAGAGAGAGAGAGAGAGAGAGAGAGAGAGAGAGAGAGAGAAATATGTTTTAAGATATCATGGCTGAACTCCAAGGAAGAGACAGCCAAGACTCGAGGAGGTGGGAGATGAGGATGAATTCAAAGATGGTTCTCATCTGTCCATCCATTTCAGTCAGGACAGAGAGAGTCAGTCCCTGGGGAGGAGAACCTGGGCAGAGGGATATCTGTAGGGAAATGTTTCCTGGGTAGGCACAGGACCCAAGGGTAATGAGCTGGACTGGAGTAATCGGCAGCACACAGGATGAAGGCAGTGGAGGGATGTGAAGCTCTCAGGGAAAACAGGAGGGCTGTAAGGAAGGAGGAAGGAATCCAATAAACCATAATAGAGCTGAGGAAGAAAGGGAGACTACTCAGAATGATGGTTCCAGTCACCAGGAGGTAGCCTCAACCAAAGAAGACCCGATTTAAGAGGAAGTTAGTCTCAGCGGTCCGGAAGTTCAATACCAACAGGAGCTGGCTGAAGGTCTCCCTGTGTCTCTCACCTTCCAGAAGATCAAGGATGTTAGCATTTTAAAGCACTTTCTATCACTTCACCCTACAGCTATAGGCCACCCGTGGTGTGTGGTCCTCTCACCAACCAAGAGCTTCTGTCTCATCACAGACTGAAGGGGATGTGACTCAGTATTTTTACTCACTCACTGACTCACCTGTGAAAAACCCTTAAATGCCTCAACCTGTTGTGTCTTCCTGGCAGCCAGGAGACAAGATAATGTGACCTTCACCTCAAGAGGAGTCACTAAACCTGTGGGGATCAAGCTCTTTCGCGCTCTGCTGCCAGCTCCCGCCCCACCCAGTGATCCCTAAGGCACCAAGTTCAGTGAAGTTCACGGTCTGTTTAATTTGTCGCAGACTAAGGCGGCTAAAGCAACATTCAATATTTACAGTCACTTAGAATCTGGTGTTTGATGAGATTTGGACAAAGAGTGTTTTTCCTCCTCTAAAACCTGTATTATGGGCAAGCCCAGTGTTGAAGACTGGGAATCGGGGTCTTCTGATGTCAACATCTATAAAATGGCACTCTGAAGGCCTGTGACAACTATGTCATAGTAAAACCTCCAGAATCTTAAAAAAAAAACAAACAAACAAAAAAAACTTTATGAATCACAAATGCAAATTAATAAACCAAAGTTACAATCTATTTAACCTTTCACATTTACTAATACCTTTTATTTATAGACACCCAGACAGAAGAGGTGTTAACAGAATTATTCTCTGGACATTCATATTTCCAGAATATTTTTAGATATGTTTTATTTCAGAAGATAATTCTGATCATTAGAAGTTCTGAAGACTCAGTGCTAGATGAACTCAGTGGTTCTAAGTGCTTACTGCTCTGACAAAGGACCCTGTTTCAGTTCCCAGCACCCAGAGGGGCAGCTCACAACTGCTTGTAACTACAGGGACCCTTCTGTGGCCTCTCTGGCTACTGCTTGAACTCGAAGCACATGAACTCATACAGAGCTGGGCATGGTGGCATATACGTTTAATCTCAGCAGTCAGGAAATAGAGTCAGGCAGATTTCTGTGAGTTTGAAGCCAGATTTGTTTACATAGAGTTTCCGGCCAGTCAGAGCTATATGATGGGACCCTGGCTCAAAACCACCAACAACAACAACAAATAAAGACCTCTTGCATACGTACGTAAGCAAAAGTAAATCTTAAAAGGATAAAATAAAACACAACGAACAAACAAAAATTAAATTTTAGACTATCCTAGGGTGCTGGGAAGCCAGCACAATCAGTCAGTACAAACATAAGAACCTGAGTTCATGTCTCTTGTAATAAGGTAAAAAGCTGAGCGTGTGCCAGTAGTGTTGTCCACTGCTGGGAGGCTTGAAATGAACCTCACCTTACACATACACACACACACATGCACACACACACACACACACACACACACACACACACACACACACACAGAGGCTATGGAGGCCTTACTGATTCAAGGATCCTTTACCCGACCTCATTCATACCTAATAAATACTATTTGTTCTAAATCTTAGTCACATGGAAGTCGAAGAGGTGACTTCCAAACAAAGATGTGGCTATGGCCTTTAGAGGGTTGCTCCAAATGTCCAAGATTTCTTAACATGTAAATCATATATTTCGTAGAATGTGCTCTTCCAAAGATGACAGGGACTTACTCCATATGCTATTCCCAAACTCCCAGCACACAGTGGCTGCCAAAGCTGCTCTTATCTACATTAAAATTATATTCACTTCTCCAGTTAGTAAACACCTGCAGTTTTAGCAGTAGACTCAGCTAAATTTAAATCAAGCTGACTTGAGTCATTATTTAAATCATCAGTCGAGAAAAATTGCTATCTTTTAAAATTAAAGAATTCATACTTATTTTTGCCATAATGGGCATAAACTTTATAAAACACAGGTGGATTATTATTTAAAGATGAGATTAAGAAAAACTCTTCAAATACTCTCAGTATTTTATTTTTAATATCATAATCCAGCCCTTCTACATACACACACACACACACACACACACACGTTTATAATGAAAATTGCACTCCATGCCTCTGAATGCACTTCTTCCAATATTTTACAGTTATTTGAAACCCTACATCGCTGATTCTATAACAAAATTCAATGAAGCCTCGATTTGTATAGCTGAAGAACCATCTTCTCAAAATTAATCATGGATATTCTTCCAGTATATTAAAATCTAATAACCTTAACCCAAACAACTTACATTGAAATTGTTTTTTTTTTTTGTTTAATAAAAAATGGAATTACTCTGAACCATCAATCATGGTAAGATAAGAAGCAGAAATAAGTAAGTTCCTTTGTTAATCAGCACTAATGCTTATCAATAAACATCCACTCCTTGATGGTAGTGCTAATTTTAATTACAGCAATAAAATTATTTCTAGGAAAAGGGAATCCTCATGTCAAGCCACTGTTGCCAGATAAGGAATACATTTGGCACCTAGGATTAAAACGTAAAAACTGGGCTTGAGAGATGGTTCAGCAATTAAGAGACTGTACTTTGAAGGAATTTGAGTTCAATGCCCAGAATCCATTGCTTATAACTAGCTGTATTCCCAGTTTTATGGACTCCAATAACCTCCTTCAGTACCCATGCGGGCGCACACACACACACACACACACACACACACACACACACACACACACAATTCTTATTAACTCTTCAAAAATAATGAAGTACTCAAAATGGTAGTACTTGGAGATCTGCATGGCTTTGGTTTTGTTTGATTTTAAGCTGTGCTTGGTCCGGTTGGGTTGGACTGGGTGGGGAGGGACAGACTGGTGAAATTCACCTCAGTGTCTTTGGTATTAAGGACATTCTCATGGTTTGAAAGACTGTTAACACCTCTTTAAACTATCACAATGAAGAAATCCCTAATCCCTGCATTTGCCACATGATTTTATTCTGAAGAAACCTATATATTAAAATAATAAAAAAAAATCTTTATTTATTTGGATGGCAGGGGCCGTCATGAGCCATCCAATGTGGAGCCATCCAATTGTGTACATGTGGTGGTCAGAGGAAAAGGTGTGAGAGTTCTCTCCTCTTAACATGCAGGTTCTGGGGAATCAAACTTAGTTCCTCAGCCTTGAGGGCAAATGCCTCTATTTAAATGAATCTCTTATTGACCGGAAAGCTACACATTTTGGTAAAGAAAATAACTTCCAACACACCTCCAAACTGTTTAAGTTTCTTTTTAAAATACTATGGTTTTAATATGTTTCAGCCCAGGCATAATAACACACTCCACTCATCCCAACACTGGGAAGGCAGAAACAGGAGAATTACTGAAAATTCAAAGCCAACCTAGGTTCTAAGCCAGGTATCTTGCTTCATGTTTGTAATCCCAGAAACCAGGAATCTGAGGCAGGAGAATCACCAATAGTTTCAGGCCTGGCTGGACTACAGAATGAAACCCTACCACAAAGATACAACAATACAAAATTTGTTGTTAAATATCAAAATTTTGATTTAACCATTTCCTTGAAACCTAAAAATTTGTAGTCTTCAGAATTTATGGGCACAAGCTAGGCATGTTGATGGAGATGAGAAGCAGAGGCAGAAAGATCATGGGGAGTTCAAGGCCAGCCTGGTCTACATAGGGAGCTCCAGGAAAGCAAGAGATACCTTGTATCATGTATATGATAATGTATATACTCAATATCACATATATACAATGTATGTATTGCATATACACGTATGTATAATACACACACACACACACACACTAATGCTTTAGCAAAATGCTTTGTAAGAACAGCCAGAGGACATGAATATTTACAGAAAAGAAATAAAATGAGCTATGAAATTTAGTCCTTTTGTTTTTCCCTTTTATACATGGCAGAAGTTAGCTCAGAGCTACAGGAGTTTGTGGCCAAATAAACAACCATGACTTAGCGGAAGTTCCCAGTCATTTCACACCATAAGCGTGCATCCCATAACCTGGTTTCACATCTCCAGATTAGAGAGGGAACTCTGGGTGTGTCCATGGCCGTAAGTATCCCCAGTGAGTGGTGAAAGACAGAAGACAGAAATTCTGTGGTTGTTACCTTATTCTGTAAAACCTTCTGTCTTCTTCCTCTTGACCTTCCATAGAAGGAAGTCATACCCGACACAGGCTCAACACACACTGTGACTGAATGGCTACTGTAATCTCACAGTTCTGGTTACCCTGCCCCAGCCGTGTCACAATCTGAGCCCAGGTCCACATTCTTAGAACTTTACTCTGCCCTTTGTCTCTCACTATGCCATGGTCCAAACTCCACTCACCTTGAAGGGTGGTAACAATAGCGAAAATTCCATCTGCCACCCCAATCTGTGCATCCTCTAGGTAGAAAGCAGGTCATCCTTCTCTGCTTATCACCCCATCCTCCAACTGCCTCGTTAGAGAAACAAAACAAACTCCCTTTTGCTTGCGTTGGGGAGTCTAATATTTTGTCAAACAGAAATGAAAAATAAACCTAATCTAAGCTGTCAGCGAATCGTGAAATGCCCCTGGCATTCTGTACGGACTCTTTGAAGAAATGAAACTTCAGTTTATCAAGTGTGATTTATAGGCAACACAGATTTAGCTGGTAGATAACGCTGCTGTCTGATCATTAGTAGTCAGACAACAGCCACATGAACACATCCATTATGGGCCACTGCCAAAAGCCCTTGAGATCTTGGAGATTAACAGCCAATCCTCTGTTTTACAAGCTCACATCAAAAAGAATATTAATAAGAGGAGGGGCAAGGTGAAAGCTTGTCAGAGTAATTCAGCCACTAACACAAGGAAGGCCTTTTTTTTTCCTTTTGCCTTCTCTCTCTTCTCTGTTGAATTGGCCCCAGGAAGAAGCTGGCATCAGCTACAAAGTGCAATCCTGCCAATTTCTTGGAAAATGTTTTTCACTAACATATGGGAACTTGTAAGGGTCTGCAAACTGCTATTTGGTGAATAATGACAAGCAAGACTTCTTCATGTCCCCTTGTAAATGCCAGGATGACACAAATTGAATTGTTATTGAATTATTTTTAAATTAGCATGCACAGTAGAAATAACCAGTGGCTTGCCTCAATCAGAGATTCTATAAAATCTCCTATGTATTCTGTTCCTAATACTCCTATCCACTGAAACTTAATTAAGAGGCACTATTAGTACTAACCTACACATTAATGAGTTTCTCCAAATTAACACGGTGCTTCCCATTGTCGAAGAAATCACAATGTGTGCTCTCTAAGACTTCAATGTCTTCTCTCCAGCTCTCTCGTGAAGAAAGATAGAAATTTATTGATATTTCTGCAGTTAGAATTAAAACCAGTTTTCACCACCGTTTCACAGCGTTTACGGGTAAAAAAAAAAAAGTGTCATTCACCGACATGGCTTTCGTTTTATGTCTATCGGATTTACTACCAGCAAGGACTGCTGTATTTTTGTAAATGATCAGATTAAAGCAAACAGCTGGTAACTAATTGTTTAGTGGGGGTCCCATCAGGCTCCCTAATGTATGAACAGAAGCCATCACAAAATGCGTGGCCTGGGTTTCCCTACCACTTACAGATTTGTTTGTGCTTAGATTTGTAAAACACTCTATATTTACAAAGTGTTCGCCTGTTATTTCATTTGTTGTTCTTCATTTGAAAATCAGCATGGGGCGGTGGGGGAAAACATTAGGAGAAGGAAACGAGGCAGGGGGTTCCTGTTACTTCTCCATAGTTTGGGCAGTTTGGTTCCCTGCAAGTCACTTAATTCAGGGGCTTGTTGACAAGTAATTTTAAATCAAAGAGTCTGCGTTTGGATTCAAACACTTCCTGGAGCCTAAGAAGGCCCGCGATCACGGAAGCTCCCTCCAGTCTGTACTCTTGTATATATTTCCCTTCTCTTAAAACCTGGAGACAGGAACCATAGATTCTCGGTCAAAATCCTAACTGGTTAACCTAGAGGCAACTGATCAGTGGGGATGGAATTCAGGTAAGATAAACTTTCTCCTTACAATGCACATTCTAATTGCTTTTAGGCAGGCATGATGGCCCAAGACTTTAATCCTAGCACTTCTCTTTTCAGGCAGGTTCTCACTAGGCAAATCCTTGGCTGACTTGTGACTTGCTCTAAAGACCAGGTGAGCCTCAAACTCACAGAGATTTTTCTGCCTCTGCCTCCTGAATGCTGTGTGCCATGATCTGCCAAAACCACTGTTCTTTTCCATACCAGTTATGGGGTAATTATTGATTACATATGTGTACAAACAATGATGACATATACAAACCCTTGGACAGTGTCATGTTTCAAGTTCTGTCATGAATCTTAACATAGAGAAAAAGGCTAAATTCATGCTTAAGTTCCTAAGAGCTCATCCCACTTCAAACACGTGGGCTGGGATCTTCATGCTTGTATGGCTGTGCACACGTTTAAGTGTGCATATATGTGTGTTCAGGTGTGCATGTGTGAAACTGACTTTGGATGTCTTCTTCCATTACTTTCCATCTTATTTTTTGAGATAACCTTTCTCACTAAACCCAGAGCCCTCCACTTCTGCTAGATTGACTGACCAGCAATCTCCAGGGAATCCTGTCTGTACCGCCCAAGGTCAGAATTATGGGTGAATGCTCTGCCACCCGACTTTTTAGTGGGTGCCAATGATCTGCAGGTCCTCATGCAAACACATCAAACTTTTTCCACCCCTCCCCGCCAAACATCTCCCCAACATTATTTTATTTCTTTTGCAAATCAGGTTTGCTGGTACCAACTTTCCCACGGGCATCTCTCTTTTTCATTCAACTCTTGAAGGCTCTCCACCCCCAACCCCATTTTTGGAAGAGTAGCTGACCATTTTTGCCCTGGCAGTTTTGTGGTTAACAAAGAAACCATCAAAATCTTCCACCACACAGGACATCACCACAATCTGTTACATTGAAACAATATAAACCTTTTGAGTTAGTCATCTTTACTGTTGTTCTTTAACTAACAGGCAGGCCCTACCAGACTTGAGAGGCATATGCAATCTAATCAACTACACAAATAACAGCACTTTTAAATTATTACAAATGTACATGAGTGAAAGACAGATAAAAACCCTAGATCATTTCCAACAGTGTCTTTGTCTCTGATCTCAGAAGAAAGAGAGGGAGAGAAATAAGAAGGTCTGGATGCAGGGAGTCACGCTGAAGACCCTCTCTACCCTGGACTCCAGTAAAAGAGCACACAGCTCAACAAGTACTGACAGAGATAGAAATAAGTAAAAGTGTCCTCAGGGGTCCCCCAGCACACAGGAGAAATGTGCAAGCACAGATCACAGAAAAAAATGGAAAAGGTGCAGAGAAGAGACAGTTGCCTAAAATGCAGAAAGTAGAGATAGGGATGGGAGTGTTACAGCTCTGTAGGAAATAGAAGGACATTCAGAAATCCAATCCCAGAAAGAGAAAGCATATAAAAATAAAAAAACAAGATCACCCAAAACAGTAGCTTTTGCTCGTTATCGTAAAAGATATCAAAACCCAACTGACCAGCAGAGATGGTATTGCTGTACAGGTCAAGATTGTAGAAGAAATTGATGGAACCCATTGTTTGGAAACTTCCGAAACATTTCCCTTGCCCTGTTGAGTGTCTGTAATACTAAGCCAAAGTGGCCAACCAAGAACATCCTAGCTCATCTTCACCACTTAAGAAGTTCATTTGTGCTGAGAAGTTCCTGCCCCAGGATTCCAGGAAGCAGGACTAACTGTGTCCTGGCCATACATCTCCCTGGGTCTAGACTGTCAGTGCTTTTCTGCGTCATCTCCCACTTGACCATGCCCACAAATTAACCACCTGCAAAACACCTTTATGAACTGGTATTTAAAGCAGTACTATGGGTGATTTTAAAAATACATATAAGGAGCTATTTCTTTTAAAGTAGATTTGATTAACCATTCTTGAGAGAAAATGGGGTGGGATATGACAATGTTCTGATGAGTTGTCTGAATCTGTATTCAAATGTACACAAAAGAACAGGGCAGGGGACCTGGGAAATGGGAGAGGTGAGGAGACTAAGTGTTCCTTAGGTAACTGAAAAATACAGATATGACCTAACAATAATGTTTAAGCCGGGTGTGGTAGAGCACGTTCCTTAATTCCCGCACTCAGGAGGCAGAAGGAGATGGACTGCTGAGAGTGGTAGGCCAGCCTGATCTACATAGTGAGTTTCAGTCTAGCCAAGGTTACATTGTGAGACCATATCTCAGTAAAACAAAAGCAACTCCAAAGAGGATTACAGCATTCAGTAAGTAGTAGAAAACAATTTGATAATCTAAGGATAAGAAAGGTCTCCCTAAGCCAGTGCAAAACCCATCATGAAAGAAAATTAATTATAAACATCAACACACAGTTTAAGATTTTTACATAGGACTGGTAGTAGGGGATAGGGAGGGGACTTGAATAAACACCATCCAGAGATAAGAGATGGGAAAACAGTTGCAAAGCATCCACCATGAAGTCTAGTTAGACCTCACGGGAGTGCAAACATATGGGCGCAAGCAAGAAACTTGCAAAATGTAAAAACTTAGTGTGATTAGTTAGCATGCACCTGACACATTTAAAGTCAAGAAGTGACTGGCTCACCGTAACACCAGGCAAAGATTAACTTACCAATGTGCACTCGTGAAAAATACAACTTAAAATGGCAAATTGCTATCAGACCGAAGCCAGAAAATCATAACCCACCATGGAGGTAAGTTGTAGAGAAATGCACATTGAATGTTTTAGTGTTGGGTGATCCGCACCATACCGTTGACTTGGAGGGAAATTAAATTTTGAGATGTAGGCTTGAAAAGATGTTCAATAGAACAATTCTTATAACTGAAAAATTTTGCTGACAGCCTCCGTGCCGCCAGGCCAGCTAAACCGTGGTGGGATCCAAGGTACAAGGGCAGTGAGTGATTTCCAAAGCACAGCTACATGAAAGGGTAGGTAACACACAGATCAGCCTCTCTAGTGTGCTCTCATTGTACAGGAGATGCGAAGTGAGACTTCACATGACTGTCAGAAGGGACACTTCACAAAAGCTACGGAATTTAATGGGAGCGGGCTGGGAGCGGTGAAGCATTAGGGAAAGAAATTCCCAGTTTCCATTATGTGCTAGATAATTACAACTTCAACTTCTAAAGACTCATATACTGATTTTATTTTATTTTTAAAAAGTTATTTAATTACTTGGAGGCTCTCCAGGTTGAGGCCAGACTGGGCTACGTAGAAGATTCTGTATCCAACACAACAACAAAACAAAGCAGTAATTTACTAAGCACAACTAATTTAGTTTAATGAGGCAGGTCTCAAAGTAGGAGACATGTTCTTTTGTTGTAAGTGTGTTTGTGACAAGGCCTCACTGTGTTGCCCAGGCTGTCCTCTGACTTTCGACCCTCCTGCCTCCTGTGTGCTGGGATTAGCAACCTGCCGGACAAACAACCAACATGTAGATATGTGAGATGCGAAGGTACAAGGGTGCAAAACAAAAGGTATTGATCCTCATATCATTAGAGAATTGCTTTTTAAATCTGTTGTTTGAAGATGGAATAATAATCAATGCTATTTATAATGCAGCAGCACATGAGGTGTGCACATGAGTGAGTACATGTGCGGTTGTGTGTGTGTGTGTGCGCGCGCGCGCGCGCATGTATGTGGTTACAAAGTGTGTGTGCAAGTGTGAACACCTAGAACGAGAAAACACTCCACCTGGAAAGTAATCCTTTCATTAATGTCTTCTGAGGAAGGTTCTACCAATAGCCTTTGGGATTCGAAATGTTCCATGTGGGACTGATGGACATATTTCACACAAGGTAATACCTCCATCTCCTAGGACCACACAGAAATGAAAACTCCAAAGACCTGGGATGGGCTCAGAAATTTAGCTAATACTACTGAGATCACAGGGCCTCCTTGTCCTCTCTGTCACTCGCTCACACCACATTGTACATGGTTATCTCCTCAGGCTCGCAAACACTCCCCACCTCAGAGACTGCACTCTGGGTCTAGTAAGGTTCTCTTCACGTTCTTCAGCACAAACACATATAAACTCTCCCTTTGACCAGCTAGCTCTCTTCCATCTTCCCCTGTTACCTTCCCCCTTACAACACACAATACGATGAAACTCTCCATAAGAACTCAGAATATATGCTTCACAGGACGGAAGACTTAGCTTACTCACTACTGTGCCTCAGAGACCCAGACCCAGGCATTCAGAAAAGACTCGTTCAATGAAGAAATGGATAAAGGTATAAATGGAGAAATAAACTGAGACACGTAGATGCGCCTTGCTTTTCTACTATTTCTACTCCTGACAAACTAGTCAGAGTAGTCAAAGATCTCTGAACCACAGGGGAGATAGGAAAAAAAATGGATACACAATTGTTGTCTACAACAACTCTATTAAAGAAATTTCAAAGTCCCTTAACACCATAACAACGCTGCACAGATGGTAAAATGAAATCTTTCTGGCTAGGGGTGCACTTCCCCAGCACGCTTAGCATGTGCAAGGCCTGTGTAATCACCAGCGAAAATTTGCTAGATGTTGCTGTTATTTAAATCCAGAGGGGTTGTTCTGTTTTTTCAGTCACAAATTCTATCAACCCAGTATGTGATGCTATTCCTCATCTTTCCATGTTCAATAGAAGACTCGTTCAACTGCCAAGCTCCGAGGCAGGCCCCGAGGTACCAAATCTCCCCCACCCTAACTAACCCTCATGACTAATAAAGAATATTTATTGCCTCCCCTCTAGTATAATCACCTACCTCCATTCCGCAGCAGTGCATAAACAGGCTATTAAAAGTTCCTTATATTTTGAAAGTGATAGATATTTACTTTCCTGCCCCCTTTTGAGATAGGGTCTCACGTATCCTATGCTGTCCTTGAACTTGCTTTACGGCTAAGGAAGCCACAACGGATCCATCTCAGGGCTTTGGGCATACTGAGCTACAGCCACAGCTACAACCCCTACTTGGTAAATAATAAATATTTAGATTAACATTTCAGTCCCTATGTTAAGCTTTTTTAAAAGGGGGGGGGCTGATATATTCTGATCCCCTTTCCCCCAATCATCTACAAAACACCTAAGTCTTTCAGTGATATCTTGTGTTTCCCTGCCACTGTGTTTCAGTAAGGACTATGATTGCTGAATTTAGCAGCCATCGAATCTGAGTCTCATCTTAACCTGAGTTCTTGGCAGCATTTGGCACAGATGATCAGAGCCACCTGGATGGAATTTCTAAACTTGCTTTCCAGAAACACCAGATTGCCTGGGGTTTCCTCTTCCAAAGCACATGTGCCCCCCAGGCTCCTCTTAATACGCCCTGGCTCTTCTCTGCTCTCTTTTCTAAGGACACCCACCTCTGGGTTGGCCTCTCTCAGCCCACCAACCTCCAAGTCAACCTGCACAACTTCATCCTAGTTTGTGTCCGGACCCTAACCATCGCAAACGTCAATTTGCCACAGGCTGTGTCAAAAGTGCAGCCTAGCTGAATGTGCTGGTGCACGCCTGCAGTGCCAGCACTCAGAAGGTAAAAGCAGAGATTCAAGGTCATCCTCAACTATTTACTGAAGCCAGTGAGGAATACCAGAGACACTGTTTCAAAAAATGGAAACAAACAAACAAAAGTGACTCATAACTACTGATTCCATGGACCCCACCCCCATCCCATTGCGCTTCTATCCTTCACGCTTACTATTTCACAACTCCAGATCAGGTCCTAGTCTGTTTTTACCTTTGGACAACATGACTACTTTCAACCAAACTCTATGTTGGTTGATGAAGACATCTACTGTGTCTTATGGGAACTTCTGGAAAAATCCATAACCAGTTTCACTGCACCTCTGGCAATTGGCTCCTTCCACCCCAACACATTTCAGAGGAAGCTTTTTTAAAAATCTAACTAAGTCATGTTATTTGTTTCACTCCAACTAGAATCCAAACTCCTTAACCATAGCCTACAAGGCCCTGCATGACGGGGCCTAGGACCAGGTCCCAATCCAATCTGGACACAGACTGTGCAAAATGCATGCCTCGTGTGTTATCTGAGGGGATTTAACAGCATGTGCAGTCAGCCAAGCAAATGGCGAGGAAGCACATCCAGAAAAATTGTGGTTGTGTCCAATCCAATCAATCCAGATTCCAAGCTCAAGCCCCGTCTCACTCAGCAGCACTTGCCGAGTCTGCGGGTGCAGCTCCTTCCTCTCCAACCCCGCTCTTTGTCTTCCATCTCAGACACGCACTTGACAAGGCTCTGTACCCTATAATACAGCCTTAAACCACAGTTCTCTCAACCTCTGAGACCCAACCACTTCCATTTTAGGAACTTCCTGTCATTGAGAGCCTTAAAGAAGCATTGACAAAAATAATCTGCAATTTTCCAGTGACCTTCCTTTGTCTTAAGATAGCCCAGATTGCCAACAGAAAAACACAACCGTGGGCTCTGTCATCCAAGACTCCCTTTTGCCAAATCAAGACTTGGGAAGAAATAAAATGAATTACTACTTTCACAGATTCTGTGTTCTTAAAACCCATTGTATCCTTGGGACTCCTGTTGCCCAACTGTGCAAAGCTACCCTTACCTCTTCGGTGATGTGCGCTATTCTTATTTCCATGCCCGGAATTAATTTATCAGGTCCATGAGAAATCTGCAATAATTTTTAGGAACCACAACATAACTGGACGGATATATGAAATTCATCACAAATACAAAATACAGAGGGGAAAAAAAAAGCGTGAATATTGCTCTCAAGTTGTCTCACAGCACACTTGAATGGCAGCATCCATCCCCAGGGCTTACTGGTTCTCTATTTGAATCATGTGCTCTATATTAAGTTATAAAAAGGTTTAGAAAAATCAGAATTGCATTCATTTGTATTACCATATTAAAAGAAACCTCTACAGAAAGGATGGAGGAAGTAGCTCAGTGATAGAGCATTTCCTCGCAGGAATGAGGTCGTAGGTTAGGGAGAAGGACGAAGGGAGGGAAAGAGGAAGAAAGAAAGAGAAAGGAGGAAGAAAATGACTAGAGCATACTGGTTGTGAAATCAGCCTCACACGTAGGCAGAAAATATGACTCATCAAGGCATGCTACTGAAGACAGCCACCACATTCTCCGGCCTCTTTCCCTACCAGACACTTCCTACCTTTGAGCCCTCTTATCTCTGCCCCTTATCTGTCCATTCCCGGTGGACTGCGGAGCACTATCAGAATCATCAGTAAGAGTCATCCAATGGATTGCTAACAGAGGTCAAAGCTCTCGATAAACAGAGGGAGAAAAACCAGACTATAGCCAGATAGGAATCTGTCCGAAGAATTTTCTTTTTTTTTTTTTTGCAGGAATTTAGCCAAGGGGAGCAAGGCAAAGAGTACTTCCTTGTTAGGTTAAAGAACCTTCAGTTAACCTTGCTCTCCAATGCCCTTGGTGTAACAGCCTAGCAGACTTAAACTTTACTCCTACAAAGAAAGCTCTCGCTCCAAACTTCTCTCTTTTTTAAATTCTTATCTCAAACATCATATCTCTAGTGACGTCCACTCCCTCCACTCCAATCCTCCCAGCCATTCACCCCCATCAACACCTCCTGTTTCCCTTAAAAAAAAAAATTAAAAAAAAAAAAAAGCAGATTTCCCAGGATATCCACCAAACAAGGCATAACAAGATACAGTAAGACTAGGCACAAACTCTAATTTCAAGGCTGGGCAAGGCAACCCAGTAGGAGGAAAAGGGTCCCAAGAGCAGGCCAAAGAGTCAGAGACAGCCCTCACTCCACTGTTGGGAGTCCCACAAAAACACGAAGCTACACAACCATAAGGTATATGGAGAGGGCCAAGCTCAGATCCATAGAGCCTGTTTGTAGCTTCCATTTCTGGGAGACCTTATGAGTCCTGTTTACTTGATTCTGTGGGTTATCTTCTCATGGTCTGACTTCTCTTAGAACCTGAAAATCACCATCCCAAAACGGCAGGACATTTTTTTGTTGTTTTTGTTTTGTTTTGTTTTCCCCCTCAAATCTTCCATTCATGCAAAACAGCCTCAGTCTCTTTCCTCTGGTTGTTTTAAAGTGCCAAGGTTCCTTTCACCACCTATGAAAGCAACTGGTATATGGTAAATGTAACACATTGATTTAGCTCACAGAGCTTACTCCTCCGATGTTTGGATACATTTCTGTTGCTTCCTTGGGGACCATTTTCCATAGCCCATGTCCACTTAACACAACAGATGTTGTCAATAGCCTTGTGGCCTCCCATTCTGTCTGGATATTTCCTGAAACCATTGGCATGTCACTTCTTTCTCTCCCTATAAATCTAGGTAACAGACAAAAAAGTTCACTATAGAATCTATTAGCCTACCACCTTCAAAGAAAATTTACTGGGGAAGAAAGATAATTTATGAGGTCAAGATTTAGGTCATCAGTATCCTGACCACAAAGCACAAAAGAGGCCATGTCTGTGTTTTCAGCACCCATCTCCATAAGAAGGGATAGGGAGGAGGCACTCTTAAGTAGTTGGGAGAGCATCCTCACACATTATTTTACCCATTCTGGCATGGGTATCATAGCCAAGAATTGTGAAGAAGCAATGGGTGCTGAAATCAAACTTCCTACCCCTCCGGGCTACACAGCAACATTGTGAATGGAACATACTGGCCTGGGCTTCTAAGTCAAGTCTCAGGCAAGAGCACAATCCATGTCAGCATCTATTGAGTTAATAACCAATGACCATGAAGGGCTAGTGTCGAGGAAGTGGGACCTTGCCACTTTGCCGTACTTGTGACTATGATGAAGCTTGTTCTGAGCTCAGAGAAAGCTAAGCACACAGAACACAGAACACACTCCTCTTCTAGATCCTCTACCTTCATGCTGCTATAATAAATTCTTTAAGCCTTTGCCTGCCTGTATATAAATATATGTGTGTTTAAGTATATATAAGTGTGTGTTTATAAATATAAAATATACATATATTCTATATTTGGTGATTTATCATTACTTTTAATTCTTTCTTGTTGTTTACTCATTTCCCACACTCCCCCAAAGGGTACTTTGAAAGCTTTCCAGTTTTTACAATTAAACCTAACCATCTGGACAAAAATCTTCACATTCACTAAATTAGTCACAGATTTTGTGGGTAAGCTGAGAAACTAAATGCTATGTTCAACGCTAGGACTGAAACCACATCTACCACAGCAAAACACTCTCTCTCCAATAATCTCTCCAATTATGCACGCACATTCCAGCTCAAATAACATGAAGGCGACTCTACTCCATTGCACAGAATTATTTATCCAGTTAGTTTCATTCTTTAGATCCTAAAACAAATGACAATGGGCCCAAAATGAGGGAGAGTCCAGAAACCTTTTAGAATTTATGGCAGATGAAAGATAAATCATTACCTTTTTCTTCACCACCATTTAACTCCTTCCTTCTACTGGTATATGATAGCAAGCCGCTCAACAGATTAAAAAGCAATTTGAGGACTTGGAGAAAGAGCCCAGCAGTTCAAAGCCCATACTGTTCAGCCAGAGGTTGAAAGTTTGACTCCTAGTACCCATGCCAAGCTGTTCACAACTGCCTTGTGTCTCCAGTTCCAAGGGAAGAGATCCAACATCTCTGGTCTCCTCAGTCAAACAAACATACACACACACATACACATACCACCCCACATACACATAATTTTAATAAGAAGAATAAATCCTTTAAAAATCAACTTGAAGAATTATGTACATCCAGTGTTCTAGTAAAGATGTGGGCTAAATAGAAAGTTCAAGTATAAAAGTCTTCTAGCTTCTTCAGTGTTGACAATTGTCAGAAACTCTGAGGTGTTTACGATTTAATATATAGACAGCTGAACTCTAGCAAAGCAAATGATCTCGTGTTACCTGATCACTGGGACATAACTGCAGCTAGTAAGAGCTCCTGTCACTTCGAAACTGGGCAGGATTAGCCCATGGAAGTAATGGCAGCTGCACTAGCTCCAGAACCTAGAAAAGATTAGTTGGTACCAGGAAATTATATACATGATCTTGCAGAAGGCTTGTGGATTCACACGGTAGTCTTTCAAAGTGCTCCCTTAAGCCTTTAATATAAGCTACGATAGAAAGTAATAGACTTGGAGTAAGCAGATTTTATAAAAATCATTTTCAGAGCATCTTAGGTTAGTTCCCTCCCACACACACATTATATGGGTAACAAAAAGGAGCCATCGGAATAGCATATAAAACAGGCTCAATGGGACCAGCAAGACCCAAGAGGAACTCATATTAAGTTATAGGGGCAGAAAACTCAGCGCCTGCCCTCCCCAATTCTTTATCCTACCTGTGCATCAAACTGAAGCCTGAGTAGAGGGCATGTTTAGGTGGTGACTTTTTAAAAGCCTAGCAAGTATTTATATCACGGAGGCAGTGGCAACAGGCAAGAAAAGCTTTCTTTCAGGAAAGGTTAAAGCTGTAGGGACATTCATGATTACGCTATTTCTGGATTTGCACACAGGTGAAAGGATTTTTTTTTCCACACTTACATTTTGGTTTGTTAAGTAAATCTAGACTGAGCACACATTAACATTTAAACAAGGGATGCTCAATGAAGAATCAAACCTAAGTGAGCATTTGAAATGGGTCTGTGTTTTGGTATTTTGGGGAAGTGGGAAGGCAGGAGAACAGGTTCTCACATGTACCTCATAGATCCACTTGCCTCTGTCTCTCAAGTGTCGGATTAAAACTAGAAGACACCACATCCAGTAATTCTTCACATTTAGAAATGTTTGCACTTTAGTCATCTTAGAGACAATGGCACTTCTGTGGCAAAACTGAAGATTTACAGTTTTAAAAGTTATGCTGAATTCTCACAGACATAAAACCTGGTTTCTTCCCTCATTTGTATAAACTATATTACCAGAAAAGTATCAAATGTAAATAATGGCATATTTTAAAAAGCCACAAGACGTTTGACAGTGAAGCCATTAAGACCTGATCTTTTATATTCCATGTGTGCCTAACCTCTCCATCCCTGTGATGTGCAAATCCCTAGATGAGAGCTATCAATAAAGCTATTAGGTTCCATTTGAATAGGAAGTCATGTCATGTCAAAGCAATACAAATATTAAAATAGCAGCACCAAAATTGGAGGAAGAAAATAATCAGGGTCACCTTAAGTAGACTAAGATCTTGTTAAGTTCCATTTTTTGAAAAAGGCATCGGGTGGGGCTGGAGAGATATGGCTCTGTGGTTAACAGCACCCAGCTGTCCTCCAGGAGGACCCAGGTTCAACTGCCAGCATCTAGGCAGCTCACAACCATCTCTAACTCCAATTTTGGGGCATCCAATGTCCTCTTCTGGTCTCCAGGAGCCTTAAGCCTACACGTGGCATACACACACAAATGCAGCCCAAACAGTCATAAGCATAAAACAGGGAAGAATGCATCAAGCAAGGAACAAATGGTTTTTAATGTTCCAGTGGGATAGCTTTGACCGTGGTCAAAGAGATCAGAGGCAGTAAATATATATATATTTGGATCTGGTGTTATCAGGAAGTGTAGCTTGTAGACAAAAGAGCAGTTCTCACAAGATTGATGTAAAAATAAAAGTAATGAATAAGGAAGTGTTTAGCCTGACACTTCCAGAAAACAGTAGTTTACCAGAGACATCCCTAAGCCTCTTTATCCAGATTAGAAGGCTGAGCTACAACTCCTATGGGGACAAAAGCTATTGTTTCTGGTATTTTACTGTCAAAAAAAAAAGTCATCTGTACTTTTCTAAAGAGAATCACACCAATTTCAGGCTGCCAGACAACAGCTCTTTGGTCCCTTGATTGTATACCACGTCACTGCCTTCCTGGAGAGTCCCTTTCTATTCAGAACCATGCCACTACCCAATTAAATAGGGGATGTTTCTGACAAATGTCCCAACAATTCTGGAGAATGTGTTGGGTAGGGCCTTGGGGCACCAAGGGCCCTCCACTACCCAGCCTTTTTTCTTCTACTCAACTCCTGTCTACCTCCCTACCTGTCAATCCTCCCCACCACTATCTCAACAAACTAGAAAACAACATAGCAAAAGTCCTCAAGCCCTTCCTTCTCCCAGCTGTCTTAGGGTTTTAATGTCTTGACCAGGCAAGGAACCTGCATTCCCACCTCCTAGCTCATTTCTTAATAGTTTAAGGCATGCTGTTGGCTAAGCAGCCTCACCATTCAATAACTACATAATTTCTCCCTTTTGCCTCTTTTGCATGCAAAGAAAGGACGAGGGGGAAACGGTTGAGCATGATCACAAAACACAACCCTTGGCATTCAGTTCCTGTACTATTTGGCCTCATACCAGTCCACAATATTGAGTGAGGAGTAAGTCTTAGTTTGGCAACAAATGGTTTGTTCTAAAATTCAACCATTCGCTCACCTCTGTTGTTGTTGTCCTTGTTGTTGCTGTTGCTGCTGTTACTGCTGCAGTTGTTAAAAGCTTGGCTGCTAACCAACCCAAAGACTTCTAAGTTCGCCCACAATTTTGCTCTCCCAATGGTTAAAAGGTAATAAGCTCATTCAGAGTTTATAAAACTATGCACCATCAACAAAAGCCTGTAATGCTTCCAAGATGCACAGTGGCTTCCAGACACACAATGAATAGTTGTGTGCAGCAGCCCCACCCCCACCCCCAAACACAAATGCCAGGCCCCAATTAAGCACCCTGGGGGCCTTTAAAGCAGTTATGCTAAGTTGCAAATACAGCAAGATCCACTTGAAATCCAACTATCCTGTGTGCTTTTTCCTCCCAAGATAGGGAGTGACTGGGGCAGACTGACCTCATTAAGGGGTAATTAGTGAACCCCAGGACTGGAGGGGCTACCACAGTAGTGCCTATTGAGATGTTTCAGTATGGAGATGGCAATGTTTCTTAAACTAGGGGATCTTCACAATCTAAGAGGCCCATGTTTTAAAATTTTAGGGATTTCAATCTGTCCATTTTTCTTTTTGCTACCAGACATTAAGGAAGAAGAAAAGGGAAGTCATACAAAAAGACTTGCTGGCTGCTTTTATGGAGTTTGTACATAGGTTAAATAAAGGGCTTTTGTAAAAATTTTTTGAGCCATTTCTGTTTCATAGATAATAGACATTAAGAGTTTTGGTAAAATCATCTAAGTAATTTATATTCCATATATAATAAATAATGTAAAATAAGATCTGTTTAAATGCAGTGAAATAAACACTTCTCTTGATTGCAGAAATTGAAAATAGCACATAAAAAGGAGGGTTAAAAAAAAATCAATCAACATGGGTCTTTTATTATTATATATCAATGACCTTGAAAAGACAATGGATGCCTCCATTTACACGGGAAAGCTGTTACTTAGAAACCAACTGAGTGACTTGATCAACATAAGCTCTTTACCATCAATAAAATCCTTCACACCTCTTTAAAGCCCATTACGTCTGTTTGTATCAATCTGCCAAGATGCTTGAGGACGGAACTCTACTATAAAACGTGCCAATAAATTCCGCTGTTTACATCCTTTACCACCTCTACACCAATGCTAAGCCGAGGGTCCACTGTTATATGTACTAAAATTATCCAGCACAGTGTTTGAGAAGGAAGTTTCCAAGGGATGTCATGAAATAGTGTTCTTAATGTCTCTTTTGAGGCCAAGATTTAAACCCTTCCAATATTCCCACAGATCGGTTGGATCAACAACTTCGTGAAAATTCACTGAAGAGGAGGAACTAGAGTGAGGAGCACTGATGTGTGAAGACTTCCCCCACCAGAGAGCCAACCACTTCTGTGTGGGCACTGGGGGCTTAAATCATGGGACTCCCTGGATACAGGACCCAAGAGCTCCAAGAAGTTTTGCTCCATGGACTTAGACACAATTTAGGTTACTCGTTAGTGCCTACAATGACATTGACACGACCCTATTTTTCAAGTCAGGGCGACCCTATTCCTCTATCTGGGGCTACAGCTTTTGGCCATATAATGAAATCATTTTTAAAAGGTAGCAATGTATCTGGGCCAAATAAATGTAGCTGTCCTATCTTTAGAAGTAAATTCGTATTTGTATCTATTAAAACGCTCTACAGGGGCCCCTACTTAGTCTATTTTAGAAAGTCTACTTTTTTTTAAAAACTTAAACATATGCAATACATTCTGGGAAATCTTGAAGGGTGGCTGGGAAGGGACCCCTAACTGAAGGAGTTCTCTTGTTTTAATATATCCCACATATGAGAGTGGAGAAGGAGATGCGACACATGGCAGTCATTCCTAATAGTCCGTAACTCTTCCTCTTCAAGTAAATCCAAGGCCTAAATAAATAAATAAATAAATATTGAAGGGCATTAATTTTTTTTTTCTAGATGTGTGCGTGTAAGTAAAACAGCAGTCATAATGTGGAAATTTCAGTCACATTTTACAACTAATTGGAAGCAGATTAGAATTCCGCCTCAGGGGAACGTTGTCAGACTAGAAGCTGGAGCAAATGAAGAAAGAGGTGAAGGCGTCCTGAAGAGCTGACAGATTTACTGTTCTCAGGGCCATAAACGGGTCCCTGGTTGCAAGGAGGGTGAGTCCCCGAAGTTCAGGAGCGAGCGGCCCGCCCCTAGGAGTCCAGGCCACGCCCCCAGGGAACCAGGTCGGTCTCTGGTCCCCATCACACACAAAAAGTAAAGGGACCTGCACAGTGACACAAGGGTCGGCCCCCAAGTCCAAGGGAGAGGGCCTTTCTTTACCAGGCGGGGGAGGGGAGGAAAAGGGGAAACGGCTCTGAGGGTCGACAGAGCCATGAAGTAATGGAAACAGCTGCTGGCTTTCGACTTCAGTTGTCTGACATCTGCTTCGCCATGACGGAAAAGGCTGGGGGAAGGATTTGGGCGAGGAATGTAAATGGAGACAATTGCCCAAACGGAGCTGGATGCATGGAGCTGGGGGGGGGGGGGTGGAGGGAGACCAATTGCTCCCTTGTGAAATCACGTCGCTCCCTTTGGGCAGCCCCAGCCAGCGCACATGAGAGAGTTAGCTCAGATTGGACCTTCCAGCAGTTGACAGATCTGGGAATGCTCAGAGCTTCTCCATCAGTTACCAAGCGGTCAGTTTGTCTGGTTGACCGGGTGGCCACCAGATCTGTGCTCTGCTCAACTTCCACACAGTTTCACACCGAGTTAAAATGGACTACCCTCTCTTTCACTCCCTGGGATCTTTTTTTTTTTTCCTTTTTAAATCACCACTGCTTGCTTTTGAACTAGGTCAAGGGTGAGGTTCTATTTACTGTTGCCTATTTTCTCCCTTGCTTCCTTGACTCGGTCCTAATTTCATTTCCATCACAAAAGAACGGGGACCAGGGAACACAGAGCTAAGTGCTGTTGTGCTGATCATGGGCCCATATGGAAAGCCCAGGTTTGAGAGCATTCGTTATCCATGTACTGTGGTGAGCCACATGCAAATAAACAGTTCCCCGTGAAGAATGAAAACCCAAGGTTTCATTCAGGCCTTCCAAGTCAAACATTATTGTTTTTAATATGAGCTATCCATAAAATCGGTGAAGGAGATGACAGGAAATTCAAAAATAAGCCGGTCTGGCGGAGCACAGTTTGAAAAAGGAAAGGAGGGTGTGGAGAGGAGGAGAGAGGAATGTTCTCCAAATCCCCCTCTTATTTTCAGTGAAGAGTGAGCTAAACTGTAAAATCTGCACAGGAACATAAACAGTGATTTTATGCTAGTGGAATTCAGAGTTGCGGTAAGGGCACTACCTAACCAAAGGGCTGCCCTCCAACATAGGCTGCTAACCTAGCAAGGAACAACTTGGACATGACTTTAAACCCTCGGTGACTAATGTGAAGGACACAGAGGTGTAAGGAAGGCAAGCATCCTAAAGGCCAGATATGCTTTCCAACCAAACCACGAGTTTTCTTTAATCAAAGGGGCAAGCAGTGACTTCCAGGAGTTAAAAAAAAAAGTGTGACCAACTGGAACTTTGTCTTCTGTTGCTAATTGAAGCATATAAAAAAGTCCATTTCTTAAAACATATTACACTTTTTTAAAATAAATAAATAAATAAATAAATTTACTGCCACATGACAAAAACCAGAATCAAGCTCACTGGTAGAAGATCAGTACAACCAAAGACCAAGCTATTATTTCAAACTGTCAAGGGAAAGCAGTAAAATTGCTACCAGGTCTCCTTAAGTTACCCTTCAATAAAAAGAAGCCATTGGGGAAATAAGAGGAAAAGAAAACACATCAAAAACCTTAAAAGTCCCTTTAAGTAAAATTATACGTCTGTGTCGCCATGCCATCTGCTCTCTGGTTAACATAATAAGCCCATTCTTAACCCTAAATACGTGCTTTCTAAGGCTGTTATGAACGATACAAAAATATAATCGCTGTTTTTATTTACCCCTAAACTGTGCCGCCTACATTGGGATATACCTAAATGTACATTTTTCTTGGGGTTCTAGCAGACACTGAAGAGCCCCAGGACAAAGAAAACTAGGTGGCTGAGAATCATAGCGAATAATAATCAGACTGGGTCGGATTGACCAGATGGGAGAGAAGAGAGAGGCTTTGAAAAAGTCAGCAGTGATGTCTGTTCACCGTTTCAAACCCCTAATGAGAACACCCTATCCATTGAGTTCTCCATTAGAGCTAGAGCGGAGATGTTAAATTTTTACTTAGCTTCCCTGGGGCGGGGGGGGGGGCGGTGTTAAAGGACTCCTTCTTTAATATCTGATGGGATTCCTATAGTTCAAGGCCCACTGGCCTACCAAGACTCAAGCATTTGCTTTGTGGTCACTTTAGTCCTTGAAGCAGAATCCATAATCTCTTCTACTACATTCCCAAAGGTGTTTCTAAGCAAAATTCAGCAGTATGTAACATTCAGCTTGCAGCCTCATCATCTTGAATTCCCCTGAAGCTCTCAAAATAACATTACAAACAGCCCAACTGCTGGTCAGACAGCTAGGAGTGGTTTTAACAACCTTTCATTCAGTTGCAATGGCTTTGTTACAATTGCCAAAACCTTTAACCTGAATTGAGAAGTTGTTACAGAAAGCAAGCAGTCACTAGTGAAATTTCAGTAGGGAGACAGAATTGGACCCAGAGGGAGGGATCTCTCTCTCTCTCTCTCTCTCTCTCTCTCTCTCTCTCTCTCTCGCAGAATGAGATGCAAAATTAGTGGTGCTATTATTTATTTTTAAATTACATTTATTTATTTATGAATCTGCCTTTGGGCATGGGTGTGTGCCCACAGGGGACATGAAGAGGATCATAGGACAAATTACAGGAGCTGGTTCTCTCTTTCCTCAGTGTGGGTTCTAAGGAACAAACTTGGGTCCTTAGATTTGGTGACCAATTACCCTTGGAGCCATCTCAGAACCTTGGTTTGTCTCTCTTGTTTGCTTGTTTTATATTTTAAGAATAGCGCTCACACCATACAAAACTACCAATCCAACATCTATATATGCAATTGCATCATTTATCCTCTCAGGCCTCTATAAAAGACCCCTTACCAGACTCCAATATGATCCTTACATTGCTTACTCTGTGACTACCAAAGGCATTACTGAAACAGATTCCACCTGTTTCTTATCCCTACCATATTCAATGACCCAGAATCAGGCATGTATAATTAATTCACTGGTAACAATCCTAGCAAAGAAATGATATTCCACTGTGAAGTTTTCAGCCAAGGGAAGCCCAATGTTTCCTTAGTTCTAGCTTGACATGACAGAAGGACGCTCTACAGGTGACTTAGAAATAAACTGTTTAGTATCCAAGCTACAATACACCCTTGGTGTTCAGATTGCTGTCAAGTTGAGAGTGCTGGCAATCAAAACTGTGTTATGTTACAGTAATTACTATGACAAACTTCCCAATGCTTAATATTAGAGAATGGAAGAGTATGATCCCTCCACCTCTTCTACACCTCTAGAGTGTGTTCAACGTGGCAATTATCCTCGTTCAAGCAGCAAAGTTTAAATTGCATTGAAACTCAATTATACCCATGACTTTTTAAAACATACACTTCAAAAGGCAGGTTTCACCACAATCAAATCACTGAGCAAAATCTCTTTCCCAGCTTATAAAAAGAGAGATTTTTATCCCCCTCCCACGAGACATCTTCAAATACAAAAAAACTGACTTCCCTGAAGCTTTGGATCTGCTTTTCTATTTTTAATTTTTAGCCTTGTGAATTCAGAAGGAAGGCAGGAGCAATGTTGAAAGAAAATAAGGGTGCCCACCTGATTTTAAAATAAACAAACGCTTCAACCTGCCACTTCTCCCAAATGTCATTACCAACAGCCTCAACTGCCACCACCTTCAAAGAGCAGAGCAGATACTTCTTAACAAAAACACTTTTAGGTCACTACTCTTCGGCAGTAAATTTATGATTTAAGTGCTTGTAACTAAACTAGCTTTCCAATTATCACGGGCCTCTTAGGATGAGCAAGAATGCATTATGTGCTAATGACCACAACCAGGGGTCCCTTCTCCACTCCTTTGTCAGAACCGAAGCAGATACTCCCCTGCAGCTTCACCATTAACATGTCTGTTTCCTGTCAGCCCTCTCAGAGATAATGTCATTTATCTCAGGAAGGCACAAGCCCAGTCATTAGCTTCAATAAAAGACCTCAAACAAAGGCCAGATAATGTTTTACCCAGGGTTCCCACTAAACCCAGAACCTTGAATACCTGTCTTTCAGAGCCAAATACCCAAAAGTTATCCTTAAAGAAGTGTGTGGTCATTTATCCAGGATTCTAGAAGGTGTCTCGTGTTTATCGGGTATGGTAAACACTAGTGGCCAGCACTATCACACAAAATTAGTTTAATGAAGAGTGATGACCAGGGTTAGCCCTTGGGAGTCTTTCCCCTATAGCCTCCAGGAGGAAAATTGACAGGATCATTTAGATCTTTGAAGCACTGACCCCCTCATTGAGAGGGCCTGTAGAAACATTATAACCCATTGGAAGTGGCCAATGGCTGAGCTTCTGGAAACCCTCCAAAAAAGGGAAAAAGGTGAAACTGGTTAAAAGAAACGTGGGAACACATGTTTTCACAGTGGTGTGCATATTACTGCAATTTCAACTTTCTATGAAGTACCAGGTGGACTTTTTTTTTTAAATTAAAAAAAAAAAAGCACAGACATCGTCAAAATTGAGGCAAATCTCAGCCATTCACTCAATCCCCGTGTTTCATGCTGGAAACGAAGAACAGATGGTACTTTCCGTGTTGTTTGAGTCTGGTTATTGAACACCTCTGTGGCTAGGGAGATTTCTGCTTAGCACTTTCGCCATTCACTCAATTTACTAACTATAAAAGTGCTGCTTAGGAAAAAAAAATAAGTCTTTAAACACTCTAATTAAAACCATCTTGCACCCAAACAATTTTACTTGAAGAGCATATTCTTAACCTTAAGACATTTGGACACCCACCCCTCCCTTCTCCCCCTAGTGTTACGGGCTATTTGCCAAGTTATTAAAGTAGCTGAATATTATCTTTTTTTAGCTCAATCTGGAGCAATTGTGTATACTTTCACAGGTTTTTTTTCCTCCAACAAGCCTAACAAATTTCAAATGTTCAACTCAAAATTCAGTGATGGACCCGATCACACTAATACTACAAGATTCATGTGTTCTCACAGACACCTCTCAACAGCCCCTCTGTCACCTTCCCAGGCTGTCTATTGGACCAGACCGGAAGGAGGATCGGTGCTGACAGGAAGCTACCTTTGGCTAAATCCATATGTAACTTTTTAAAACAGACACTGTCCACCTACAATGGTCTCAGTTGTTTCATTAAAGCAAGTGACCTTCCTGCCCTTTCATTCATCCATAGATCAAATGCACTCCCTAATTCACAGGACACACTATATTATGGGAGTGGGGGAAGTAGCCACAAAAGTCATTAATCAAAATATGTTCTTAAACTGCTCACACTCACTTAGAGAATGTGTCAGGATTCCCTAGTGATGTGTAAAAAAGGCTTCTACAAGAGAATAAAACAAAATGAATGATATCTTATTATAGACAGGTTCATTTATAGATACCATCTTTCGGAAGACAAGGCCCATGGAAATGAAAAGAGTTTATCTATTACAGAAATAAACCCTTCTTGGAATATGTACTGCATAGAATCCTAAGACACAACTATCTGGCTTTCATTTATTTCTGTTTAAGTGTCAATTGTTTTTAAGACTGTTTTTTTTTCTTGTGTGTTTCCCAGTATTCTAGTGATTAAATAATCCCACTGATTGTAAAAGTATTTAATATAACTATTTAAACCAGCCCAATAGTTCCTTCTCTGATAAATCTAAACTATAAGACAATGAAGAGAGATATGGAAACAGCTTCAGTGCAGGACCATTCTGCTTTGAGAGGCAGGAGGAAGGAGGAGAGGCAGGTTCTAACAACAAAAAGCCAACTCATCAAACCTACTTAGGCAGACATGTCACTGGTGGCTTAACCACAAAATGGGCTATAGAAATACAGCTCAAACATCTTGGAATTATGGTGTGTTTTGATTTTTTTTTCACGTATTAAGGGAGTGGCGAATTTTTACAACATACTTGTGGTTTTCACATAAAGGAGCCAGAACTCTCATTGATTTAATTAGGTTTCATAAGGTCCAATTTATCATGCTTTATATGACTCCATGTAGTGAAGAAAAAGGATAAACAGACCAAAAATAGACATTTCAGCATGCTGTGAAAATTCACCAGTGACAGCAAGTCTTGTGAATCTCCTTTAGCCTTCCAACCAGAAAAAACAAAAGAAAAAAAAAAAGAAAATCAAAAAACAAAAAACTTGTTCTCCCCTCACACGAGAGCAGAAGATGACTGTTGCATCATTTCTCTTCAGTAACCTGGTTCTTTTAAAAACTTCTTTAAAGATGTGTCAGATATGAGGCATGTTTTCAAGTGAACTGGGCCCTACTAAGTTCTTGCTTCCTAAACAGGCATCCTTCTGCCATTGTATTTTATAAAACAAAGCCTAATCTGACATAACCAATACTTAGTGGAATCAGGCTTCCTTCTCTGGGTGGTATCATGCCAGGGAGTTGTCATCTCTGAGAGACAAGGATGGATGTATTATGAAGTGGTTTGGGGGATGGGGAGGACAGTGTTTAAGGAACAATGTTTAAGATCCCAAGCAATACCTACCTCAGCTTGACAAGAGTGGCTAACAGTGTAGGTTCTAGGCCCCTGAAACCATCCTAAAATGATGTCTGGGCCAACTCTGGTGGCTGAGGTTGGGGCATGGCTTCCACACTGCAGGGCAACGTTCTCTCTCTTCCCTCCCCCTCCTCCCCCCTTAACCCCTCCCCCTCCAGCATGACTCGTTTGCTCTTCATTTAGGAATTCGTATGATGCCATTGATACTGCTTTGCCTGGAGATGCAGTACATGCGTGAGAATAATTCACCCCCCTCCATTCTTCAGCCACCTCCGTCAGTGACTGGGAAGCAAAAAGAACACAAACTGGAGAACCAACACCACGCACTAATCTCAGTTGCCATGGCAGCAGCCTTTGAGATCCTGAAATGTTCCGATTGCCAGCTAAACAAAATTGTTGAATGTGAACATTTGGCTGGAAGATTAAAAGGCTAAGGGGAATGCAAAAGGCCAGAACCTCCCACATTCCCAGCAGCCTGTGGATCCAATCAAATAGCTCTGACTCCTTAACCACAGCATTGTGAGCACTGGATTAGGGCAATTCATCCAGATAGTTAAAGCAGATTAAAGCTGCAATTTGAAGACTATTGGCAACAAAAGTAAATGCCCCACTGTACTAAGTAATAAGAAGATTTCAAAATGTCTTTTAGTAGAAATTATGTGAAACCACACATTTAAAGTAAGAAGCAAAGCCCGAGATTTTTTTTTAAGTTGATTTAAATTCATCAATGTAAAAGCCTAAGAGGATTTAGATTCCAAAAGCAATCAGTAGCCTTTTGCAAGTTTGACAGTGTTGCCTACACCTTTCTCTGCCTCCATCAATGTTTACAATCAGAACTTTATTCCTGTGTTCGTTCCAAGTTTAATTCTGAGCACCCGAAGTTGTAAATAAAAGGAATCAAAGAACTGTGAATTATTTCATGCAGAAGTAATTCCCAGGAGACTCTTAGCATCTTTCCAGCCAGAAAGGGCAAAAAGCCCCAAAACAAAACAAAAACAAAAAAACAACTCACATCATATAATAAGCATAGTCAGAAGAAATCACATTGCTACAACCGCTTGATAGAAACACTACATCTGCATGCTACAACTTGTGGAATGAGTCTAAAGATTAATTTCACAGAAACACCACTCTCACCTCCCAACCAATGAGCCTGGTGGATACATACCCATCAGTTCCCAGACATTACCTCAAAGCAACTGCATCCCAGACAAGCAAAACCCAGGCCTCCATGCCTAAGCAAGGTAACACTGGGGCAGGGTTTTCCAGTACAGTGTCTAACCACAGGCTTTAAGACAATGACCAAGAAGAGGACAGGGGTCCAAATGGCCCAAGTCAAGCATTGTTAAGCCACCTTCGACTTCACTGCTGCCCCGATGGCCCCTTTGGTCGGATCCTCACATTTCAGGAACACAAGCCAAATGTGCTTTCCGATTCTTACTTCCTAATCTTCCAGCTGCCCAGGCAAGCTAAATACCGAAGTGATAACAGTCTCACGGCTCTAGCTGCAATAGGTGAGAGAGAGCAAAGGTAGAGTGTCTCCACAGTCCCCAAAATCGGCACAGTTTGACTGCATAGTTACAAAGTCGGTGATCAATACTCCCAGCCTGGAGTACATCCTTTGCCGGTACTATTCGGGGCAAAGTAACAGAACAATGAGTGTAAAAAATAAAAAAGGCCCTACACATTCCTCTCCACAGAGGGAACTAGAACCCTGTTCCTAAGGACACACTGTTAACAATAACACTGACGACAGTTCTCTTTAGGGAAGAAACCAAGACGAAACTCAAGCTAGTGCCACAGCAGGTTTTCTGATCACAGCACACATGGACAACTTGCTGACTTCCCAGGAGCTCTTACAAGGCAAAAGTCACTTGGAGCATCCAGAGCCTCCCACCATACGACCTTTCAAAAGCTGGCACCACAAGCAGCAGAAGCAGCAGCAGAAGCAAGAGCCAAACACTGCACTCGGGATAGCATCCATAAAGGATGAACGTCATAGAAATCTCACAGAGAACCCGAAAGTACTAGGAAGTGTAAGACACCCGGAGACACATCCCACAACCCCAAACAAATGCACACAGAGCGATCGTATCCTACCTTCTCGGTTTTCAGTTTCTTAATTCGCCTGTGACTCTCCTCCTCCTCCTCTTCCTTCTTGACCAGCATAGAGTTTCCCATGAGCGTTGAATCCGGAGCAGTTTTGCTAACTTCCCCTGCAGCCCCGACGCTGCCACTCCCAGCGCCCCCACAGTGAAAGGGGCTCGCGCCACTTCCATTGCCCTTGGCCCCAAAGCCATAGAGGTGACCACCGGAGGGGGCCTGGCCTCCGCCGCCATTCTGGTGGCCCTGCAGCAGGTCGTGCTTGTCTTTCCGGGATCTCGCAGCATCCTTATCCCGCTTGGCGCCTCGGCTGCTGTGGCTTTTCCCTGGCTTCTCTTCCTTGCTTTTCCCACAGGAGCCTGCCCCCGCGGTGGCAGCCGAGGTCCCGGTGCTGGTACCGTTGCTGTTTGGGTTGCCGCCGCCGCCGCCGCTCACACTTTGACCCAGCGCTGAATTCATGCCAGTAGCCTCTCCAGGGCGCCCTTGGACTTCCTGCCTCTTGCCAGTGCTGCTGATCTCGGGAATTCCATACAAGGCAGCAGAAGGCAGAGATTTATTAGCATCCTTAGAAGTTTTAGCCCTTTTCACTTTTGATTTGCTGGTCTCTTTGTGTGAATTCCCCTGGGGAGCCGAGGGCTGAACAGAAGCAAATTTTAGGCCATCAGCTAAGGCTGAGGTAGAACAGGTCCCATTGGAGGCCGGACCTCCACAATCCTTAGTGTTGTTGGTAGTGGTGTTGGTGGAATTATTCATCTCAAATTTCTGTCTGTCCTTTTCCAAATCGGCGTCCAAATCAATGATTAAATTTCCAACCCCGATTTCCCAATCATCGCCACTGTCATAAGTATCAACTGTATTTGGATCCACACCTTTTCCTGCAGTCGAAACGTTCACGGACATCCTGAAGATGAGCTCTCGAGATTAAAAATCCGATGAACTTTCCTTGAGAGATGAGGGGACATTCGTTTAGCTCCTCTGGGCTTTCTTGTAAAGAAAAAAAAATTTTTTTTCTTCCAATTTTCCTCTTCTCTTTCCTGCCCCCAAAATGTGTTCAGGGTTCTCACTCCCTTCACTCCAGGTCCACCTTCTCCTGTGGAGGGGAAAAAAAGTCGAATATTTCTTGTCTGGGTTTTACCGAAATATAAAACCATTAATACTGGGGAGTTAGTAAGGGGCACAGGGAACAACAGAGGGGAGGGGGCTCATTGTTGTCTCCACAGTCCAATACCATGTTTAAAGGAAAATTGCCAGACTTGAAAAGCATCCCCTCTGACAATAAGCATCTTCCAGAAGCTAAAACGAAAATCCCTCTAAACAGCAGGGGGATAGCCAGTTCTTTAAAAGCATTAAAATATCTCCAAGGATCTGATTCAAGCCCAGAAAGGTTTTTGTGGCTTTTTTTTTAAGTTGAACATTTTTATTTTCGCCTGGCACATGTGCTATTTCAACCCCAGGAAAAGATTCTGGATATTCATACAAGAAAAACACCCTGTTAAACATCCACTAAACATGGCCTGGGTCTTGCAATGTAAAAAAACAAAACAAAACAAACAAACAAAAAACCCAAAACAAACCAGGCCCTCAAAGTTCTCTAGGACTAGTGTTCAAAATGATGTCACTAAGTTTTCCTGATTTCTAATTTTAATACTTCTTCTTACAAATTGTCTAGACAATCAAGGTTTTGTTCTTCACAAGAAACAGAAAAACAGCAGTAGTTCCCTTCCCACACACATACCTACCACCCCCCTTCCCCAAGCTACACATTCTTTATGAAATATGCACAGACCTCTTTAAGAGTATTTTTCTCAGTAAAAAGACAGCGTGAGAGGGAAGGTTAAAGATCTACCTTTTTGAGAAAAAGGAAGAAGAAGAAGAAGAAGAAGAAGAAGAAGAAGAAGAAGAAGAAGAAGAAGAAAGGAAAAATACATCTAAATAATTTTGTCATACCCCTGGGTCACAGAACTGCTCAGTCTGTTAAATATGGTGCTACTGACTGTAGGGAAACTGATTAAGACATACACTTTAAGTGATCTGCGCCAAGGTGGCCTCAGTGACCACAAATGAGTGTGTGCTTGACAAAGAGCAGTTAAAACAGTTTTTAAAGGGATCAGCCCCCTTTTAACAGTTGATTGTCAAGAAAATAAATAAATACACACACACACACACACACACACAGAGAGAGAGAGAGAGAGAGAGAGAGAGAGAGAGAGAGAGAGAGAGAGAGAGGCAGGCAGAAAGAGAGAAAGAATGCTTACCTTTAAATCCTTTATCATTTTTTAATTAGGCCGGCAAATCAAAAAAGCATTTTTCAGTCCACTAGGCACACAGCCCTGTGCCTCATTTTACTTAAACACCAAATGATCAAAAAGGAAGGCAGCAAGTAACACATCTCAGCCAAAATAATCACTCAGTAACATTATTCCACTTCCCCATCCCCCATTTGGCAAAAAGCTCTGGAGTCCTTTTCTCCTTAAAAAAATGTGTCACTGTGCAGCTGAGAGATGTTTCACATTCACAACCCAAGCACCGAAGGGTGTTTTTCCTCTTAACAAGCATTCAGAATAATAGGGTGTTGAGAGAGGGAGAGGAGAGGGGGAGGGGAGGGAAGGGGAGGGAGAGAGAGAGAGAGAGAGAGAGAGAGAGAGAGAGAGAGAGAGAGAGAGAATGAGAGAGAATTAGAGAAAAAACTTTTCCGAACTTCTCATTCCGCTTTCAGTTGCAGACTTCAGAGTCACCGTGATCAGTAAGTAATGATCTCATGTAGCAAACCTACAGGCGTCCTCTAGTAACGAGACAGAATGTGCTAACATCGGGATAAATTAGTGAAAGGGAAGAAAGAATAAGAAGAAAGGACTGAAAATCTGGGCTGGATTCCGCCTGTTAGTCGGGAAGTGGCATTTTTCCGCTCGTCCTGACATTTGATTTCTCCAACTAACTTAAGGAGGGGGTGAAAGGATGGGGAGGAGGAGAAGGAGGAAGAAAGGGTGGGATGAGGAGCCGGGCTGGAGGAGAAAAAGAAAGGTGTGGAGGAGGAGGGAGCAGACGATGCAGGGAGCTGATAAACCAGTTAGAGCAGCTTTCGCCCGGGGCGGGGGGGCGGTGGAGCGGGGAAATAACGGCGTCTAAAAGGGGCTGTCTTGGAAACCTGAAGGATGTGATGTTTTCCTGTTTTATGTTGTTTTTGAGAAAAAAAGAACCGAGTTCTTAGAATAGTCCCCGAGGAGGGGTTAAAATCCTCCGCCGCGCAAGCCGATCTGTCATGTGGTAATTCGATAATTAGAGTCAAAAAGGTTTTTTTTTTTTTTTTAAGGCGACCTTTCTCCAGGACAATTTCTCTTTCTCTACACTCAGCAAACAGTGCGTCTCTATTTTTTTTTTCCTCCTCTCTCCACCTCTCGCCCACCCCCTCCTGTGTTTAGTCAGATGGCCTCGGAGCTTGGCTTAGTATTTTTAATTAGCTGGCGTTTGGAAGCTAAAAGCAGTAATGAATTGTTGATGGATTGGAAGTGGAGAGTCGCTTTGCTGGAAATGTCGGGGCTGGGAGAGGGGGGATGGGCGCGTTAGCAACACCAACCATCTAAAAGGAGCGGTTTTGTTACAGTGCAAGCCTTTCACATCACGTGAGGATCAAGGGCTCAATTGGTTGTCGTGAGAACAAAAATGGTGACAAGCGTATCAAGAAAATACTGATCTGGTCTTTAAAAAAAAGCTGAAGGTTTCTCCCTTCCCCCTGCAACCCCCTCCCCCCGCACGCCCTACAGTGGGCGAAGCTACAAGTTATGAATGTGAAACATTTCTCAGCCATCTAGGATCTCGGAAGTTCGGAAGGAGGGAAATGTAATGGCCACAAGAGCAAAGCAGATGTTTTAAAGAAACAGCTTATAAACCTTTCCTCAACTGATCTCCAATTTGTCGGCTTTCCCAAGGGGGCCAAGGCGGCGGACGCCTTGAGGGGGGAGGGCAGTGTACCTCGGAGCTGCTGGGATTTTAGGATCCCCCCCCCTTCATGTATTAAACAAAGAAAAACATTTTGCTAGCTCCCAAACAGGGACTAGTAATAAACACACCATTGTTACTATTTGTGGGTTTGTTTGGGTTGGGTGGGGCTCTCCCCCCCACACACACACACCTTCTCTTAATGGTGTTTTTTTTTCTTGCCTTTTTTTTTAAAGGTGGAAAATGGTAGTTACAGTCATTACATGTAATGGATGAATATTCCCTAGTTTACTATTAAATTACTGAGCAGGAGGATGTGACAGGAGAGGAATCGGCTTGTTCTACCCGGGTTCTCATTTGCCTGGCTCGGTCTGGGCGGGGGTCAGCTCAGCTCCCGTAGAAAAGAAAAGGAGGGGGAAGGTGCTCGAGAGAGCTGACCCGGAGGACCAGGGTGTGTAACTGAATCACTCTTAGTCTCCTTTGGGTTAGAGCCCAAAAGGTAATTTACTCTAAGTTAGCCCAAGTGCCCAGTCAAGCTTAATTTGTCTAAAGAAGTTACAAAGTCACCCTCCACTGAATAAAATTCACCCTTCTTGGGCTGTTCTAAATGCAAAGCCAAAACCCTGTAACTAGTTCCTCATTTCAATGCATAAAACTCGCACATTCCCCTGCATGAATACCCCACTAAAGTGCTATATAGCGACACACCACGCAACCGTACTTACGGTCTGTATGGGAGCGAGTTGACCTTTTCCTTCTAACTGCATTGAGTGTGTTTGGTTGCAGCCGCTTTATTTTGGAAATTATAATTTCTTCAATTTTTTTTTATTAAAGATGGACCAGCAAATGTCACAGACCGTCCCGTGTATATTTTTATAAAAATAAAAAAAAACAACAAAAATAAAGCAAAAAACAGAACACAGAAATCCCCCCGGTGCACACACACACACAGCAAGCTTGTTCTGGAACAGTGAAATCAGAACTGAAACACAACACACGCACAGGGGGAGTGGAGCCAAAGGAGCTCTCAGCCTTGTATACCTGAAAGGGACTTTTCTTTGTTCCCAATGCCCTTTCGCACAGGGCCAATCAGAGAGCAGCTTTTATGAAACTGGGCTCTCTCATTGGCTAGCTGCTTTCTCTTGGCTACTGTAGGGGGTTGAGATATACACACGTATAAAACACACACTGAGCGCGGGTGGGGGTGCGGTGGGGGGTGGCGGTGGAGACAAAGCGTTTTATTTTCCAAGCAGATTGGGGTTGCAGAACCTCCCGCAGGACGAAGGGAGGGGGGAAAATGGGGCGCCTGTTTCAATTACTACATCATTCACATAAAACACTTATTTATTAAAACACATCTCAAGCAGGCTGCGAAGAGAGGATATCGGTAAATGCAAGTTTGATTGTGTTATCTTGGGGGAAATAATGTGTGTGATCGCTCGGTGGCAGAGGGAAGCCAGCTGAGCCACCCGCACAGAGCGGGCACGCCGCTCGGTGGAAACCCACGCGAGCGGTTTACTGTTGTCCCTTCCATGTTCCAAGGACTCAGCATCTCAACTCTGCAGCTTCTGTCTCTCAGCCCTTCCCCACCACCTTACCCTTCCTGCAACACCCCCCAAACCAATCTCTCTCTCTCTCTCTCTCTCTCTCTCTCTCTCTCTCTCTCTCTCTCTCTCTCTCTCTCTCTCTCTCTCATTAAATAAGAAAAATCAGTGGGAAGCGTCCGGTGGTGGGGGAACAAGTAACCCTTTTGTTTCCAGGCTTCTGATCTGCAAGCCATGAACTGTGGACCCTGATGACCATTCAGCAAACCCACTGAATGGCTCTCCTCAAATGAACAACAAATACCTCCAACTGATATTCTGCGACCTACAGATGGATAGATAGGGAGAGAGAGAGAGAGAGCCACAGCAAACCATATTAACATCTCAAACGAGCCTTATTGAAAACAAATGAATTTGTGGAAAATAAAATATACTAGGCATATTAACCCCTTAAATAGCCTTTGTCCCCAATTTTTAATTATCTGGATTATCTGTCTAAGTTCTTTTCTCAAATCTTTGACCCTTATGGTATCAGGGATTCTAAATTCTCTTAATGCTGTGTCCACAATCCACAAACATACAAAATGTTCTCACTTTTATGGTAAGACAAACGCAGCCGAGTTAATGGGACTCATTTTCCAGGACAGGAGGCTAATGTGAAAACAGCCGTTAATATATTTAAGCTAATGTAGTCTTACATATTAAGTCTTTAGAACATGGTTTATTTTTAAGTTTGCATTGTTATTTTCAATTTTTTAGGAGCTAGAATGCGGAGATTTTAATGACACTTAGTCTTTGAGTTTCAAGTAAACCAATTATAACCCAGAGTTTGAAAGATCAGCTATTACTGGGGTTTTCAGTTGACAATTAGAGTTTTAGACATGCCATAGCTTACAAAAATGGGCACGCAAGTGTAAATTGCCTCTGGCAGAAGACAGCTATGATGTAAATGTTTGGAGGCAACTTTGTGGATCAATAAAAACATTTATGCCACATGTTATAAGTAATGGCTATTGACTAATGTTTGTGTTTTTAATATATTTAGTCCATTTAAAAATGCCAATTTGTTGTTTCCTTGTCCTAGATGAACCAGAGTAGATGCTTCAACAAGCAGCAGACCGCAAGCTCTGACCTTTACTGCAGTGAGTCACAGAAAGGGTTCTCTAGGAGCACTGCGATCATGTCAGCTCCTCTTACTCACATCGAAGATATATAGTACCAAATACTGGGGGGAGGGTGGCAATGTAGAAACATAGTATCCACTCCTCTTCTATGCTAGTTCTGATGTCTGGGTAGTAGTTTTTACTGTACAGGCTTTACATTTATGTATGGCTCCTTGGTAATGGCACAGTACCTTACAGAAGTCATAACTTTGCTTCTTTTATGGTTCCGCCAGGCAGTGGTGGCGCACACCTTTAATTCCAGCATTTGGGAGGCAGTGGAAGGTGGATTTCTGAGTTTGAGGCCAGCCTGGTCTACAGAGTGAGGCCAGCCTGGTCTACAGAGTGAGTTCCAGGGCAGCCAGAGCTACACAGAGAACCCTGTTTCGAAAAACAACAATAGCAACAACAACAACAGCAACAAAGGTGTGGTTCCTCCAAGACCAACTCACGCTTGTGTGCTTCCTGTGTCACTGGGGTGTTATCTCCATTTCAGGCTGTGGTTACTCCATATATTATATTAGTTTAGAAAAAAATCGATGATTATCTCTTAAAACAAAAACACTTCACTGGGTATTTAAACACTATCATCTAGAGGCACTGGGAGAGGGTAAAGCTCTTTTAAAACACCCCCTTACTAAAGAAATCAGAGTCAAACCAGATCCAAAATGTAAGCATCCAGATGTGTAATTGAACCTAGCTCTGTCTTCTACAGCCAAACCTAAACCTATAGTCTTTTAAAATAAACACTATTGGCCAAAGAAGGCCAACTTGAGCACACATTTAATTCAAATTATTTTGACAAATCAAAGCATTTTTCTTTCCATTTTATCTTTCCCACAAGCCCTTTATTTCCCACCCCCATCTCTTCCACCTCCCAAATTCTTCCAGGCAACTTTTGAATAGACTACTATTGTTACACTGGCTTTGCCCATGTTTGTTTTGCTTGACAAGGGGTGGAGGACAATCGAGAGGCATGTGAGGACTCTCAGATAATGGAAGACTGAAAGATAATTAGCTACCAGCTTTGACAAGTGGAGTTACTCTCTTCCCTCACAATATTGGAAAGTTTGGTTCTATTTACAGAACTGAAATCTTTCCATCTTGATTTTTTTAAATTTAATCTCTGAGAATTTCATTCATGGGTACATAATTTCCACCCTTCTGTCTCTCTTACACTCCAATTCTTCCTGTGCCCTCTATTCCCTTTCAAATTCATGATCTCTTATTATTATATATATTTCTTATCAAAGTAATGTACCAGGGGTGTAGCTGTCTTCCTAGTGAAAGCCACTACATTCCCTTGATTATACCAGGTCACTCTTTCAACACGTGTACTTTGTAATTTTACATTTCACCAGGTGTCTACCCAGAGACACGAGAGACAGAGGAGATGTCTGGGGAAAAAAGCAGTGTTTGGAGTTGAGGGGTGGGGAAGACATGAAGTTAGTGTAAAGGAGGTAATTAGAGAGTGTCATTCTACCAGCAATAGCCACCATCACTCTTCCATGGGCCCCCCCAAATCAGCTTAGCACTACATATAACACATCATTAGCAAGGAGGTGGAAGAATCATCCTGCTATCCTTGCAAAAGACTTGACCTTTTTTCTTCTTTCTTTCTTTCTTTCCTTCTCTTCTTTCTTCCTTTCTTTCTTTCTTTCCTTCTTTCTTTTTCTTTCTATTTTTTTCCTGGTAAGATCTCAAGAGGACAGTAACAGCTTTAGGCAACAACACAGAAAATCAAGGAGGTCTTTATCTGTGATTCTTTCTTCTGATTGAGGTTGTATTATTAAGGGCCAGAAATCAAAACCAGTTTTATCCCTTCCCCCTCCTTTTTTTCTACAAACACTTTACTAGGGAGCTCAGGCTAGCTAGGAACTTGATATTCTCTGCTTTCCCAGTGGTAGGATTATAGAATGTACCCTCATGGCCAGCAGACATCTTTCTTGAGTTTTTATTTACTTAGAAGCAAGTCGAAGCTTTTTTAAATCTACACATACTTGGATATACACTTGGGAGTTCTTGGGAGCTCTCAAGATCAAGAGAAAAACCAGAAGAGAAAATCCTAAAATATAAATCATATGAGCTTAATTTGCAGGAAAGAGACTTAAGTTAGATGTAATTATAAATGTATTGGTTACCCAACAAAACTATAGGGAAAGATTCTTATCCGCCCAGAACCCTTCAGCAGTGGTCTACTTCTGCTCCTTCTAGAGAATGTGGAGCTGATTAATGATACACCCACAGAAAGAGTAGAAGGTCTTCACTCTTTCCACCTACAGATAGTTGCTCCTAGTTGATAAAGGGCTTCTGAGAAGGGAGGGGGGAACGAAATAAAACCAAAACAAAAAACTGCTACACTTTTGCACCCTGCATACTAAATCAGACTCAAGTTTCCATTGGGTACTTTTTAGCAATATCTATCTCTGGAAATTGTCATCAAATAGAGTCAAGTACAGTTCTTTTGGTCAAACATTTGATAGTGTACATAATCCTGAAGTAGCTTTAGACCAAAATAAAGTTCCAAGGGGAAAAAAGGATCTTGTACACAGAAGCATTTCAATTCTGTAGTAGAAAGAAGTGAGGGAAGAAAGACCTCATGATAGCCTCTGGCGAAAAACACATTTCTGATAGACATCCACAAATATAGATATTCTTCCATATCTTCTAATACTGCCACATTAGCTTTTCAGGTAGCTTTTATGTCCTGCTAACACATTTTAGCCTGAAGTCTCATCAGTTGACTCACAAAGATGGGGAGAATCATGCAGTCTTGACAGCTCTTTGCAATTTAGCTTGGTTTAAACAACTGTAGACAATATAACGCAAATATACCAAGTGATTTAATATTATAATGAATTTTAGTAGTAAAGAAATAAAAATACAGGGAAACAGTTCCATGGTAGAGTGCTTTCCTCACCTGCTTGATGGTATGGGTTCAATACCAAGACAGAAAGAGAAAAAAGAGGCTGGCTTCTCCCTGTATGCTGGAAAAGCTCCTGTTCTCCTGCACTTCCAGTTTCTTAAAGGAGAAGAAAAGGCAGTGGGCTGTCCCAGCTCAGCTTCACTTTGAGAAAACCTTAGAAAACAGCATCTCTCTCGTCCCCCTCCCCCTCAAGAAAAACACTTGGATAGTACTTGTGTTGAGAGAACGGCAGTGTAGGTAGGTCAACCTTAAGTGTCTCAAATCATACCTCAGCTTGGCCTTAGACACTGTCAGGATGGTGCTGGCTACTGTGTCTGCATCGGTGCCCTAGCAGGGTCTGGGATCAGCTAGTAAAGCTAGGCAATTTACATCACATGCAACGAAACCATTTCTAGGAAAGGAGTTCTCTTTTATGCCTCTGAAGACCGGGTGCATAAAGAAGATCAAAACACAAGCTGCGTTTTTTAGAACTACTTATTGGAGATTGCTGTTGCTGGTTTTATTACAATATGTATTTTACAGATTTAGGTAATAGCCCTGATTTTTCAAATCGACCTCTGTTTAGACACGTTTCACTTTGGGCTGTTTCTTGTCTGCGAAATTACAGTCATTTGCACGTTATTACAGTGAGTAGGAGACAGATTGTATTTAGCGCTGGGTGGGGGAAGGGTTATTATGGGAAGTGATCTGCTACGGTCAGCACATAATTTCAGCCTGAAGAAAATTGCTTCTGAATGGCTGGTCTGTTAGCCAGCCAAGGAATGGTCACTGGGAAAGTCTGAAAAATACTTCTGCTTAATCTGCTTTGCAGGGTTAGTCTCGTTGCCAGAAGGAGAAACGATGGGGGGAGGGGGGGATTGTTTATAAAACAAAATTTTAAAACTTGTAGGTGAAATGTTGCCACTGCTCTGTGTGAATTTAGAACAACAGAGCAGAAAAGAGCCAAGTTGGGAAAGGACAAAAGGCTATTGGATACAGCCTTCATATTCCATGTCTCCTTTTCCTTGTGTTCTGTCCAGAGAATCTTTCCATGATTTACTGAGAGCAGACAGTTATAAGTATAAAAATTTGTGAGAGCATTATGGAACACATTGGTAAATACATCTCTAAGATTTTCATGTATAAATAACTGCAGGAGGAAAAAAAGAAATGCTCAGGACAACGTTGTTATTGAGGGTGGCAGAACACCCCTAATTATGAAAATATTCGGTATATTTAAAAGGATTTTCACACTTGATGAACTCTACTTTGTTCAGATTTCATAAAGTTGACACACGTTTAATAAAGCAACGGTGGCGTTCCTCAAAACCAGCAAACCCGAATTAGTGATTTATGATCCTCATGCCTCTCCTAGACAGGTTTCACATATTCAGTTACAAGAACTCAGGAGCCTAAAGTTGATTTTAAAGAAGACTTCCATTTTGCTCAGCTTCTTGGCCGTTGAATGCTTCTGTTGCTGAGAACAACTGTGCCTCTTGTGTTTGCTAAACAAGCCTTCCTAAAGGATGAATCACTACAATCATTTGGAGAATATGCAGTAAACAACAGAAAGTTGTTCTGCTATTTCCTCAGGAGAGCATTTCTTCCCCATCTTCCTGCAACTCAGCCAACCTCCAGACTACTAGCCAATCACCATTATGGAAATGTGGCTCTCAGCCTCCTGATTGGATGGCTTCTGGGCTGTTCAGCTTTCTACAGCTCAACAAATGCTGGCAGGTTAGCCTGTTGGATGGATCCTCTTCTTATGAAATTATTTTAATCATTTCTCCTTCTCTTCCTCATCCCCCATTCTTTACCCACATTTGCGCGCGAGCATGCACGCGCACAGACACACACACCTGTAAAGAATAGAGCATAGCAATCTTATTAGGAAGCAGGTAAACATAAAATGTTAAGGTTTATCCTTATTTATGTATCCGTTTCTGTGTGAATGTATGCCCCATGTATATGCAGGTACCAAAAAGGACTTAAGATCCCCGGAACTGAAGTCACAGCCAGCTGTGAACTGGGACTCAAACTTGGGTCTTCTGGAAGAGCATCGGGTACTCTTAACCACTGAGACACCTCTCTAGCCGCTAAAAATAGATTTTAATGTACCTCTCATCTAATATGTTCCTTTTTAAAGATTTATTTATGTTATAATATGAGTACACTGTAGCTGTCTTCAGACACACCAGAAGTAATATTTTCCTCTTGTTTAGGTTCTGACTGTGGGGCCCTACTTCTTAGAGGACTCCTACAAAATTGAACAGAACAAAGGAACATTTGCATTTTAGATTTTTTACAATTCTATGCTCTGTTTTGAAATGTTTTAGGTTAAAACACTTTAAGTTAGCTAGGCAGTGGTGGCACATGCCTTTAATCTCAGCACGCAGAGGCAGAGGCAGAGGCAGAGGCAGGCAGACCTCTAAGTTCGAGGTCAGATGAATCTACAGAGCAAGTTTCAGGACAGTCAGGGCTGCATAGAGAAACCCTGTCTTGAAAACCAAACCATATACAAACAAAAAGAGATCGTAGCTTAAGGAAACACCAGGTGGAAACATCCCTGATGTACACATTCCAAAAAAACTCTCCTTAATTCTTCCTGGAAGTTAACATATTTAACCTTTACAGCAAACCAGAAAGCTAAGTACAAGTCTCATCGGATGAAGAAATTGAGATTTAACCCAGGAACCCTGTGGGCTTCATTGCTCTATTGGCTTGCCACAAAACTGTGTGCCAGCATCATAAAGCTTTTAAGTTACACACAGGAGCATTAGAGGGAATGAATTCTTTTCCTGGATGAAAGAATCAAAATATTTTCATATCAAAGAGAAACAAAGTGTCAAAGCTTTCACTAAAGATCTAGACTATGTCTGGTACAAAACACGACACTGATGGATGAGCAGTTACATAACAACATGTATTCTCTCTGGTCCTAAGATTCAGGAACGTGTACCCATGCAGGCGCTGTATATGTGCATATGGTTGTCTTACATAGAGAATAACGTAGGGTGGTGGGGGAGGGGGGATGGCTCAGTGGATCGAAGATGAGGCCGCAGACCCAAGGCTGTCAAATCCAGATAGCACTGCACACATCCTTAACCGAAGCACCCCTGCACTTCGAGGAGAGGCAAAAAGCAAAGCATCGCTTTGGATTTTCGGGTCTGGATTGTGCAGCACTGCAGCATCAGCAACAGCTGGAGCAAGAACAAAAGCGAGAAAAAGTGGAAAAAATCGCCAGGTGATCTTCATATGCATGCTAACCTCACCTTTGACCCCCACAACATACACATATACACACTCACACACACACACACACATACACACACACACGCACGCACACACAAATACATAACAACCTTGTCAAAGAATAAATTATATCGTACATTACTCATACAATGTATCATGCCATTCTCTATATTAAAATATGAAGGGAAAGAAAACTACAAGGGTTTGGGGGAGGGGCACCTTTAAGAAGTACAATTTAACCCTTGGCATTAAAAACTTTTTCACATTACCAATATATAGGGAAGCAACTCCAAGAAACAGCATAATACACATAACATGTGCAAGCAAGCCACAGATTGCATCTGAAACCAACCTGTATTGACACAGGTTGGTTTTTGTTTGTTTGTTTTGTTTTGTTAACTAAAGGCACAAGCAAGCCTTGTAGTCATCTATCTGCTTGTCCAGCATGCAGTTCTGAAATTTAGTTGAACACTTTACAAATTCTTCACACAAAGTACATTTACATCAAGAAGTAAAAATGTCAGTCCCATAGGGGGAACTGAATCAGTAGAAATTAAGAAATAAGGCTCTGGTATTTCATTGCAAGTATATTATATTTTGGTATAAAGGAAAAAAATGGTAATTTAAATTTCCTTGGTTCATGCCATCTTACTCCCTCAAAACATAGAACTGTATAAATGAAGCCTGCATGGTTCAGATGAAGAATTAAATTCTTCAAATAAAATAGCAAAATAGAGTGAAAGACACTTATATATGCAACATTGAACAGAATTTGACTAAAGGAAGAGAAGAAAATGTTTAATTTTTATACAAAGAGGGCTAAGACATTGACACTGAAAAGAGCATTGGAGATAAAATCATAGTAACAGTTACTGTTCTTAACAAATAGGATATAATTTTGTGAAATAATGAGATTATAATACAAGGAGTTGCTGATAAAACTGTTACAGCAGAAAATGGATAAATCATTAAATATAATGAGATTTAACTATCACTGTGAGAGAAATGATATGTAATTAGAAAAAGGAACAGAATATAAAAAGAATGCCGTGTTTCCATCCATGCTCCCACATTCGTAGGAATCTGGTAACAAAGAGGAAATTATCTGAGTCTGTTAATAAATTATAGACACTATTTCCAGTAATTATGATAGAAATAGTCCTCCTAAATCCAAGCTTATGTTCTATCAACCTTTCATTTCATTTAACAAACACCTGTACAACACCCTGTGCACAGAATTACTCCAAACATTTGATAAGTATTAACTCCTTTTCCGTGATTAAGTCTGAGCCATTTGTCAGGTAATTCAGCACACCTCTATGGTGCTTTATGAGGTTCCCAGAAGACAGGAGGAGGCAGAAGGCACAGTCATCTCTGCCCTCGTGATGATTCATGTTTCCTAGGGAAGATAAGATACTTACCAAACCGAAAAGGAATTGATTTATGGTAATAACTACAAAAAAAAGTATGATTTTAGGAAGAAGAAAGGCTAGCTTTATCTAAGGAATCAGTCTAGGCTCTGGGGAAGTAGCAGTTTAAATTGACTGCCATGGCCAAATGAGATGGAGGAAAGGTCTGGGAGCAGAGGAGATAAACATTGATGTAGAGGAAGCAAAGACTGGGGCTTCAGCGTCAGCCAAGGCTGGCTGAATCTTAGAAGTCTTGAAGGAGAATGACAGAGTACAGAGGGAAGTCATACAGCATATTGTAAGACCTGATACAAAAGTCTCCATTGGGAACAATGGAAGTTGCCACCTGCAGTGAACCCTTGGCTCTGTGCTGTGTCAGTGGAAGGCAAGCCTGCCTCCTGTCACGTGTTCTGCAAAGAGGAGTTTGAGTTAATCACAGGGTGGTGGCCTACCCTGGGTAGTAACTATGGGAAACACTCCAATCTCTTCCACTTCACAGGCTTTTATTGACATATATAAAAAGTATTCTGAAAAGGTCTAAGAGTTAGTAAATGAATTACATAGTACATGTCCGGACAAGTTTTTAGAAATCAGGCTATTAAGAATGTTTGTTATTAATTTGTACAGAACGTCCTTGTTTTCCCAGGAAACTCGAGCAATAAGAATGCACTGGGATATTGTTTATGCTAATGAGTACAATCAGTGGACAGAAGGTAATCAGGCTGGGGATGTACCTCAGTCAGGAGGGCACTTGTCTCCTCCCAGCTCTTGATCCCCAGCACTGAACAAAGTGTGGTGCCACATCCGTGTAATCCCAGCACTCAAGAGATAGATGCACGAGGATCAGAAGTTCCAGGTCATCCTCAGCTGCGTAGCAACTTTGAGGCAAGTGTGACCTTTGCCATTCCTTATTGCAAGCCAAACAGAAAATAGACAACTCTTTTTTTGGACTAAAGAAGTCCAGAGTTTAGAAACTCCCAATCCAGAAGATGAGAATTATATGAGCTACTTAGTATCATGACTTGTAGATAGCCTTCAATAAAAAAATCACCATCGTTCTGCTATTTCCAAACCCATTTAGCTAGCCAAACTGAACTTCTGAAATGTATTACTTCTGTTTACACTAACCAGAGCAAGAAAGAGGATATGTGACTGAAAACCTGAAGGGTGAGGGCTCTATGTAATAATATATATATATATATATATATATATATATATATATTATATAATATATATTATATATAAATAATATATATATTATATATATAAATAATATATATAAATAATATATATATATAAATATATATATATGTTTATTGAAGAAAAATTAAGTCAATAAACAGAATATAAGATAAAAAATGGCCCATCAGAGAATACCAACATGTAAGTACGGTGCAAAAAATATAAAGGCTTGAACAGCTCAGGACTGTGATACATACCAAAAACCCTAATACTCTGGAGACAGAGGCAGGAGGATCACTAAAAGTTCAGTCAAGGGCAGCCTGTTCTAGGTGGTATCTGCACAGAGTTCCAGCCCAGCCAGAGTTGCCTCAAAAAAGGACATCATCATCATCATCAACATCATCATCATCATCATCATCATTGAAAAGGGCAAAAAGGAAATATAAAGACTTAAATAAAAAGAAAGGTAAACTTAATCAAAACAAGAATTGGGAGTCTGTGGTGACTTAAATAGGTTTGGCCCCCATAGAGTCATGTATTTGAGTGCTTAGCCCATAGGCCCACTACAAGGAGGTGTGGGCCTGTTGAAATAGATTTGGCCTTGTTGGAGGGGGTGTGTCACTGTAGGGCTAGGCTTTGAGATCTCCTAGGCCTACGTTCTGCCTAGTGTAGAATTCCAGTCTCTTCCTAGCAGCCTTCCAATCAAAATTAGAACTCTCAGCTCCTCCCACACCATGTCTTTCTGTAGGCTGCCATGCTTCCTGTCGTGATGATAATAAGCCAAACTTGTGTAACTGTAAACCAGCCCCGATGAAATGTTTGCCTTTATAAGAGTTGCCTTGGTCATGGTGTCTCTTCACAGCAATGAAACCCTCCCTAAGACAGAGTACGTCTAGGAAGCAAACAATCAAGGATTGCACATGATTCAAGAAAATCAAGTTGTCTGCAGACTGAAAAGCCTCCTTTGGTTTTCTTTCAGGGAAGTGTACAATTAAATGAATTTTAACATTCGGCCTTGCAACCTTCACCACAATGTAATTTTAGAACAGTGTGATTACCCCAAAAAAGAAACTGCAGGTCTATTTATAGTGACATGTGGGCTTCAATTCAAAACATTAGAAACCACATTTACATGGTATTACATAGTAGTCACATCATAGTTATGACTAGAAAAAAAATTGGGGCTGGCCAGATGGCTCAGCAGGTAAGAGCAACTGTGGAACAAGCCTGACACCCTAGTTCAATCCGGACCCCATATAAAGGTGGAAGAAGAGAATCAACTCCACAGAGTTGTCCTCTGACCTCTACAGGAGTGTCATGGCATACACATGCTCCCCGTATACATATCACACACACACACTATTAATTATTCTTTATTAAGAAGAGAAGCATATATTTGATCACATTATATGACCATCACTAGTATCCACCTTTGGGAACTGTCTGACTAATCTTTCTTAGAAGTTAAAATAAGAAGTTCAAGCTATCTATCGTAAGGTGAAATCCTGGCACACGGCACACAGTAATTCCAGTTATCTTTTCTTGCCCTTTCTGCACTCGGTTGACCGTTCTATCTGCTAGGTGAGGTGAATCTGAACCCTTTAAATGCTTTTCTTTGCTGACAGGCACAATCTTGAGCATTATTAGCTGAGGGTGCGGAGGTAGAATTGCAGAAGGAAAGGACTGTGTGTTTTGGGTCCTGAAGCACAGGAGGCCCCTCCAGCAACAAGAACCGTGCAATCTTGCAGGGGAGAACAACCCAAAAACAGTCAATGGCCTATTCTCACACACCAGTGTTCACTTCAAAACCCAGGCCTGTATTCATTGAAGATTACCTGTAAATGTGGCCTAACACAAAAATCATAAACTTAAAATATTATGAGGTGGTGTATGTGTGTGTGTGTGCGCGTGCGCGCACGCGCGCGTGCACGCGCTTCCGTGCATGCATGTTTAGTTCATTTGTGTTAGCTTTGTAGATGACAGCGTTATGTTGTAATGTCAAAAGGTTGGCCATGACTGATCCTTACAGCTTCCCTTAGCATCCTGCTAGGCAATATGGTAGCTAAATACCTCTTCAGATGTACAATAGGAAGGGTGAATTTTTAAGCAATTTCCTGAGGAGAAATTGCTTGCAGTCTTCTTTGGTGACTCTATTAGAATGGAGCCTCCCTTTTTAAAAGATATTATTCTGACTGAGAGAAAGAGCTGAAATTGGATTCCTAGAACCTAGCAAAGTCTTAGTGGTATTCACCTGTAACCCCAGCACTGGGGATAGGAGTGAGGAGAGCAAGCACTCTTCCACAGAGTCTTATCTTCCGCCCTTATGGCTTTTTGTTTGTTTATTTGTTTGTTTGCTTGCTTGTTTTTGTTTTTTCTTTTTTTTTAGTGAATTCAGGAACCCTAAAGAGCCCAGTTATTACACCCACTAGAGCAGGAGTTACAGGCAGTTGTGTGACATCCTATCGGGGTTCTAGACACTGAACTCTGGTCCTCTGGAAGAGTACTATGTATTTTGACCCTGGTCCCATCACTTTGGCCCACGTTTAAGTCTTCAGAGTAAATTTTCTCTGTTCAAATCGTTCTCAAATTTCTCTTCTGTGATTATAAAAAAAAATACCATGAACAAAACCTGCCTATTTTTAAAAACTGTTTATTCTTATGTTCTTTTCCTTATTAAAATGCACTTTACTTCATGTAGATAAAAAAAAATCGTGTCTATACAGCTGTATCTCAGCTCAGCTAGAGACACCATAATAATTTTGGGAAGACACTTCACAGGACTGGGTTCTGGCAGAGGGAACACTGACCTGGTACTGAAGCATCCTGACGATTTCCGTAGTTTCAACCACAGTTCCCATTGTCTATAGTTTTGGGTCAAGCAATGCTCAGCCCTAGAAGCTTCAAGGACAGCTGAATCTGACGTGTTTCACGATTTTGACTGGCAATAGCCATCTCTCTCCCTGGTGGACCTTTATGTTCGATGTGAGGTCAATGGAGCTTGACTTAGCAGCACTGAGTTAAAGCACCGTCTGGATTGCAAGGTCCAAGGCAACTTCCATCACAGTCCCTCACCTTTTCGAAATGGTGCACATGACCATGCTAATCCAGCAGCTTTGGGACTCTAGGTCTTTACGAATGAATCGCATGGTCTTTACAAGCCAGTCTTTGAAATTACATACACTAGTCATTTCGGATGACTCCTTTTCCTAATTTGTTGGTTCAGAGTAGATTCCTGGAGGACTTCCAGTACCAAGGACTCTTACTTGTAACCCCAGACAGTTGGTTACGAGAGCCAAATGTGTCTCTGGAAAAACTCCCTTCAAAGGGAGGAAACACATATCTCTCTCTGTAGGGCTCTAAGGGAACATGCTGAGCAATTTTGAATGACAAAATTTTTAAGCCATGTGGCATTTAAACCGAGTGTCAGTTGCTCATTTCAGTGAAGAGATTTGGAATAAATACCCTCTAAACCTTAAAGCTTTTCCAGCTCTAACCATGAAGTTACCAAATGGTAGACAAAAACAGAGGCCTCAAGAACTCTCTCTGCACGACTGTATGTAAGAAATTCATTGAGAAAATAGATAATCATATTGATAGAGGGTTTTTTTTTCTGATTTACTTATTATCCTAGTTTGGTTTATATGGCTGTGATAAAGAGCATGACCAAAAACAACTTAGGGAAGAAATGCGTTTATTTGACTCACAAATCCTGATCACAGCCCATTACTGAGGAAAGCCACGACAGGAACCTGGAGGCAGGAACTAAAACAGGTCTCAGAGGAAGACTGTTTAACTAGTATTAGTTAAATAGTTAAATAGTCCCCATTTCTTGATTATATTCTTTCTTCCATTATCTTTATTTTTACCTTCTTGGAAATTATATTGAATCAACGTTATTTCCTTTTTCATTGAGGTACATTGTGGTTCTTAATTACATTCTAAGGCTTCCCATGGTTATTGCTTGTTTGTTCATTTGTTTCATTTTGCCTATATTGCTTTGCTAGGGCTGAGATATCAAATGCTACAGACTCGGTAGGTGTATACAATGGAAGCAGTCTCTTAGAAGCCCCTTGCTCTCCTCATAGGCTTTCCCTATGAATGCCCACATCTGGTCTGTCTCTTCATGTGTTCAGATTCCATCCTGTTTCAAGAACATTAGTAAAATTGAACAAGGTTCACACACAGGACCTCATTTACCCAACAGTTACCTTGTCTGTGACCCTGTTTCAATACATCCACACATTGAGGTAAGTGGGCTTGTACATCCAGCTCTGGGGTAGGTACAGCCAGAGCAGTGTGGCATCCTTTTACCCTACACTCCAGCAGACGGCTGCACTCAGTGTCCTCACTCATTAATGTGACCATAAGCCTATCCATTATGCTGTTGACTGTCCTCTTCACAGGGAACTTCTATTTTAGTAATCTTCATTTTGATTTCTAAAAATTCTTTCTTGTTTTCATACCAGTCCATCCTTTCACCTATGCAGCATTTCCTCAATCTTCTACAGCATTAATTTCTCTTAGTTTAGCTGCATCCTTCCCTTCTTGAGAGTTAATTCTGCTTGCTGCATTCTGACTCTCTCTTCCAAGGTCTTCAAATTCTGGTGACACCTTACCATCTGGGCTTGAAAGCTCTGGAGGGGCGTATCCCTGGTCTATCTTCTGGCCATGGTGTCTCCTCTTAGTGCTTATAAATGCCTGGATAAGTCGTGTCGCAACCACCTTATAAAATCTCTCACTTAAGATAAGAGTCAAGGGCTTTTCCTGGCTGTCTCCAAAATGTTTTGATGGTTTTATTTCAACACCCCAAAGAAGAAGGTATTGTAATAATCAAAAATATAAAATAACACTTTATATTGCAATCAAAATATTATTAGAACATGATTATATTTGGAAAATGAAGAATATTCCAGGAGAATCTATTTAATTTTCTCCCTTACACTTAGAAAACAACAACAACCAATGTAATAGTGGCCATAGTTGAACATGAGAGCAAATACCACATCAAATATTTGTTTTCCATGGGTTGTGTAAAGTTCTGTCATCTCTGAACACAATCCCAGGTTCTCTGTAAGAATAGTCAGTGTTCTTAGGCTTCCAGCCATCTTCTCAGTCCATGTGGCTCCTTCTTAGCAAGGTCCTTTTCCTGTGTCTGCCTCTGGAGAACGGAAAGAGAGAAACCGGGAGAGAAGATCTCTGAGGCCTCTTCATATTGTTCTTTTTTTTTCTTCTTCGATTTTTTAGATACAGGGTTTCTGTATATAGCCCTGGCTGTCCTGAAACTCGCTCTGTAGACCAGGCTGGCCTCAAACTCAGAAATCCGCCTCCATCTTCCTCCCAAGTGCTGGGATTAAAGGTGTATGCCACCACTGCCTGGCCATATTGTTCTTATACGATGAAGTTCCAGTCTTATAAAATTATTTATCCTAAGTTTTCTTCCTTTTTCTCTCCAGACATAGTTACACTAGGGACTTCAATACGTGCATTTTGGGAACTGTAAACATTTACTACTCAAGTGTATTTGTTTATTTGATTTTGTTTTTTTGCTTTAGATGCTGGTCCTGAATCTACAATCCTCCTGTTTCAATATCCGAATGCTAGGATCATAGGTATGTAGTAATGTGTCTAGACAACAGGTACTTTCCTGGATGTATGTGTCTTTCAAGGCTTCAAGTGAACAAATCTTACTTTTTACACCATTTATGTTTCTTTCCAAAAAATTAAACTGTGGCTAGATGAGCCAAAGATTGTTTAAGCATATATAAATAAAATTTGATTTCACTATCTCTTTTGTATGTATTTAGCTTATTTATTGCTTATTGAGCCAGGGCTCAAACTTACCTAGTGCATTCTGGGTACGCACACTACCACTGAGTTACAGACTCAGGCCTAGATTTTACCAACTTACAACTCAAAAGACACCGAGGTAAAACCACTGTCACACAAGAGAATGAAGGAGCAATGGTGCTAGATTGAAGGGGGGAATGAAACATTTTCCAAAGCACTGGACTTTTGTTGAAAGAGATTAACAGCAATCGCCACATTGTAGCAGCAATAAAATTGGGCAGGTTTGTTTAAGTCAGTAAGAGAGAACATCTGGCTTCTTGGTCCCTTCAAGGTCACAATTAGAACTCTACAGTTGGAACAGTAACCAATCCTGGTGCTTTGTATCCGTACACCACCTCACCCACTGGGGGGACATATTGGAAGAGGCAAGAGTTCACAGAAGCAGAGCATGGCTGGGGTCTTGATCTCTAGTAACATATCACATCTGCAAGGGTAAGCCACATCTGTGTGACTCCATTCGCTTTGTATCTGTAGGGATGCATATACATGTACGTATTTTTACACGACTGATTCTAAGACCAGTTCTGTACAAAGAAAGTCATGTGGCCAGTGGATAGGAAAGATCTCTTACTGCTGTGAAGGTTTGGTGATGGGCACTTTATGGGGTGAGTCAGCTGTTGAGAATGGAGCCAGACAACATGGAAATAACCATCAATTGGGAGTTAGAATCCTGGGTTCCTGTCCTACTTGCTAATCAACTGTAGTGCCTAGGGCAAGCCACTTCAGTTTTCTTCTGTGCCCTAGTTTTTCTTGTATAAATTGGGACAATAAGCTTGCCCTACTTATCTCATTAGTTTGTTGTGAGGGTCATAGAAGTCAGTGTGACTAAATGTACTTTGAGTCGTGTAGCTGTGTAAGTGGGAAAGAACAGGGCCTCTCCTGTCCCTCATGAGACCTAGAGCTGTCACCTCTAGAACCAAATGCAAGCTACCATGAAAAGCACACCAGATTTAGTTACTCATAGCTCTATGTGACATAGAAGCCTTCAGAACGAAGACTCAGGGGAAATGTCTATGTCATGTCATGCTTAGGCTCAGTGAAGGAGGGTGAGCCGTGCACATCCCTGAGTGGATCAGAAGGACCGGGCCACTAGAGGCAGGCAGAGCAAGCCAACGAGAAAGGCCTGTCTGTTCAGATTTTTCTCGCACTATTTTATTTTATTTTATTTGTAGAATCTCTTCCTGGGTGTGGAGCAAACCCTTTTCTGGAATGGGGTCTTATTACTTACTGTCAAACAAGGAGGTCAAAGAATTTCTTTATGGCCAGTACTTAACAGAAAGTTGGAGGTTAAAGTCAGGTGTTCAGGTTTTATGACTGGTATGAGGAAAAAAGTTAGAGTTTCTATAAGATGCTTTAGGGAAAGAGTAGAGGTTAGAAATTGGAAGATGGAAGGGGCTCACAGAAGCTTTGCTGCAGGGTTTATCGTTCTCTGAGACCTAAGAAACATAGATTTCCACAGAGGCCATGCAATGTCCTTTCCTTTCCTTTCCTTTCCTTTCCTTTCCTTTCCTTTCCAGACAGAGCTTCTGGTATTCCTGGCTGCTTGAAACTCTCTTGGACCCAGATGGCCTTGAATTTACAGAGATCCGCTTAACTCTGCTTTCCAAGCGCTGGGATTAAAGGCAAGTGCCACCACTGCCTGGCTGCATTGTTGTTTCTTTCTGTGTTGTCCAGTGAAGCTATCAAACCTGGCATGTGATGGAACTCCATCTTGAGCATTGTGGACTATAAAATAAAGAGGTCCTATTGGTTTGCTAATACTACCTCTGATTGTGCTTCTGGTAGGAATCAATAGCGGAACCATATTGTTATATATATGTGTATATAAACATGCCCAAAGGTAAGAAATCCTCACCTGTAGGAGATGCTGAGATAGAACAGCACATAGTCTTGTTAGATAGAACAGTCTTGGTCAAGTAGTCTAACTTGGGAGAAACCAGTGAGATGGGATACTTTGCTACAGTAGCAATTCTTTAAAAATGTAACTTGCAAAGTATAGATGCAAACATTTACTTACACTATTATAATCAAACATTTTTAGTTGGAAATAAGTTTAAAGAATCCTCTTGATTTATTATTTCTCCCCCTTCTTTTCCTCCTCCCCTCTTCTTCTTCCATGCTGAGAAGTAAACACAGGGAATGCTGGGAAAACACATTAACACTGATCTGTACTCCCAACCCTTGGAGGAGATTCTAACTCAACAACTCTTCATTTAAAGATGAAAACTTGGCAGTTCAGTTAGCATGTGGTTTGTCCACAGCTGCACATCAAAGATAGTGACAAGATTATTCTGATGTTTAAGCAACTCATAATTTTCCTTGGAACCAGTTTTCAAGTTCAAAATAAGATTTTGGAGTGAAGGTGGTAGTTAGATTTAGAATATGATTCCTGGGCTAGACAAGACTCTCAGTGCTGGTGTGGACATAAAATGATGTTCAGGCAGAGGCACGATTGAGCGCATCATCGCAGTAAAAGGCCAGATATCAACCAAGCAAGATTCATAAGAGAAAGCTCTCCAAGCTAGCTGAAGGGAGGAGACCTTGAACCAGAAAAGTGTAAACAGAAGGAATACATTTCAGAAGTTCAGTTTCGTTAGCTAAAATGGGTTTGGAAATAGCAGAAAGAGCGATGGTGATTTTTTTTTTTTATTGAAGGCTATCTACAAGTCATGATACTAAGTAGCTCATATAATTCTCATCTTAAAATTTCAAAATTAATCAATCAATAAATCATGATCTCATTTTGGTGAAAGAGTGAACCAAGCAATTATGGGATAGCAGGAGCATTATCTACAGAAATTCAAATTCCATCACCAAGGTAGGGAGAGAGAATAAGTTGATATGTAGTTCTAATATCACTAGGTGAGGAGCCAAGACTCAAGGTATACAGTGTGGGGCTCCTGCAAACTATCAATGAGTCTGAATACACTAAGTTACCCAGAACCTATATCTAAAATTGTCTTTAAGTTGTAACTTAGCTTATCATTAACATTTTCTGTTGTTTGAGGTTACTTATATGCATTTTACATTTCCATTTTGCTATAGATTTTTTTAAAAAATGGTAGTGTGATTAATGTCATCAAACAATTAGTTCTAGAGGGCTAATGCATATAGAAAATAATAATCAAACAAACTGAATAGTAGTGAAATATTTATAGAATTATAGAATAAACTATATCAAATGTTAGCTTGCATCTTTAAAATCCTGTGGTCAATTGATTATTTATTTATTTTTGAATATTTATAGAGTCCCATGGTATACCAGGCTCCATTTTAGATATGAGAAATACCAAAGTCTCTATTTAGTGAGACTTATATTCTTATGAAGTTGCAATATAATAATTAAACAGCAAACAAAATATAGTTATTTCAGATAGCAACAAATGTTATGAAGAAAATAAGAAAGGCTGACACAAGGGAGGTGGGACAGGAGAAATTTACTTCCTTATCTTCTTCCTTTCGTTAAAATATGTATGTATGAGGGTCTTCTTTTATAATATAGAATATTCCTCAGAATTGTTGTTTTCTTTAATTTTAAAAACTTTACTATTAAAAATACCCTGCAAATAAATATAAACATCATACACAAAGATCAGCCAGACCCAAGCTCTGTATAACTCAATGAACATCTACACCAGTTGTTCTCAACCTTCCTAATGCTGAGACTCTTTAACATAGTTCCTCATGTTGTCATAATTTCCAACCAAAACTTGTTTAGTTGATACTCCATAACTGTAATTTTGCTACTGTTATAAATGGTACAGTACCTATCTGATACGCAGGACATCTGATATGTGACCCACAAAGGGGTCATGACCCACAGGTTGAGAACTGCTGATCTAGGCACTTAGAGTGGGGATTTGACAACCAAGCTGTGGATCTTCACACTCAATTCTGCACGCTCAGTGTAAGACACATTTCGTGCGCCCACCCACTCCCAAACCCAAATGCTCCAGTGATGGAGCTAGAACTAGAGAAGCCCTTAGCTTTGTATTTGCTTTCATAACTTGTGTCCATTGCCTGCATTCAGTCCTTCATCCCCAGATATTTAACTTTTCTTGGTTTTTTTCCTCCCTGTTATTCTTCATTAAGCATACATTTATTTACATATATTATTCCCAAGGTTCCCCATATGAAAGAAAACATGCATTTAACATGCATTTATTCTAAGCCCATCCATTTCCCTGCAAATATTTTAACTCTGTTTTTTGTTAGAGCTGAGCATGTGTATATACCAATAAGAATTGGGTTTAAAGCAAACTTCAGAATTATGCTTTAATTAAAGGGAATATTAACCAAGAATTGTCTGCTTCATTAGAGCCAGCCCTGGAGAAACTATGCCTGGGCTTTGTGTGCCTGAGGGATGCCCGGAGTAGGGTTCCTTGCAGTTTCCATTCCACCATTGGCCTTTTGCAGCATCTCTGTTCCCAGTAACTCTAAGCCTGGATCCTAATCAGATGTTAAAGATTGATGAATTAGCTCACTGCTGTGGTCTGCTAGTTCACACAGTAAAAGGACAGGACACATCCAACCATAAAATTAGGCCAACTTGAGTATCTAGACTGGTGTCCTGAAGTTATTATCAAGAAGCTCCCAATCTTGGCTATATCATTTTCATAATGTCTCCATTTCATTTTCATCAGCAAGGAGGCTGTGTTTGGGAAACATTGGCCGCCATACATCAGCACATACATACAAGTCTTTGCTGAAGTTCATATGCACACTGCTATGGAAATATGCTGACCTTATTTCTGTAAGGCCTTCTTCCCTATTGTCTTATGTCTGTAAGCTCCTATTGTGTCACTATGGTTAATACAGAATTTGATCCCAGATGCTGCTTTGCCACGCCCAGCAGTGTATGCCTGCCACCCTGGCACTCAGGAGACGGAGACAGGCAGACACTGAATCTGAGACCAGCCCGAGATGCATGCTTAACAAGATTCTGCCTCAGAGAAAATAATAAACAAAAAACTAAAGATACTGTTTTGTGTGTGTGTGTGTGGGGGGGTGAGATAAAAATGCTTAGTTCGAGGTTAAAAAAGAGGGAATAAGAAAGGCTGTGAGATGGGAGTAGAGAGTAAAGGACTTTGGGAAGGGGAGGTGTTTATCCCATGGGTGGGGGGTGGTTGGGAGGGAGGGGTATCTTGCTTACAAGGAAGTTCTGCTATCAAATTCACACAGAGATCTGGATGGCTGCCACACCTCCTACTGAAGCCAAGGAAGATGGTGTACTTTGAAAAATCTCATTTAGCTTGGACCAAAATCCATAGGCTTCCATTAGAGAGCTGTCTCCAGTGTTCCTCCTTGGAACCAGGGCAGGCAATGCATTTCTTTCAGTTGATCCAGAATCCCTGTGGGATACTGACTCCATCAAATGCAGATTGACATCTATTTGCAGTGCAAGTTGAAACGGCGGTCTCACTCTGAATTATTTAACATGGCAACATTTTGCACATATAAATCATGTCCAGCTTTATTAGATTAGGCCAATTGAGGAAATATATACACCTGCCTGTCATGTAAAGTCCTTCATCTTGGGGAGCAGACTCCCCAGGGGGACATCCCAGGAAGTAAATTGAATACTGAGTGGTTTACCCAGTGATAGGCTGGAGTTGAAAATTGAAATTCTTGCATGGACATTGAAATTCACATAAAAAAATGAAAACCTAGGTATGTCTCCTGGTTACCAGGGTACTAATCACCAGGGAAGTTTAGATTGGCATGACTGTGGTGGTTGCCCCTGTGCCTTTATGTTGGAGTTGAACCCTGTCAATGTGATAGTGTAGCTAAGGTCCTTTCAGGTCTTTAGAAGAAAGACCTCCTACAAATGGCAGACTATCGCTTGCATTAAATCAACTGAATAGCTTGATGTGATTCCTCTGCATTTATGGGAGGGGTGGGAGATGATAAGCATTTTACAGAGAACTAAAGCACAGAGATTAGCAGGCAACGACTTTTTAATCAGACAAGAAAGCATAGTGATGCCCAGCTGATAGACTTGATTTCTGTTACCAGAGGTGCAGGTAGGGTGGGGGCAGGGTGGCATCCAGGCCTGTTCTCACTGTACTCATGAAATCTCAGAGAAGAATCTCTCATAAAAACAGACTGCCTCTCAAATAACAGCCCCGTGTTAAAGCTCTTCCCAATTTAAGATGGGGGAGGGGGAGACGACACTTAGTACTACTTATGGCGACAGCATTGAAAAATAGCATGGGTCTCCACACAAGTGCCGGGCCCCCCACCCCACCCCCGGCTCCACCCCATCTCCGCCCTAGTTAAAGGGAGAAACTATTCCTCTGAAGGAGAAAAGCCCTATGAGGGGTACCCAGCGCCATTACTCTGAGAGCTGAGAGGCACAAAATGAAAAGGCCACTGGTCTCGGTTTACTGCCACAATGGCCTTTTATGAGAGGGATTAGACGCGCTAGGAGCTGGTGCAACATTCAGCGGTGCCCCTGACGACAATCTGGAAAAAAGATGATAAAATCAGTTTGTCGTGAGGTTAAACCACCAAAGACTTCCTAGATTGGCTTTTTGGAAGTTTTTCCTTCGGAAAGAAGATGGGAGAAAAAAAGAAAGAAAGAAAGAAAGAAAGAAAGAAAGAAAGAAAGAAAGAAAGAAAGAAAGAAAGAAAGAAAGAAAGAAAGAAAGAAAGAAAAGAACTATGGGCTAAAAGCTATTTTTTTCCCTTTCTCTTCCTCTCCCCAACTCCCGATGTGTAAGATGTAGCATTCAGAAAACACATTGAGTGAGCTGAAGCATTAAAAAGATCAGTCTTTGGCTGCTGAATGAAACGCTGCTGTGCATGTGACTCACATACTAAACGGAACCTGCCTTCAAAGCCCATTTTACTGCCTAATTATATATACACAAAATGTAGCTGTCTGTTTCAATCAAATCACAGGAAAAGGAATAAAACTCCTCTAAAGATGCAATTTCCATGGTTTGTCATAACCTTAGAAACACTGCTAATGCCAGAGGAGGTAGTGCAGCTGCATAGCCCTGATAAGGCTCGGGCAATTGTTTTTCTTTTAATTATTACTTTATAAAGACATTATACCTCCTCCTCGTCGGAAGAAGGGAAGTTAGTGTCCTCTGCCTCCTCTCTCGCTCCCTCCCTTCCAATTTTCACAGGGAGCTTGTTGATATGCATTATAGCTGGGGCTGGAAGCCAGCGTAGCTATGGAAATAATATTTAAGTAACCACATAACTACAGGCTTTCCACCAGTTCCAGGGAGGAAACCATTTTGAAATTTATGTTCTAAATTGAGCTCAGCTTTCCAGAGCACAGACAGTGCAGGAGCATGCAGATGACGTGCTCAGCCTTAACCAAGGTCTGCGCTCTGGCTTCACAGGAGTCCTTCCCGCTCATAATGACTAATATACTTATATTTTTTAATTATTGATCGCAGGAACATTTTCCTTCTTGTCAGCCTCACTGAAGAATGATGTAATAAAACACACAAAGGCTCCCCCCCCACCAAACCTAACATTTCCTATAAGGAAATTTTTTTTTTACAATAACCCAAAACTGTAAAGTTTAATAAGCCATTACTAATTTACATATTTTCATAGATTCAAATCATTAAAATGCAATGATATTTTAATGGCTTAATATATATCTAATTGCAGATTAAAAGTTTCTAACATTGGAGATGGCATTAAACATACCACCAAGGGACTCCAAGTGTTTAATTCAGAGCACATTGGCTCCTTCTAACACTTGCTGGAGAATCGGGGTTCACTGCTGGATGAATAAACTGATTATCTTATAATGGGCATATTCTTAACAAGTCATAATTTTAGCTACTGTCTCCCCCCCCCCATTCCCCTTATCTTCTCCCTACCCATTCCCAGATCTAGTTCTAGCCCTATTAAGTTTAGGAGCTGCTCCCCGAAACCATAGAGTAAATAACTTGATTAGAAACTAAGAAGGTTAGGCAGATGTGTGTGGAAAGCAGCTCTCAAACACTCTGAGCCCTTCTAGAGCGTGAGAGACACACAGAAAGTCAGAGAGAGGGAAGAGTTAAAGGAACTTGTACTTGTACTCTGGGGAGCACTGCCTGAACCCCAGATTTCAAAGTGGAACCTTGTGACCTATTAGAAAGAAGTGTGCATGGTGTTCTGGCGACATTATTCTCAGCAGCTCAAAGGGGAACCAGCCCAGATGCCTGTCGAACGAATGGTTAAACACATTACAGCATGCGCATCCAATGAAATATTATTCAGCTGTAATAAGGAGCAAAGTACTCAGGCGCTATAATGAAGATGACCTTGACACTATTACACTAAATGAAAGAAATCAGACAGAAAGGGTCATATGCTGAATTGTTTCATTTCTATGAAGTATGCAGAAGAGTTAAACCCAGACACGGAAGTAGAGTATCAGTTTTTAGTGACTGGGGGGCAGGGGGGAAGAGAGAATTGGGTGTAACTGCTCAACAGGTATAGGAAGGATAAAATGTTTTAAAATCCCGAACGGTAGTTGTAAAACATTGGAACACACTAAATGTAAAATAATTCTTCTCTTTTAGAATTGTTTTGTTATGAATTTCAATGAAACAAACAAACATGCTCTCAGTACTCTCTCACACAGTCACTTATTTCTTCTTGACTTCAAAGAGCATCTAGTTCCCACCAACTGTGGGACGGGCACCTTGGTAGATGCTGGGGACTTAATACTGAGTCAGCGGAACAAAGCTCCCATTTTTGACTGAGGAGAAAATGCAGTAAGTAAGCACAGCACAAACACTTGTCATTTCAGTTTGTTTTTAAGATGCTCACTAAGAGTCCAAGGTCAGCCACCTACAAACATGTAGATCATGCTGGCTTCCAACTTTTGAGCCTCCAGAGTGCTGGGTTTATAGACATGATTGGACAACGTCTGGCACAAATAACTTTAATGACTAAGTTGGTGGCAATGGCATGCCTTACTATTGTCAGAGGCAAGCGAAAGCCTTTCTGACAAGCTGCTATTTAAATTCGGACATGAAAAATAAGAAACCATCATAAAGAGAAAAATGACCTGGCGAGTATCAAATGACCAGGAGGGCAGCGAACAAGACAAGTAGATGCTTCATGTGTTACAGGGAAAGGATATTCCAGTGCAGTAAACAAAATATGCTAAGATAGAGACACCAGGAGAACCTCTGATAAGGAGGCCCAGGGCTCTGTGTGACTCGGGAAACATTGATTATGACTGGAACTCATTTCAAAACTCCTCCGACATCACAACTTCTAGCTCCCTCACCCTACTTTTTATAGCACATAATGGTGATTTGCAAACTGGTAAGAAGAAAAGCATTTTGAGGAATAAATCATAGTAGAGTAAAAAGAACTGTGTGATAGTAAGTCAGAGAAGAAAGTGACCTTGAAACTTGACAACCAGAGGAACATGGAGGAAGTTATTAAGAGATGGTTAAATAGAATAAGGATGAACCCAAGAAAATGGAAAAGGGGACAATAGAAACTACTCTGAGGAAGTTGAATCATGAAGGAGGAAATTTCCAGCGACCAGTTTTAGAAGTCTCTGGAAAAATCAAAGGAGAGTTTTAAAAAAGTAGAAATATGTTGGGCATTTCCGTTAGTCTCAGCAATTTGGAGGCAGAAGTATGTAGATCTTCTGAGTTAGAGGCCAGTTTATTTTTATTATTCCTATTGGAACATAGTAAGTTCCAACACAGTCAGAGATACAGAAAGAGACCAACACACACACATACATACACATCGTGTGTACATGTGTGTATCTATCTATATCTATCCATCTATTTATATACATATCATTAGGTTGTTAAGTCTCCAAGTGTGATATTTAGACCAGCTTTATTAGCATAATCTGGGAAGTTAATGAAAATGAAAAACCTTGGCTTTAAACCCAATTCTTGTTGAAAAAACTGGGAATGAAATACAGGAATCTAGATTCAAAAGAGGCCTTTGAGTCACTCTAAAGGTATATCCAGTTTGAGAGGCAGTGGTCCGGTAGTATGACCATGACTTCAGGAAGAAGCAAGACTGATGTTACAGAATGGATGAGGTGCCTGTGTCTTCAGAAAAATACTCGGAGGTAATAGAGAAAGTCCTCGGAAAGAATGAATTATTGACTGAATTACAGATATTTTTGTCCTGATAAAGAGATCAGTCAAAAAGGAGGTTTAAAAATAAATTACTAAAAAACCAAACTGTTCTTCATTTGTAGGAATCAAATCCAGAGATAGCAAGTACTGGACCTTCATTTTCCCAGTGACCTACAATCCTTGCTTCTGCTTTCATTCGTAAAAATAGTACTAGTGAAGTTGACAGAAAAATTAGTATTGTACCAATCTGATACATTAACTAAAAAAAAAAGCTATAAGATAAATTTTAGATGACGCTGACCTGCTAAGGAAGGGTGAGGGACTTGAGCTGACATAGGACTGACTGAACAGTGCCCCAGAGAAGTGTTCAGAGGTCTCTGAGTGGCAGACATCCATCGAGGACTTCTTTAGCCAATATTTTGTCATCTACTTTTCAGAAGACAGGGGGAAGGAAAGTGATTATCAAATTTGACACAGCACAAGGAAAGCAAGCAGATGTCCTTGTTGACATAATATGGATCCAGACAAACTAGGGTGAGGCTGGTGGAAATGAAAAAACTGAACAAAGACAAATATTCTGTAGGTTAGGGTATTTAGGGACACGTTGCAGAGGGGACAGAATTAAGATTTGTGTTGGGATCATATAAGATTTGACTTTCTTTAATTTTCATATTAACTGTAAATTCGGTTTTAGACCACACCAAGGGAAAGGAAGCAACTGGAAAATATTTCGTTTCTCCAACAGTCATCAAATCCAAGAGGAGGGATATGCTAAGTCCCGAAGGATGTTGAGGACCCGAGAACATTATGCACCAAGGTATAGGTGTCAGGAATGAAAAATCTAGAAACGTTGCAGCAGAGGGAATCTTGAAATGACATGAACCGCATTAGATCTGGAACTTGTTGAGCTGGGGACAAAGTGGAAAACCAAAGTTGATACTCTGCCTCAAGACACTTGTGATATTTAATACTGAATGGATGAAAATTGATCATAAATATAAGTAAACAAGCAAAACATAATATTTATAGAATGATAATCACTAAGAGGAGAATAAAATAATAGAAGAACAGAGAGGACTGGTTCAGGCAGCATTTGATAGAGGCTGGAGAATACCTGTCTAAAGAGCACGGAAACCCCATTGAAGAGGAAGAACATTTGAAATCTGTGCAGAAAGACCGGTCTATGCAAAGGTCACAAGGCAGGGATGGGCTTGGTGTCTTGAGGCAGAGAAAGAGGACAGAAGCAAGGGAAATACAGAGGGGGTGGGAAGTTCTGCTGTTAGAAATGTGGATAGGAATGAGGTCAGTCAGGCTCTTCCAGGACGTGTGTGAGGCTAGATTTCATTCTAAGTGAAAATGGAAACCACTGGAAGGAACTAAGAGGGAAGTGATAGGATCTGACTTCTGTCCTTAAAATACTGGTTGGGCTCTTATCTAGAGAATGTATTGTGGACCAGACAGAAGGCAAGATGGTATGCGGAAATGAGATGGGAGAAAAGATAGGATCAGAGCCACAATCCAAGGTAGGTGGAGGGTGGCCTGGATGCTGGTGGTGCTGGTGAGGACCTCAGATAACAGCATTGCTCAAGGTTGTGTACTGGTCAGGCTCCATAAACAGAGCCTAAAACCCCACACACGGTAATTGCGGCAAAAGTTATCAGATAAAAAGGAAAAATGGGGAATTAAATGCAGGTAAAAAACAAAAAACAAAAAAACCTACAGAGGTGGACAGATGCGATAAACAACTATCATTGTAACAAAGATCCTTAAATTTACACAGAGAAAAAGTGATCCATTCATACCTATTAAAAATAAATACTGACAACATGTGCTAGTCATCTCCAACACTAAGAGGATCTTGAGTTCAAGGCTACCCCTGGCTACATAGCAAGAACTTCTCTAAACCACTCTTGTCTCCAATAAACAAATAAACAAACACACAAACAAAAAAATGGAATCTGTTCTCCATAAAAAAGCTCTGTATGATAAAAGATTATTTTCCTGTTAAGATGTCACTCTGATACACAATGTAAAACTTGGCATTTGCTACAGCTGTCAAAACTCCTTTCAATGTCAACACTTTTTTCACACTCTCAGTCCTGTTCCACTGTTGTGAAAAGTCTCCAAGGCAAGAAGACATTTAAGCCAGGGGTTGGTGGTTATGGTGGTTTGGATATGCTTGGCCTGGGGAGTGGGTCTATCGGGAGGTGTGTCCTTGTTGGAGGAAATGTGTCACTGTGGGTGTGGACTTTGAGACTCTTCTCTTAGCTGCCTGGAAGACAATCCTCTCTTGGCTGCCTTCGGGTCAAGATGCAGAACTCTCAGCTCATTTTATAGTACCATGCCTACCTTCATGCCGCCATGCTTTCTGCTATGATGATAGTGGACTAAACTTCTGAATCTGTAAACCAGACCCAATTAAATGTTTGTATTTATAAGAGTTGCCTTGGTCATAATGTCTTTTCAGAGCAATGGAAACTCTAACTAAGAATGAGGTAAATATGGGGCTGGAGAGATGACTCAGAGGTTAAGAGTACTGACTGCTCTTCCAGAGGTCCAGAGCTCAAATCCCAGAAACCACATGGTGGCTCACAACCATCTGTAATGAGATCTGATGCCCTCTTCTGGTGTGTCTGAAGACAGCTCCAGTGTACTGTCTTATATAATAAATAAATAACATCTTTAAAAAAAAAAAGAATGGGGTTGATATGGCATTTAGCAGCAACAAACTTCTTTCTCTAGGGCTAATCCCACCCCCTGTTAGCGGCTTTTCTTAGCAGGCAACTCTGGCATCTCTTACATCTTGGGAGTCTCCAAGGGCAACTTCAACTTTATAGCTTCTTATCCCAATGTCTGAGATCCACACATTATCTGCTGGGCTCCTCCAAAGGACTTGGGGTCACTTCTCTAGCTATGTCCTCTGCTGTACTTTAGGCTCTGGTTGACTCTAATCCATTGCTGCTGCTGTTCTTGGTCATCATTCCATGTTCCTGGCATCTCCAATATACTAGAGTCTTCCTCTGCAACTAGGCTTCACCAATAGCCTCTCATTGGCTCCCTTCATAGTACCAAGTTTCAACTTTCTTTTATGACCCCTTTGGTCCTAGGCCATCAACTACAACTGAGGCTAACTTTCACCAATGGTTTTTCCTGACTTCTCACAGTACCAAACCTCAACTGCTGTCCATGATCTCTTCATGCCACCAAAACCAGTAATACTACCTGGGTGATTCTTGCACATTGCCAAGTTCAGCTGCAGTGTGAAGTATAACCTTGGCTATCTCTGGAACACAGCTTCTTTGTGTTCTCAGAAAATACTTCCCAGAAGATTTCATCTCAGTGATGCTGGTTTTGTCTTTTTTTTTAAATTTTTTATTTTCTATATTTTTATTTACATTCAAAATCATTTCCCATTTCCCGTTTCCTCCCTTCCCAAAAGTCCTATAAACCTCCTTCCCTCCCTCTTTTCCCCATTCAACCCCCTCTCACTTCTCTGTCCTGGCATTCCCCTACATCCAGTCTTTCCAGGACCAGGGGTCTCTCCTTCCATCTTCTTGGAAATCTATTGATATGCGTATTGTGTCTAGGGTATTCCGAGATTCTGGGTTAATATCCCCTTATCAGTGACTGCATACTATGTGTGTTCTTTTGTGATTGGTTTACCTCACTAAGGATGATATTTTCAAGTTCTGACCATTTGCCTAGGAATTTCGTGAATTCATTGTTTTTAATTGCAGAGTAGTATTCCATTGTGTAAATATACCACATCTTCTGAATCCATTTCTCCGTTGAGGGACATCTGGGTTCTTTCCAGCTTCTGGCTATCACTGCTCCCGCTAATAATCATCAGTTGTCCTAGTATTCCTTTCTATTCATGACTCTAAAGCTAGCATCACATGGCTAAAGCTGTCAAGTTCTTTGGCTTGCTGGTGCTGGAACATGGCCCTCTTGTTCTATTACATCATCACCAGCTTTCTGTTTTCCAATTCCTTCACTGCCTAAGCTTAGCTGTCCTGGAACTTGCTCTGCAGATTGACCTTAAACTCAGAGATCCGCATATCTCTGTCTCCTGAATGCTGCCATTAAATGTGTGTACCACCACACCTGGACTTAAACTTTTCTTTACCAGAAACTATATATGTGGGGCTTTGAACCCCACTCCTGATACCAACTTCTTAGTTAGGGTTTTACTGCTGTGAACAGACACCAACACCAAGGCAATTCTTAAAAAGGACAACATTTAATTGGGCTGGTTTACAGGTTCAGAGGTTCAGTTCATTATCATCAAGGCAGTAAGTAGTATGGCAGTGTCCTGGAAGGCATGATGTGAGAGGAGTTGAGAGTTCTGTATCTTGATCCAAAAGCAGCCAGGAGAGGACTGTCTTCCAAGCAGCTAGGAGAAGAGTTTCAAAGCCAACCCCCACCATGACACACTTCCTCCAGCAAGGCCACACCTACTCTAACAAGGCCACACCTTCTAATAGAGCTACTCCTTGGTTCAAGCATATTCAAACCACCACAGTAGTTTGGGCCTTTAATCCTTGAGAGAAAGAGGACTTGAGAGACAGAGGCAGGTAGTTCTCTGAGTTTGAGATGAGCCTGGTCTACAAAGCAGTCTGGATGATGCATAGAAACCCGGTCTTCATAAACAAAACAAAACAAAACAAAGCAAAACAAAAAAAGGGAAAGAAAGCATTGTTTACAGTTTTACAGTTTCAGAAGTTTAGTCCTTTACATTCATGGTAGAACATGGTGGTATGCATGTTGCTGGAGCAGTAGCTGAGAACTGTGCTTTGACCCATAGGCAGGTTGAGAGAGAGCATGAGAGAGCGAGAGAGCAAGTGACAGAGAGAGAGAGAGAGAGAGAGAGAGAGAGAGAATGTCCTGGTATGGATTTTTGAAACTCAAACCTTCTAATCCTATGGAAGAATTCCACTCCCTGGTGACTAAGTATTCAATGTATAAGCCTATGGGGGACATTATTATTCAAACAACTACAGTCTCTTTTTCACAAAACAGCTATGCTGAGGTTTCAGAGTTTTCTAGACATCCCTACAAAAGGCTCCATTCCTCGGTCAAGTAAGAATCTTTTATGATACCTTGCCTTTCTGTTTATCAGACCATTAAATCTCAGGTACACAGAGTGCAGCCTTTGATCCTTTTCTTTTCTTTACCCACAAAGTCAACTCAGTAGCTATGACCTTTGTTCTACTGCCTTGCATTTTAATTCTTATCACACTTTCTGCTTTCTTCCTTGCAACCATATTTGTTACTTTTGATCAACCTAAACCGAGTCCCCAAACCTTTTCTCTATATAACCATAAGAATAGATTCTTAAATAAAGTCAGAGTCACCCAATGTGCAGATAGCATTATTATCTCTCTTAATACTTCAACTAAGTTCCAGTGCCTCAACTAAGTACTGGGGACCTTCTATCAAGAGACTGTAATCAGTCTTGGCCTACTCCCTTTCCATGTTTCTGTCCCAGTGATCTAGGCAACAAAAGGAGGGCAGGGACTTATTTAGTAATTGCAATACATTGTGATTTAGTAATCACAGTATGTTGTACCTCAGACATCATTATCCCCATTTCATAAACAAGAGTATTTGTTTGCATGCCACCTGTTAAAATGTATCCTACCTCCACATTCTCCTTTTATTAGTATGATCCTGTTCTTTCACTGAGGTACAATTTCTTTGTCTTTACAGCTAGGCTTGGCCACCAGCTTCACTTTGGTCAATGGGAAATTAATAGATGAAAGCACAAATGTAAAGTGCTTCACCCATGGCCTTACGATCTGTTTGTGGTTGTAAGCTTGAGATCATAGTATGAATGAGTCTAAGCTGGCTGTCACTCATGGGGACAAAAAGGGAGAAGCCCGGAGAGATATATGAGATGTTTTAGACCAACGGTTCTCAACCTTCCTAACGCTGCAATCTGACCCTTTAATACACTTCCTCATGTTGTGGTAACCTACCCCCCCAACCATAAAATTATTTTTGTTGCGACTTTATAAGTATAATTTTGCTACTGTTAGTAATAGTAATCTAAAGTTTTTTTTAGAGATAGAGTTTTGCCAAATGGGTTATGACCCACAGGTTGAGAAGCAGTAACCTTTAGATGGTGTAAATTGACCATATTGCTGGCTCTGACTTCATGTCTGATCTCTGATCCCAAGATAAATAAGCAACACCTTGTGAAGTTAGAAATCTCGTCTAACTTGTTGGCCGACATAATTTTCAGCCATAAGATGGAGATTGTATTAAGCTTGCTCAGTTTGGGGATTCTTTGTAACACAGCAACAAATAATTGCTTGAGATGGTGGAGGGGAGACTTGGAGAGTTGCTCACATTTCACAGGGTTGAAGCTGAGGTCCAGCTGAGGTCTCCTGAACACATTGTCCATTCTGTTTGAGTCAGTTTCATTGTTGTGACAAAATACCAAAGAAAACAACTTAAGAGAAGAAGGAGTTTTTCTGGCTCACAGTTTTGGAGGTTTTAGAGCATCTGGATGGAAGGGCAGCTGAAACAGCATCCCACAACATAGTGGCCAGGAAGAAGAGAGAGCTAACTGTCCCTCTCCATTCTACTGTTTAACCCATGTGGGCCCCTAGCCTAGAGAATAGCTCCACTATATTCAGAGTAGATTTACCCTTCGTTAATAATATCTTGGCACTTCCTCAAAGACACACAAAGTGTGCTTGACTCATTTCCTAGTCACTTCTCAACCCAGTTAAGATTAAATATCACACTGGGACCCACCCCATTGTGTTTCCCAAAAGTCACCCATGAGCTTAATTGTGTGTGAATAAAGAAAGAATGTTTATGCAGGTACTGAAAGTCCTAAATCATGAAGTAGTTCTAGAGACCTTTGGTGTATGGCGAGATTGTTTTCTTGTTCAAAGATCAATGCCTTTTAAAACTGTCAAACAAAGGTATGTGATTGGAAAAAAAAGTGCCTTGAGCCCCCTCTTATGTGTGTCTAGAAACCAAACCACACCAGTCAAGAGTCTTTTGCCTATTATTAAGAAAACAAATGTTTTAAAACACATTTGAAGGCTCCAAGCAACTACATTAACCTTGAGCTGAAAAGCGCCCCATCCCTTTACAACTGGATTTAAGGGACAGATTCTTATGGAGATGACATGGTCCTATGCCAGAATGATGGAAAAGCCAATTGGCTGAAGTCAGGGTTATACATTCTATGTGTGAATGGCCTTTCCAGGAGTTGTACAAAGCATAGCTTGCACAACAAATCACAAAATCAACCTGACTGTGGAGCTAGGAAATGAGGAAAGGATGCCTGTCGCCAAGCCAGAACTCCATGTCCACATAATAGAAAAGAAAGGATTTAAATGGGTAGTCCTTTGATCTATACAAATGTTTTGTGGATCATGCAGGCACATGCAAGAGTACACACACACATACACACACACACATACACACACATACACACATCTTAAAACTATGTACTGAGTCTGGAACATTATAGTTCAGTGAATGATCATCAAATAAATGAGTTACTATATGAGTGAGTGAATTTCTATATGAATGAATGAGTTACTATATAAGATCACAACATACTCATTGAAATGTATATGCTCTCTATCTGGGTCTTCACATACAGAACTAACTTTTCAATAGTCTCTTTCCACTGGATAATAACCAATTCTTACACTTCCAATGCTAATGAAGATAAGGTCAAGTAGAGATGAAAACTACTTCAGTCTTTTACGTGTTCTATGTAGGTCTGAAGGAAATCCAGCCATTGCAAAGTTCCTCAAGCAAGAACAACACACTTCTCCTCATCCTCCACAAGAGACACAATCCCCGGACTCTCAGAAATCTTGGTCGAGTTGTAGTTAAACTGTAAACACTAACTTCATGTATATTTTTATGATTCAATTTCCCTTTTTTATGAGAGTATAAAACGTATTTTTAAAAATAAATAAATCTTTAATGAAAGTGTATGATAGTTGACACGGGAAGTGTATGAATCTGTCATATACGATGTAAGTACATATTTAAATATGCATATTATGAACATTTAAAACAGCCATGGCTCAAGATAATGTTAAGCTTCTTATTTGAAACATTACTCTCTAAATATGAACCCACTAGCATCTTAAATACAGATTGCATTATGTGTATAGGCAAACACTGTAAAATATTTTAATCTAATGTTTGTTTTTGAATTTTATCTGTCGTTCAGAAAATATTGCCCTACGTGCTAACTTTACCAAGATAAAAACATAAAAATTCCTCATCTGTATTTTTTTTCTCTTAATGTAAAAAAACTATCACATAGATAGAAAATAGTTTCTCTCACATCATTTCTTTTCTGGGCTCTCCTTTCTATTTTTATGGTTTTAACACTCTTATCTTCTCTTATGAGTTAATCTAGTGTAAGTTAAGGTTTTTAGACCCCCTGTCCCTCATCAATGCCCTAATCCCAGGCCAGGCTCAACATCCTAATGGAAACAACTATTTAAATATTCTCCTGACCACAGCATATCTTGGCCACAAGCATTGTCATCTGTACATCTAACCCAATGAACCAACCAGCTTGTAGTCACCTTGACATGATTTCTCCTTCATGCCCAACACTCTAGCTTTATTCAAGAACTCAGGGGAGTGGTCCCTTTGCATCCTTCCGGTTCCTCTTTCCATTCTGTGTTCACAATAAAGCAGTTATGACAACTTCTCAGCATGGTGGTCTCCTCCTCTTTAGAGACAGCAGTTCTAGTTCCTTGCCACCTGATCTGCCATCAGTTCTAAAACTACAACCAATATGCAATACAATCAGGCTATCTCACTTTTTCCACATAAAATTCTTCATAGACTTCCCATTATTTACGTATGGTACATGGTTGCAAACCTCTATAGTTTGCCTTCAGCCTCCACTGTAATCCCATCTCAGGCCACTTTCTTTCACATTTATGCGCTCTGCCTGTCCTCTGACATCAGGAAAGCACATAGCATCATGTGTTCTACCTTCAGTCCCTAAGCTTTTTTAGTTCCCTTTTGCCTGACAGCTTTCTCCTTCTTTGGTTTCCAAAGTCAGCGCCAAGAAAGTGTTTTCTGACTGGCGGCCACATTAAGTCATTCTCTTGTTTCCCACTGAGCCCTCTTCCCATTGCACATGCCTAGTGCCAGCCTACCTATATAGATCACATACTTCCTGGAGGAGGTAAGGAAGAGAGTTGTGTCTCTCTCTTTGCACAGACAATGGGTAAGTGGTACCCACTGTTGTGTATGTACTGAAAAAAGAAATTTGGTGAGTGAATGCTCATTTCAAATCTTTGGAAAGACCCAAGGTTGACTAATAATCTTTCAGAAATAGAAAAAAGGGGACCTATGCGTTCAGGGGTTTATACTACCACCTGTGGTAAAGGCAGGCAGCTGTGTCCAAGACAAACTGCAGTAAGCTAATCCCCTTTTGCTTGTCTGTCCTCTGTGTTTGAACAAATGTCTAATTTTAGGTCCTTCTCACCTGCTCCTCTTCCAAGGTTTAATGTCTGTGATTAATCTGGGTTTGCCTTAATACTGCTGAGAATGTGTCAATGACCTCAGCTGAACCTGCAAAATGATTAATGTTATATGAACTGAAAGAGGAATTTAGAAAAGAGAAAAATCTCTAGATCCTAAATAAACACAGTCATGCTAGGTTCTGTTGCAGACCTTTGCTCACTGGGAAACGTCCCATGATTCCAATGGTTGGAGTGTAGTAAACAACATTAAAGGAGCACAGCCCTTGTTAAAGAAAATGCTGTTTCAGGCTAAAGTCCCAGAGATCATAAAAGATACATGATGTTATAAACAAAACGAACCAGACAGGCCTGTTCAGTGACTAACCACTGATTGAATTTTCCAACAGACCTGGACTGTCTGAGAGATAAAGAATTCACAAAAGGTCCATGTTAAATATTAGGCTGTCATTTATTTCTCTCTTTTTTCTTTTTTATATTTCTACTGAGGTCCAAGAACAGTTGAACATTTTCCTTCCTCTTTCAATTTTCTTCTATTTCTTCCTCTTATTGGTTGTTTGTGTTTTTGAATTTTTTATGATGTGTGAAGACTGGCAAACAGTTGCTATGATTGTCAAATGCCTTAAATCAAGAAGAGAAAAATGCAATAAAACAGTTTCCATGGTAACCCTCCACAACTTTAGTACCCTTGGATTATGAGCCAGCTCACATCCATGATCATTACTTGTTGACAGGCATAAATCGAGCCTAAAAGCATTAATTTTAGAGATAAAGCTGGGATGAAGGGCTCAGGTACAATGACATTTCAATATTTCCCAGGCAGCAACAGCAAATGGACACCAATTCCGTCACCATTTAGATGACGTTAATAAAGTAAGGCCGAGCATTTTGGAGAAATTGTCAAGCTCTTCTCTCTGGGTGGCATAACAAATGTGTACTCCATTCTTGAAGCTGCAAGTAGTGGCACACATGTGCTGGAGGGAGTTAAAGAAACTTAATGCCAGCAATTATAGGGAATGATAGCCGGGCATGTTAATGAAGAGATAGCTCCAGTATGCAAATGGTTCTTTACAATGTGGGTAGTAGAAACTCTCTTAGAACATAAATATGCAATGTTTTAGTAGGCACAGTCCCTTCCTTTTTTTTTTTTAATTTTAGAGATTTTTAATTTGTGTGTGTGTGTGTGTGTGTGAGAGAGAGAGGGAGAGAGAGAGAGAGAGAGAGAGAGAGAGAGAGAGAGAGAGAGAGAGAGAGAGAGAGAGAGTGCATGTGCATGCACGCGCTTGAGCACACAGATGAGGGGGCACATGCCTGTGTATGTATGCACACATGTCCGTAGGTATCCAAAGAGGGTAGAATAAGGTTTTGGATATCTTGGGGCTGGAATTAAAGGTAGCTGTAAACTACCCAACATGAGTGCTAGCCACCAAACTCCTGTCCTCCGTAGAGCCTCAAATGTTAGCTGTTGAGCCATCTCTCGGTTCCCTCCCCTTTCTTTTTAAAAGCATAGATTCAATTAAAATGTGAACAACAGTGTGTTTTTCTACACATCCACACCAACATTCCCATCAGCAGCACTCACACTATCGGCAGATATTTTAATGTTCAAAGCAAAATACACTGAATATATCTGCTTCCAGCTGGCTTCTGCAGTTCCCCCACTAATCAATGTTATCAACAATTGAAAGACAGCATTTTTTTTAAGCTGTGATGATTTTTAAATATATCTTTATGGCGACTCATAAAATCTGAAAGGATTTAATATAATGTAATATAGTTAAATTGGTCTGTTTTTCAAGAGTTAGGTTTTACCTAAGTGATCATTTCATTTGTCTGAAAACTTCTGAGCTTCCTTTCCATCCATCCATTTTTAAAGTAAGAGATTGGTTTCTAGGCCTGTGAGAGGGCTTAGCAGATAGAGGTACTTGCAACCAAGCCTGATGACCTGGGGTTTGTGTCTGGATACTACATGGTGGATGGAGAAAACTGATTCCCACAAGCTGTCCTCTGTACATCAACATTCATGTCATGTCATGGCCTACACACACACACACACACACACACACACACACACACACACACACTACAATATAATAAATAGAAAAAAGAAACAGGTTGTTGCATGTCTCCTGTACTTGAGAGGTGGAGGGAAGTTGATGAAGAGTTCAAGACTACTTTTCAGTTATTTATTAACTTTGTGGCCTAGGGTACATGAGACCCTCTCTTAAAACAGAATGTGTCAGAAAACAGAAAGGGGGAGAAAGAGAAAGAGGCAGAGTGAGAGGTTGCTTTTCTTTAAAGCTAGTTTTTCATTATCTCTTGTCTCATATTCCGAGGGAGGAACCATTGTGCCTCAGTTTCTGTGCCTATACGCTTAGATTTACATCTCCATAAAAGGCTGTTAGAAGCACTTACTGAGATGGAGGTATGCCGGTGGCTTTGAACAATACTTCATGCAAAATAAGTCCTTTTGAGTAACGGCTACTGTCCAGACCAACAGCGCCTCTACCACCATCACTGCCACCATTACCACCCCATTATCTGTAGTGGGAACTTTGGTTTCTTTAAAAACCCAGTTATGTTAGGTGAATATATTTTTGTTTTAATATCAGGTGTGGAATGGGGCACTACTTCATATTGTCCATAGAGGCTATGATGGTCTCATGCTCTAGAAGGGGTGTGATTTTTTTTTTCCCAGCAGCAGATAGTTTATGTTTGGAATTCTGGGGACTCTAGAGAGGGTCTAAATGTGAGAGGCCTGAGAGGGCCTACCCCAGCTACTGTTGTTTCTGGCTGCTTTGTTTGCTGTTGTTGGATTACTGTTTTGCTGTCTTGTTGGATTGCTGGTTGGAGATATCCTGCCAATGGAGATTGGATTTGCCCCAAAGGAACTTGACAACCTTAATCAGCAAGAGGTTTGTGAAAAGTATGAATGGCCCATTTCCTTTCTAATCTTCGTTCTCTCCTACCTTGTGCTGTGAGGGTTGTGTGGGAATAGGATTGAGAATGGGAGGTGAGAGGCGATGAGTCACGTGATGAATCCCAGGAAATCTGACTCCCCAGACCAGATCTGAGTTTACTGCCCAGCATATAAAGTTCTATACAGTGTTTGAACTAATCTCAAGCCTCTAAATCCTTGGCCAATCATATATCGCCACACTGTGCTCCAATGAAAGCCCTGCCTAATGAGGTAACTCAGAAGGAATGTGTGTGTGTGTGTGGTAGGGGGGAGAATGTTGTCGCCTGTGAGGACTTCTGTGAAAATGGGAGAAGCAGTTACCACCCTGGCCTCATCGGTGAGCTGGGAACCAACTTTGACGCAATGCAGTGTACCCCAATTCAGGACTCTTCAAGGAGTTGCAGGGGCCTGTGGCACCTTGTTCTCCATCCCAGTTTTTCCTTCACAAGGTTGACTTCCACATCCCCTACAGGGTTGGAAGGGATTGGCGTGAAATAAGGGTGGTAGGTAATAGAACCCAATAAAGTAGCCACATAAAGTACACCTATAATTATTACCAACACGACAGTCACCACCATCAACCCCAACACCATCCCCACCACTATCACCAATACCACCATCATCAACACCATCACTACCACCATCAACACCATCACCAAGACCACCATTACCAACACCACCAACATTGTACCTTGTGTCTACTACTGTGTTTCAAGTCTATGTGTGCCTAGACATGTTTGCTAAATTGAATGTCTAGTGCTAAGTGGATGTTAAGAGTGTTTTTAGTAATTAGCTTTGTTAGAATATGGGAGACTTTTTTAGGAAATCTGGTTTTGTTGTCTTTCTTCACTTGCTCTATATCCTCAGATTCACAGAGCACTCGTTAGGGGAACTCAAGTGTTTTATGCAGGAACAATATCTCCTAGTATTTCCAATTTTTAGAATTAAAGCCCTAGGAACACTGCAGGGCCTCTGAACCAATGACAGTATTGATGTGTTTAACCTACTGACCTGAGCAGGCGCATATTTAAGAATTCTCTCTATTTTCAAGCAATGATTTAGAAACTTGCTAGCTACTTCAAAGTTTTCATTATTTCTTTGCTTAGTGTTTAAAGAATGTAACCATTTTCCAATGCAGGTAATTTTCTTACATTCTAAGACTGTGGGTTATGTCAATACGGCATTTAATTTGTCTTGAGAAAATGTAGACATTGACCTGTTCTTATCTTGTTTTTGGTATCCCTTACTATTAGCAATTATTTCCATTTATTTCTAGTAATTTCTGTTTGCCTTCCTCAGTGTATATATTCTCATATGTCATTAGCCTCTCTGTATGTCTGTCTCTCTGTCTCTATTTCCTTGTCTATGCCTCTCTCTGCCTCCCACTCCCCCTTTCCCTCTCCCTCTACCCCATCTCTGTCCCCTCTCCTCTCTCTGTCTGCCAGTGCCCTTGTTCTATGAACATAGAGAAAATAAAAGCTAAAAGCTATCAGGTCCCAGCTTGTGCCCCAGTCTCCTAACACATAAGAAGTTGGTGGTACGTGGTTGCTAGTCCAGGTCAAAGCTACTCAATAATGTTTGTCTCTTGTCTGAAGGAAGGGGTTTCCTAGTTTAGACCTAAGTGTTGTTTGTTGTTTGTTTTCTCTTGTATGGCTTTGTTGGCTTTTAAAGACAAGGTCTTACTGTGCAGCTCAGACTGCCTTCAAACAGGTGATTCTCCTGCATCATCTTCCCAAGTGCTGTGATCAGAGAGCTATGTGCTGCCACACACAGGTGGTGATGGCTTTTGTTTGTGGCCTTTTAGAATATTTTATGATGCTTTGCTTAAGAAAAAATATTTAGAAAGTGTTTTCTGTGTTGGGTAGCCTTTTGTAATTGAATTTTCATGTTAATGATTATTAATTAATGTACTTTCACCTAGGAGCAAACAGCTGCAGGTGGTTTCTCATTGTAGCCACCACCTTTCTTGTACAACGATTTCATCACAGTTGTCAATGATCACATGTATATATGTATGTATGTATGTGTGTGTGTGTGTGTGTGTGTGTGCATTCTAGGATCCACATATGAGAGATAACATGCTTTTTCTTTTTTCTTGGTCTTTCTGAGTTTGGGTCACCTCTCTTAATATAGTACTTTTGGATAACCTTCTACTTTTTTTGCATATCCCTTATATAAATGTTCCCCATTTTCATTATCCATTTTGGCTTCACCATATCTTCACGAAACTTTATTTCATAGTTACTTTGGATCCCTCTGTAAGAAGAAGCCCAGGGTTTTCTCTTTCAGCCTGAGAGCTTTCACTGCCAGACATAGCGAGCCTGTGCTGACCATGGACAACAGGACCATGTGAACGGACAGCCAGGAGTGATGCAGTTTCTAGATGATTCAGAGAAGAGTGACCTCTGCTTTGGAGTGCTGCTCTTCTCTTTAGATCCCACTCTTCATCACTCTAGGGAAGGGCATGGCCTTAAGGGCTGCAGGAAATTAAGAAAAGGCTGCTAAGCCTTCTCTGGTCAACCAAAGGAGTGCTTCCTGCCCCCAAGACCTTTAAATGTTCCCTGGAGATAGAGTCTTCTTGCTCTGCATTTCCATATTGTTTATCACTATATAAAAAGTGATTGTACTCAGTGCCTGTAGCCCCATAACTGTGTGATGCTGATTCCCTGCACTTTTGCTATGCTCACACAGTTTCCCCATTATGGAGACTTTAAAAGTTTGTAATGAAGGAAAAAAAAAATCAGTGGCTCAGTTTGCCTGTCAGAGCCTCTATTGAGGCTCAGAAAATGATCTCTGAAAGTTGACCTCTCTCAACTTCAAAAGAAGAGCAGCAGATGCAGGCAATGACTTCCTCTGAAGTTCCTTTCTGGGCCTCTGAGGACAGATCTTCCTGGAGACAGTCAATGGCTGTGACTCCTTTCCCAAGGCAGTTCATTAGGAGAGGAGATGGGCGTGTACCTTAAAGACACGTGGAGTTGATACTACACCTAGAGCCCAGAGAAATTTACTCCAGGTTATACCCTCTTTCTTCAGGTCCATGAGGCTCCCTAACCTCATGTATTATCTCTCTATCCTCATCCATGTCAGATAAGAAAGCTTCTAAGTCTCTTTCAGTTTCTTTGTGTGTGCTACTTTTCACAATAATCAGTAATAAATATGTATTCCTCCTCCCCTGCTATGTTATTTCAGCAGATCTACTGACACACCAGTAGAGAAAAAGATGGTTCTTTGCTCTCTATATCCCAGAGTTCCCTATACCCCTGCTCTGTGTTCTAGCTTCAGTGCCCAGACCTGCTTCCCAGTCTTAGGATTCTACTTGGGAGTAGGAAATGGTTACCCTCTGAGGACTCTGGGTAGATCCCTTCATTTCTCTAAAGACAATATAAAACAGGAAGTCACTCTACTCTGTAACTTCAGTCTACAGGTCTCTGTACTTTCTTACCACTTAGCTACCAATCTCCCTTCATTATTCAATCATTGAGCATGGCTTTGAATCACAGCTTTATCCCTATCTATTATTGTTTGGTTGATTATATATATGTGTGTGTGTGTGTGTGTGTGTGTGTGTGTGTGTGTGTATGTGTGTGTGTATAAATATATATATGTGTGTGTGTGTATATATATATATATGTTTTGTCTGCATGTATCTAAGTACACCGTGCACCACATATGTATGTGGTGCCCATGGAGGCCAGAAGAGGATGTTGGGTCTCCTAGAACTGTAGTTACTGATAGTTATGAACCCCAATGTGGGTGCTGGAAACCAAACATGGATCCTCTGCAAGAGCACCCAAGTGCATTTAATTTCTGAGTCATCTCTATAGCCCCTGTTTGGTTGATTCTTAAGGCAGAGTCTTCCTGAATTGTCTATGTTGACCTTGAATTCTTGATCTCTTTCTCCTCCTGAGCTGGCTGGCTCCAGGGAGCCTCATTTAACTTACTGCCTTTCTATTTATAATTTGTTCTAAAATGACAAGACATTTGTGTTGTTTACTATTTCCACACTACAGAAATGATATCTAATATATACTTAGAGATAGCTAAATTAAACCACCCTGAATATTTTTATATGGCAAGTACATTCAAGTAATAGGTACCATAGACTGGCCAGACATTGTGATGATGTCAAATTCCCTGTTTGAATGGTACTTTAGAAAAAGGAATCAGGGGACTCAATTTACAATGTCTTTTTGAAAATTTGGAAACAAATCCACCATCATTATAGGAAGAAACAGCGAGGTTTGAAATATAGATCCATAGACAAGTGGGGAGAAGGCAGAACCCATTTGCCTTCTTGTCCTACAGGTGGTTTATCAGCAGTTCCACCTTTATCTGATCCTATAGGAACACATGATCTCAACAGCTTAAGATTACATCATGCAGAGCAGCCCACATGCAAAGGAAGTAGAAGGGGACTTCCCCATGCCACGCCATGAAGACAGAAATCATGGACATTCAGAACGTGTCCACCTCTCTACTTATCTCAGCTTTGCCAAGATAAGCCCTTTATTGCACTGTTCTAAGGCTTTATAGAGGAGGTAATTTACATGACAGTAATTATGTTGCTATATTTAGAAATGTACTCTTTGCTCATACTGCTAACTTGCTTTTACTTAAACATTCACTTGCCTTTTGAAAACTCAGAAGGCATGTATATGTTACTATTTAAAACATGACATTTTGATGAAACACAATGTTGATATATCTTCTATATCTCAGAGCTTCTGGGAAAGACTAGAAGAATACCAACTCCAAAGTTCCTAACAATGTCGTTTAGAGAAAGAAAAAGGCTGTACTGGCTAGTCTTATGTCAACTTGACACAAGCTAGAGTTATCGGAAAGGAGGGAACCTCAGTTGGGAAGTTGCCTCCATAAGATACAGCTGTGAGGCCTTTTCTTAATTAGTGATTGAAGGGTGAAGGCCCAGCTCACTGTGGGTGGTGCCATCCCTGAGCGAATGGTCCTGGGTTCTATAAAAAAGCAGATTGAGTAAGCTATAGGAAGCAAGCAAGCAAGTATCACCCCTCCATGGCCTCTTCATCAGCTCCTACCTCCATGTTTCTTCTATATTGGAGTTCCTGTCCTGACTTCCTTCAATGATGAACAGTAATATGTCAGTTTAAACTGAACCCTTTTCTCCCCAACTTGCTGTTTGGTCATGGTATTTCATTATAGTTTAGAAACCCGAAGACAATGCCTTTTCCCATTGTTTATTTTTGTACAGACAATCATGATGTACCCTGACTGGCCTGTAACACAACGTATAGACCAGGTTGTCCTTGAACTCAAAGAGATTCACTTGCCTCTGCCTTCCTAGTGCTGGGATCAAACTTGTGCACCACCACACCCACTACCAATAGAAAAATTTTAGAAGCTAAAAGGCAGAGTACACACCTTTACTTATTATACTTATTTAACACAACATGGGAGCTTGTAAGGAAATGAAAACCCAAAGAAAGAGATAGCTCTAAGCATTTTAGCTCTGGTTTTGATGAAGATGTGGGTAGCTCTTGAGAAAAATGGATAGACCACAGACTACAACGTAATAATAATAAGAAACTGAGTCACTAGATCTGTTCTTTGAGATTCTTCTCTAAGATGCTGTGCTCCAAGATAAGAAGGTTTCTTTGTTTCCCAGCTGATGTCCTGGGACCTGCTTCAGAATGGCAGAAAATCTTCAGTTTTGTAACCAGCTTCAGAGGAGGAATGGAGAAAGAGAGATTGTTCTGTTCTGGAGTTCACTCAACTCTCTTTACTTAGAAATAGTCAACATACCATGGTGCTGTATTTTGGGGTAGCACACCCTGGTCCCTATCCGTGTCTTATTAGAGGGGAGCATCTATGGATTTATTTTTTTTCTTTTTTAATTAAATTTATTTATTTATTCACTTTATAATCCAATATCAGCCATTCCTCTCCTCCCAGTATCCACCCCCTGCATAACTCTTCCCCCATTCCACCTTTCCCTTCTTAAAAGGGAAGCCCCCCTTTGGGTGCCCACCCCCCCCACCGTAATTTTTTCTCTTAACGTATTTTTATTACTATTGTTTTCTTCGGATGTGGTATCTAGCTATTACAGGTTTTTTGTTTTTGTTTTTCCATTTACTTGTTTTTTAAAATATGAGATTGCCAGTCACAGTTTAAAGAACTGTATAACTGTATTAAACTAGTTATAATACCACAACTGGAGAGCTTGAGGCAGGAGGATTACAAACTTGAGACCAATTGGGACTACACAAAGATAGCCTGTCTAAAAAAGAAAAAAAAAGAAAAAGAAAAGAAAAAGAAAAGAAAGAAGAAAAAAAGAAAAACAACCTGACGTTGATGCATTTTTCTTAATCCCTGAGGTCCAAACAATAAAAAGGAAAGCAACTATTTTGTGGGACATTTATCTGAAACTTTGACTTAATGCAGACCTCACTAACATTTATTTCATGGCACTAGTTTGTTTAACCTTTGGACTTAGCAAACACAGTGAATGAGGCCCACCGGAAGTTGACAGGGCCATCTGTGCTGTGTCATGTAGATAAGCATGGCGCTGTTCTTCCTCTTCTGATATCCCTAGTCTCAAGGATTTAGTAACGATAGCAATGTCCCTCTTTTGTGTTGATATATTTCCGTGTAGGGGTCACTTGTAGAAGGGATAACGCGAACACACTTCCTTGTACTGTCTGTCACTTGAGTTATAGTCAAAGCTTCTATAACAAAAGTAGATCAAGTAAAAACCCAAGGTTCACTACTTATTTTATGTGAGCCAAAGGCCTTTCTAAGGAAATGAAGTAGGTTAATTTGTATAGTCTTGTGCTTAGATTTAATGAAGGATGTGTTGTGGTGGTGACATAAGATTGGAGGATGAGCCGGGCGGTGGTGGCGCACGCCTTTAATCCCAGCACTTGGGAGGCAGAGGCAGGAGGATTTCTGAGTTCGAGGCCAGCCTGGTCTACAAAGTGAGTTCCAGGACAGCCAGGGCTACACAGAGAAACCCTGTCTCGAAAAACCAAAAAAAAAAAAAAAAAAAAAAGTAAAAAAAAAAAAGATTGGAGGATGAAAGAGTGATGTTTGCTGGTCACAGATAGGCCTGTTGTTTTGGTTTGAATGTGAAGTGCCCCCAAAAGATAGTGTGGTCAAATATTTGGTCACCAGCTGGCGGCTCAGTTTGGGGAGGTCATGGAATCTTCAGGAATTGAAGCTTCACTGGAGGAAGTGGGTCACTAGAGTGGGCCTGGTCTATAAGGGAGTTCTTCCTAGGTTTTCTGACTTGGTTCAGAAGAGAGACCTTCCAATTCCACTTTCTCAAATTCCTTTGACTTAAAATGTTTAGTATGCTAAGGTGTGATGTTTCAAGTTAGAGTGTCATTGATCCCATAAGGTCTTTTCCATTCCAAAAGAAAGGAAGTCGGACTTCCTTGGGAATTCCTTGCTGTGGTGGGAATCTGCATCTCTACATTCCTTGCCCTTTCTGTCTGGGAAGCTGATCTTCCCTTTCCTTGGAGCTATTTTACATCTCTGTAGGTAATTTATAGACATGCAAATTTTCCCTGTCTGGAAAAGATTTAATTGACTTCACTCTTCGATCACTGGGGGCAGGAGTTGGGGGGGGGCAGAGAAGAAACCCAGTGTTTTGTTCCTCTCCATCCTTATTTCAACCTCCTGTCTTTCCATGTATCATTTTCCATTTTCTTGAAGAGATGACAGTATCTCCTGGGCTCTTTGATTAATGACCAGAAGCAAATCTTGAACATGTGTTCATTTTTATATCTGTAGAAAGGTCATGATTTTACCCTTCTTTTGAAAATGATCTTTTAATACCTTTCTCCTTAGCCGTAACCATCATTTTTACCATCATAGTAATTCTTTATGTTTTTAAGTAGGGCAGTTACGTTTCCTGAATTGATAGTGGACAAGGATTACCATTTTTGTATGCACAACAGGCTATAACACAAGGGTTTAGAATGTTCCAGAAAATCTGAAATATGTGGTTGTAAAACAGTGTTTTTCCCAGACCTATAAAGACAGAAAATGCCTGACATTTGTCTGATCTCCTCCCATTGCAGTACCGAAGCCAATCAAAGATGAGAGAAATGTAGAATATTTTAAAGTTTGCACAGATTCTGATTTGGATGTAGTGACATGTGCTTACAGTTCCAACTGATAGGAGGTGGAGAGAGGGGAGGTAGTGGCAGGAGGCTCAGAAGTTCAAAGTCCTTGACTACGTAGAGTTTATGGCCAGTCTGTACAGGACACATCTATTGCATACAAGAACTCACTGCAGCTTGGGTGACCTAGCCAAGACCCATACAAGGTTAGACACATCCCCGTCTCATCATGCAGGGAAGAGGAGCTCAGGAAACTCAGCCACTCATTGAAGGGGTACAGGCAGGTAATGAGGCTGGGAGAAGAGGAACCATGGTCTTCAATGGTCTAAGCACTGATCCATTATTCTCTTTCAGTAAATAGCCTCCATTCATGCGCCTGTGTCTTTACACTCAATGGGAACAAACAAACATAAAAGTAGGAGGGATCTTGTGGGGAACAAGGGTTTCACTGGGAAAGAAATTGAAGGTGAAAATACCTCTAGTATATCCATGTATGAGATTATAAAAAAAAGAAAAAAGTTTAATCAGCCTTCTCTGGACCATGTTGTGCCCGAGTGGCCTTGGCAGTGAGATTCTCAGAAGGAGTTGAGGCAGATACCCTATTCAAGACTTTCCACCTCTAGGACTATGAGCAAAATACATTTTTCCTTCTATATTATCCAGTCTTGACTATGCTATATAGCAATAGAAAACAGACCAAGACAGATAACAATTCAAGTCAGAGTAATTCAGGTGTCAAAGTCTAGAGTGCTGCAATCCATTCGTTTACTCCTTTGAGGGGCTGGAGAGACCACTCGGAGGTTAAAAGCACTAGCTACTCTTCCAAAAGACCTGATTTCAGTTCCCAGCACCCACATGGCAGTTCACAACTGTCTGGTTCTAGGTCTGGTCACACCCATACACATAGGCAGAATGCCAATGTTCATAAAATAAAAATAAATCATTAAAAACGCTAAAAGCAAAATTTATGCCTTTGAAAGTGGAGGTTACAAGACAAACCTAAAAACTGTCAGACTTTACCCAATTCCATGCTCTCTTGGGTACAAAATGGGACAGTAAAAAGAATGGCACAATTTATGCATCTGATTGGTCTCCTTAATACATAGCTACTTCATATAGTCATTTATATTTCTCACAATGCCTAACCCCATAATAAATACTTAATAACATTTTATTGAATAGACTTGATTGGAGCTAAATTAGTTATGCAAACGAGCCTCAGCTGATTTTAAACAAAGCTTCTTCTAACTGTAGCACTTGGAGGGAGCATGCCGCTTTTGTGGCTAGTTGTAGCCTAACCTTTATTCCAACCACATATTCTAAAAATAGTCCAGGCAGGTGAGTAGTGAATAATTTAGAATCCAGAGCAATTGTTGTAAGTGAATACCTGAACCTGCTTCCTGCCAGGAAAAAAGAAAAAATCACTCCATGTTCTGATTTGCATAGGAGTTTCACCATAAGGGCTTCTGCAAAAGCAACTGTCCTTCTAATCAAATCAGTGGCTGGTGCTTTACATTAAGTAACTTCTTTTTTCCCCCAACAAATATTTCCAGGTCAGAATTCAGCTCAGGGGCCTGAGGCAGGGCAGTCTTAGTGCACTGAGAGCCCTTGAGGTGTGTGCTAACAATATTTTGATATACTAGGCTTCTCCTCCCCCCAAGCTGTTTCCTTCACTGCCTGAGCTGTTTGGTCTTGTCTCAACTGCTGCTGATGAAGCCTTTTCTGGCAGGTAGCCCAGGGAGCAGCTCGGTCTAGACTCTGCCTCTCTCCAGGAGCTGCCTGCTCTCCGGATAATGGGCAACACTGAAAGCAGCAAGGCGTTTGGTCGACAAGGTCAAAGTGCCTTTCATTCCTGCAATAATCAACCAGTGTAGCTTTTCCCCAGACCTGGAGAGAGAGAAGATAGGAGTCAAAAGAGCAATTACATTTCACATTGACTCCAGAAAAGGCTTGGATCACGAGACGGAAAGGAAAAAAGTGGATCCTAGCCTCATTCTTAGCTGGTCCCCTTCTGGTCATCTTTGTGACTGACACAGCTCTGAGGCCATAACCAGTTTCAGCTTGATGACGTGAGAAACACATTTTCTGCCTGCAGATGAGACCCTTCTTAGACATTTAGCTCTGTCAGCATATTGCGAAAGAATGCAAATGAACTGCAGGATCTATAACCAGAGACAGTAAGCAAAGGCCATTAATTATGGTTTTAAAAAAATGTTAACCCTAGCAGACTGTATAACAAGCAATTGTGCTAATTTCAATCTGTAATCAGTCCCTACATTAGCATAACTTTATTTATTTATCATTGAGGCAACAATTTAGAGAATATAATTCGGTTGGAAATGTCAGTAATTTTGCAGTGGCAGATTGCTGTTACACAGCTATCTCTGTTTGACCTTACAGCTGCCAGGACTAATTACTTTAATTGCATTAATTGCACTGACCATTCTGGTGGTTAATGTAGTTGCTGTTACTCTTTCACCGTTGAGCAAATCAGCCTGGCTGAATTCTTAGAAAACTGGGCCAATACACTCCTGTAAAGGTCTCTGTGGATTCTTTTTGTGTTTGGGAGCCCAGATGAGTCACTAACTGTTTCATCACTGCCTCTCATTGACAGCATGGATTTTGAAGAAATCTTCTGGAAGCTAGAAAACATCCCCCAAGCCATCCCAAACTCAAACAACAACACACACACACACACACACACACACACACACACAGACTTACATATACATATACACAAAAGCATACACATACATACATACCCACATGTACACACATATACACACATACATATATACATATGCATACATGCACACACATACATTTATACATATGCACACACATACATTTATACATATGCACACACATACATTTATACATATGCACACACATACATTTATACATATGCACACACATATATCCACACATGTACACATGCATACTTTCACACACTCACACACATGTATACACACACACACACACACACACACAACTGCTATAGTTCTAACAGATTCTCATTGCAAGTTAACTGAAGTACAGTCAGCTTACCAAAAGACAAGAGTTTTAGGAAAGGATAATAGCGGTTTAGGTAGTAAATTAAAACTCTTTCATCAAACATTTTGGATGAAGGGTTATTGAAAGCTCAATTCTGTGGTCTGGATCTTATAAACTGAACAGATAGTTTCCCCCCAGAATTAGACTCAACAGAGATTTAAATATTCAGCCTGGTGTGATTGAGGGCCCATGGTTCTGTGAATCTATAAAACTGATACTTTCTTCTGCCAAGAGGTGTTCCTCAGCACATTGGATAAATAATTTACTAGGAGGAACATATCAAAGTCCACGTGAGGTTATTGAGTCTGCAAGTAAGTAAGCTGGATCACCTAATGCATGAGCTTATCCAAAGCAGCTAACAACTGCTGCTTTCTTCCAGGTGACCAGCTAACCTCGGGCCAAATGCCGGGCACTTCTTATTTCTCTTCAATTTTATATTGTTTTTGCACTACTAGGGAATCAAACCTTGAGCCTGGTCCACGCATACTCGAGCACTGAACTATGTTCCCAAACCCCTTCAGGTGCTTTTAAGTTGCATTGTTTAATAACTTGAATTGCAGAAACATAGTTTGATATGCAATAACATGTGTGTTAGATTTCAAGCCTGGGATAAACGGCTGAGGTGCCTATTTAACATATCAAAGCAAATGATGACACCAGCTTCTCCCTGCTTCCCTCAGCCCCTACTGGTTACAGAGTTCTTCTGGCTGGCATACCCTACCACACTACCATCAACTGTCCAGCTCAGAGGGCTTGGCTGCATTTCACTATATAATCCAACCATTTTGGCTACCCACTTACTTTCTGCATTTGGACATCCTGGATGTTGCACCTGGTTCCTCTCTCTCCCCTCCCCTTCCTTCCCTGCTCTCCTCACATGGCTCAGATTCATGACCACTCTGGACTCTCTCAGTCCTTTGGCTATGCTCTCCCAAATATCAACAATAAACTTCCTCTTCCACCATACCTAGGAGCAGTCCTTTTCTTTTTATTTATTTATTTTTTCATTTATTTGGTGTTGAAACGCAGGACCAGTCATGTCCTTTCTTTTTTATTTATTTATTTTTTCATTCAATATGTTTCTCTATCTTATGACAACTTATTATACTCATTAGCTAAAAACAAAAGTATAGCTCAAGATGACCTTAGAATGACCTTGAGTTTTGAGCCTCCCGCCTTCACCTCCTAATTGCTGGGATTACAGGTGTGTGCCTCCAGTCCTAGCTGGGGATTGAACCCAGGGCTTTCCTCGTGCCTAGGCAAGCTCCGAGAAAAGTAAGTATATCCCAGCCCTGTGTTTGACACCCTCCCAACAATCTGTGCAAAACAGACTAGTCACAAATGTACCTAGAAAGCACAAATAATACTTAAGAAGTTACAATTCACACAGAATGAGGCTTCCCAAACTTTCCATTTGAAGAAACATTTATTTAGAATTTAACTTTATATATGATTGTGTGTGTGTGTGTAGGTGTGTAGGTGTGTGCTCAAGGACCAAGTTCAACTTGATGGGGTCAGTTCTCACCTTCCACCTCTCTGTGTGTTGGATGGACCTCAGGTTTATTAGGCTTGCCTGCTGAGATGGAGTGCCTTACAATTGGATGAATTCTTCCCGTAAGGCTGAGGAGAGCTGATGAGACAGCTCTCCTCTGCCGGTAACTCCGAGCTAGCTGTCTCTGGTTTCTCTTATCAGGGAACTCCAGTTTGGCAATATGTCTACTTAAATGGAGACAGCTGGATCTGAATGAATCTTAACTCCAATGCCTACACTGTTGCTTCAGGCTAAGTTCTACTCATCTTCAAGTTTTCAGACCATCTGTCACTTCCTTGAGAGAGCCTTCCTTACCTCCAGTCTATCTCCAGAAGCTTCACCCTAAGCTCGGCTGGCAACTTTCACAGCCTGCAACTGAATAATTAATAATTCCAACTCTTTGCCTTTAATAGGGAAAAAGGGTAGCGTTGTTGTTTGCAATCGGTTCACTGTTAACTCGTAGATTAAATACGTTGCTGAAAGAAATTCACAAATTCTTCCGGACTTATTCTGTATTCCATCTACATTATATCTATCCTAGTATGCTTTGTAATGCTACGACAAAGGCCATGGCCAAAGGCAACTTGGGGAGGATCGAATTTCTGTGATTTACACATTGCAGTCACAGTCTATCACTGTGGGACGTCAGCACAGGAACTCAAAGGTTGGAATCTGGAAGGATGAACTGAAGCAGAGACTTACCAGCTTGGTTCCTGTGGCTTTTTTATACTACTTAGGAGCCCCTGCTGTGGGGTGGCACTGCCCACAGTGGGCTGGGTCCTTCCACATCAATCATTTCTCAAGAAAATTCCCCCCACAGACTTGTCTACAGGCCAGTCTGAGAGAGGAATTTGTTCAACTGAGATTCCCTCTTCCCAGATGATCCAAGCTCTTGTTAAATTCACACACACACATACACACACATACACACACACACACATACACAACCAAGATGCATCTCTTCTATATGTTTTTTGCTTGTTTGTTTCTGTTTTTGTTTTAAAAGAGTGTCTCACTGTGTAGCCTTGCCTGACCTAGAGTTCACTATGTAGACCAGGAAGGTCTGATACTATTAGAGATCCCCAGTACTCTACCTCCTGAGGGCTGGGGTTAGAGGCATGTGCCACCACATTCAGCTGTTATGGGCTTTTCAATACATTCCCATATTAAGGTTTATTTAAGAATTAGTTAAAGAGTTCAACAACCAGAAAAAAAAATAGAACAATTATAACAATATGGTGTAATAAGCTTTGTAATGCATGAGTTGTTAATTCTTAGAAATTTTCATTTAGCATTTTCAGACTAGGGTTAACTATAGGAGAAGCAAAAAAAGTGAAAGTGGCTAAAAACCTTCTATGTACACATTTAGGTACCTAATGGGAAGATACGCAATGGAAAGATTTTCAGAGACGGGGGCTCCTATCACTCAGGCTAGCCTGGAACTTGATATGTTACTGAAGTTGGCCTTTAATTCCTGATCCTCTTTCTTCTACCTCCCAAGTGCTAGAAACAATAGATGTGTTCTACCATACCTGGCTTAAGTGTTACTAGAGGCAGAACTCAGCATTTCAAGCAAGAAGATAAGCACTGTACCAATTGAGTTACGTCTTCATCTCATGAATGGCTTTACTTAAAAACTCACCTCACTGGGCATGGTGATGACCTTTTGTAATCCCAGTACTTGGGAGGTTGAAGCATGTTGATCTTGAGTACCAGAACAGATTGGGATATGGCAAAACTTTATTAAAACAAAACAAACAAACAAACAACAACAACAACAAACCCATCACCTCTAGAACTTTTCCAGGTGTGGGGCCCTTTTTATAGGCCTTAAGACAGATGTTAAGTACCTTAGAGCTAGACTTGATCCCTCTATCACCTCTCCACACACAGCTGATTCCTTGGTTAACATCTTGTGATTGTCAGGTCTGGTGTTAAGTCACTGTGCCTTAGTCCCTTAACACAGAACAGGAGTAGAGGACAAGAAATCCGAAGAGAGTGGTCACATACTCAGAGAACAACATTGCGTGTACACAGATGCTACAATGAAACTCATTAATTTGAACAATTAATATGCCTTTTAAAAAAAAAACACAATATAAAACTAAACCCTAACCAAATTGTGGGAAAAACAACCCAACACTCCATCTCTATCAGGGTTTTGGGTGCGGCTGCCCTGAGTTTTCCTTCTCCACAATCTTGCTGGCTTTCTTCTTCTGGAACTCTTTTCAAGACACCCCTCAGACAGCAGTCAAAATCCTAAGTTTTTTGCAATCAACTCTCGGAGTCTCACTACTCGCCCCTCTATATCCTGAAGTGTGACCTCGCTCCGTCCTGCATTACCTGGTCATTGTGCCTTCCTGGTAGTCGCTGTTTCTTGCTTTGAGTTTCCCACCTCTGTAAGTTCTCACACTGCCAAACTGCATTCTCTCAGGAAGAACCACTTGGAATCCCCCTGAGGTCCAGAAAGCATGTCTGTCTTCAGCTGCCAGGACCATCTTGCAGGTATCTGCTTTTGCAGTCCAAGGTCAGTCTACGACAGAAGCAAGGTCAGAGGTAAAGCATTCTATTTTCTTTCTTTAATCCTTAGTTTTTTTCAGTAGAACTGACTTTTTAACAAGGAGTAGTTTGTTTATATGTGTATTTGTGTATTTGTCGCAAGGATGTAGATGTCAATGGAGTTCAGAAGAGGGTACCAGATCCTCTGGAGCTACCTAACTTGGATGCTGGGAACTGAACTCAGGTCCTCAGGAAGAGGAGCAAACATCCTTAGTTGCTGAGCCTTCTCACCAGCCACTCCTCAACCCACACACACACCCCTGCTTTATTTTTTTACTTCATTATTGTTTTAGTTTTTTTTTTGTTTGTTTGTTTGTTTTAGTTTGCTTGTTTTCAGATTCGATCTTATGTAGCCCAGGCTGGATTTGAACTCACTATGTAGTCAAAGACAATCCTGAACAAGTTCTGTACCTCCTGTTTCCACCATTTAGTTTTAAAAACAAACAAACAACACACATAAAACCCAACCAAAGCAACAACAAAATACCTTTATTCTTTTTGTGGGTATGGAGGTGTGGGGTGTTTTTCAGCTTACATGCCCCAATCACAGGCTATCATAAAAGAACTTTGGGGCAGGAAGTTGGAGCAAGAACCTAGAGGTAGGAACTGACGCAGAAGCCATGGAGGAATGCTGGTTACTGGCTTGTTCCCTATAATTGTTCGGCTTGCTTTGTTTTGTCATTAATACACTTTCTTTGAGATTAATATAAGTATATCATTTTTTTTCCCTTTCCATCCTTCAAACAGTCCCATGCACTTTTTGGTTTCTTTTTCTTTAATTGTTACCATGTGCATGTGTGCTTGTGCATATGTGCATGTGCGTGTGGGTATCCCTAAAATATAAATTATACAACCTGCTCTGACTATATGATGTTACTCATATGTATGTTTTCAGGGCTGACCATTTGGTGTTGGATAATCAATCGGTGTACTCTTCCCTGGGAAAGACTATTTCTCCTGCTCTCAGGATTTCTTAGTTGCCTGTCGATCTTTGTCTAGGGCCGAAAACTTTATGAGTTTTCTTCCTTCTGTGTTAGCATATCTGTTGGTGTCATCCGAGTTCAGGTCATGTTTAGGCAGTCATGTTGGTGAGCAAAACTTTATTTCTTTACAGCACCATTCTTCTAGGGGTGGGTTATTGAATTGCTTTGTTCTTGTCTGCAGGTTCTCTGAGCTCCTAAGCATGCTTTTAAAAGGCTGAGCTCAAAGCAAGTTCTCTAAGCAACTGTATTGATTTTTTTTTTTTTTAGTTTCCTTCCATCTCTAATAACTTTTATTGTATCATTAGAATTTAATTTTCTCCTCCTTCTGGACCTCTTCTGATTCTTAAAAATCAAACAAAACAAAACAAACAAACAAACAAAAACCCTCCGGACCTGGGACTAGGACCAAACATATTATCTTTGAACTTTCAGAATTTGTTTTTCCGTACTGTGGGATGCTTGGGCAATAAGCTCAGCTCCTCCGTCTTCTCATTCGAATTTTGTGATGCGCTTCCAGCTTCCAAGCTGAACCCTTCTTTATTCTACAGCTGCCCTTTCTTGAGGATTTGAATCAAGTTCAGAACAAACATGTCCAAGCTGACAAGCTTCATTTCTTTATTTGTTCCTGGACTTCTGCAACTGGCTTGTTGCAGAGAGATCCCAACTCCTGCACTGCTTAGTGATGGTACACAGAGTGTTGTTCTGATTGCACAGGCGTGAGCAAGAAATACCAGCGGACCAAGTGGTCTCAGGAGAAGGACCCAATCTCCCGATACTGGGGTGAAGGCAACATGTCACTCTTATTCCAGTGATTGATGCCAACATCCCTCTTTTGTGGTCTCCTTTGCCCAGAGGCATTCCCTTGATGGATCAGAGGGCACAAAGGACCGAGATGGGAGAGAACTTGCAGACAAGGAAGAGCAAGGTGAGTATGTGGTAGACGTTATATATGAAGAATGTGCTAAGATCCAGGCCCTGTGCTAAACTCTTACCATGTCTTATTGTTAATGCTGTGGGAACACAGGAGAAAATTGAGCAATATATTAATCGGCTTCTCAACATCACAGTGCCAGGAGAAGTCTTAGGGTGATTAAAATAGAACAAAAGTATAAAATACATATAAAATTACTGGAGCTGAAGAAATAGCTTAGTGCTTCAGAACCCTTGGTTCTCTTGCAGACGACCTAGTTTGTTCCTAGCACCCATATGATGGCTCATAACCATTCATACACCTAGTTCCAATGTCTTCTTCTGGCCTCTGTTGGCACCAGGCACAGGCACATGGTATGCACACATTTGTGTGTAGGTAAAGCACTTACATATGAAATAAAAATAAATAAGTATAAAAAGTAAAAATGTGAAATACAGGCATTTCATCTATCTACTTTGTAAACATGACACAAACCTAGACATTCCTGGAAAGAGGGAACCTCAACTGGGGGATTACTTCTATCAGATTGGTCTATGGGGCAAGAGCTTGCTTCCTAATTGATGGAACATGTCCTAGTCCTCTGTGAGCAGGGTCACCCTTGGACATGTGGTCCTAGGATGTGTTAAGAAAAGTAGCTAAACGGAACAGAAGTCTGAAAACCAGCCAGTGGGCTGCATCCCTCCATTTTCTCTGCTTCCATTTCTGTTCCAGGTTCCTGCCTTAACTTCCCTTGATGACAGTCTATAAATTGTAAGATGAAATAAACCCTCTCCTCCCCATGTTGCTTCTGGTCATGGCGTTTATCACAGCAACAAAAAAAGCAAACTGGAGCATCTTATACTTATAAATGAGATATCCATGCATACGGTAGAGCGCACCTTTATTCCCAGCACTCCGGAAGTAAAGTCAGGTAGAGCTCTGATTTGAGGCCAGCCTGGTCTATAGAGTGAGTTCCAGGACAGTCAGGGCTACACAGAGAAACCCTGTATGAATGTGTGTGTGTGTGTGTGTGTGTGTGTGTGTGTGTGTAAGAGATATTCAAATTTATGCTGGTTACAGCAAACTTCAAGAGATCAGCTTCTTGGTTGATATGTTACTAATAACTGTGGTGTATGCCAAAAGGCTTTTATTTATTGTATTTTCTTTCTTGGAAAGTGTACCCTCCTATATGTGAACATATTTGGGGTGGGGGGAGGTTTATGCATGTTTCTTTTCATCTCTGAATTCTATTGATGAAATTTCTAAGCAAAATGTGGAAAGAAAGATGTGTCTCACCATACTGGTTGTCATGAAGTTTTGGTTTTTTAAAGGAACTGGTGTTCTTGGTACATGACTGTCAGCTAAACAAATAAGTGTTCTTTGAAAAGTCTGCTTTTAAATGCTAATGGAAATATTGATTCTTTTCACCTTTGTCTTTTTTTTTTTTAAACCAGAAAATTCCTATTTACCTCCCAATCTCCACCCTGAGTCTTGCTCTCTTAAGTGTCAGTTTGACAGGTAAGTGGCAAAGCCAGGGTGACTAAGCAGGTGTCAGGCCAATTTCAGAAACAGGGGAAAGACTTAACTAATGACACAGGTCGTCTGAGTCAATGGACCCTGTCTCTTCTAATTTCATTATCAATTCACCACAGGAACCTGACACAGTCAGATGTTAAGTCAAATTTAAACACTTAGAGACAAAAGATGAGGAGAGATCCAATTTCAGAGTCAGGTAAAAACATCATAATTCAGAGTAAATCTTTATTATTGATTTATAGCCACAGACTGTTGTCCAAAGGTTTCCTCTTTAAATTAAGAATACTAATGATTTTGCATCCTGAAATAATCCAAAAACCGTAGATAGCAGAAAAAGGGATTGAGCATGCTTCTTCAGCCACAAAGTGCCAATGAGCGAATACTGGGTTTCCTCAGCAACTGGCCAACAACTTGAGAATCCCTGGTTTCAAGGTTCTGGGATTTGTGATAGAATACACTGTTTGCTGAGGCTCCCTCCAATGACATCTGAACATAATGACTTTCTTATAAACAGATTGATTGAGAGTACAAGTTCTGGACTATGTAATTTGGAGACTGAAAGAGGCAACATAGATCCCAGGCAAGACATGCTGAGAAGCCTGGACCCGGGCAAAGTGTTGATCTGTTCTAGAAAAAAAAAACCAAAAAACAGTAGTTGCCAGGAAACTAAGAAAAAAGAAAGACTTTCCTCCCCAGGGAAATCCCAAATAAATATTACTAGGAAATTGCTATGGCATGGTTTTACTTCTCAGTATAGTTACTCTGTGCTAGTATTTATGGGTGTATTCAGCTCACAAATCGCTTCTGTGACATCAGAGGGTAGGAAGATTTCGTTCTACCATCAAACAGGTAGTTCTGCAGCAGCGGAGACCTGCTGCGGGCTCCCGAATGCGATTAAGTTCTGACACTGAGCACCTGAACACAGCCTCAACACCCCGTGGACAAACCACTCCTCAGGTTGAGGTACCAGCCATAATTGTTTTTATCTATCCATCTGGTTGGCCGGCAGTAAGATATCTTGTAATTCCCTCAAAGAGCAGTCCAAAGAGTGGAGTGTAAGACATTTACTAGTTTACTATAGAGTACAGAGAGTTCTTATAAGGAGATACACGGGCTGAGGAATGAGAGTCTCTCCTTCAGGACTACCCCCCATCCTGCCATAGCTTATTCCAGACTTGAGCTCCTCAAAGGTTCTCAAGTTCTGTACTTTTGGTTCCTTAATTCATATCCTTGACCAAAGCATGGATGACCAAGCTGAAACGAAGCTGCTTAAAAGGGCTATGATCTAATGCAAATCGGCCCAAATGGGAAGCTCAGAAGGGCCTGTCTGGCCAGATTCTTCTTAGGCCCTGTGGAGCATTCCTTCCATCTGGGCTTGGGCCAAGACTTGCTTCTGAGATAAGGATCTTATTAGTCAGGATTTGTGGTCATCTCCTAGGCAGCCAGGCAGGAACTCCAAGAAAGAAAGGAGAGGGAAGATGTGAGCTTTGATAACATGGCCTGGAGAAGAGAAGATTTCACCGATAGGGCCTGCCTTACTGAGGGAGAATGAGCCAGGAACTATGGTCAAAAACAAATACAACAAAATTCTACATAATTACATAAGCGTAATATCACTATTCCTTGGGGTTTATAGGGGAACTTTCTCTGTCTATCTGACACATGAAGGGATTTGTCAGGTGAGTTCCATGCCGTTTCAAATGCATCCTGTGTGAAACACAATGATACCGCTCTGCTGACACATGGTTTGCTTCATTCTTGTGAAATGACTGTTAGGTTGGACTGAATTTCCGGTGTGGTTCCTTCAGACCACAACCAGCTGTGAAAGACAGAGCATGGGTTAGTCCCTTCTGAAAATAACGTCTACCATCTGAACGGTAGACATTTTTGACTTTGTAATATCTTTAACTTGCCGACCCTTCAGGTTATAAAGTTAAGGAAGAACAAGGCCTCTGATGTCTTCAAAGAAGCTTTTCAAAGTGCTTCCCATGATGCATGGTCACATTAAGGTGCATAGCATAGTGCCACTCTTGTCTCTTTCCTTAAGAGCTCTGTACCAGAAAATGACAAGCAGAGACACCCTGCCAGTGAGCTACACCAGGGCCTCTACCAGTGTCTTCATAAAAAGGAAAAGATTTCCATGGAAAACGCTCAGCTTCCTTTGGAGACAGACAGAAGGCTGTATTAGAGCCATTGAGCATTTGCAGCTAGTCTCAGCTCCTGGTCAGCTATTCAGTTAGGAGAAGCAAGAACAAGCTAAATATCATACTCAACAGTATACTGTCATCAGTAAATTATGTGGAATTTTCAATCTTTCAAAGGAAGATATGTGTTAAGGCAATTTTGCACAACTGTAGGGTAATAGGAGAGCTCTACTGTGTCTTAGAGTTTCTGTTACTTCAATGAAGCACCATGACAAAACAGCAAGTTGGGAATGGGAGAGTTTATTTCATTCATACTTCCATGTTGCTGTTCATCAACAAAGGAAGTCAGGACAGGAGCTTAAACAGCGCAAGAACCTGGAGGCAGGAGCTGATGCAGAGGCCATGGAGAGGTGCTGCTTACTTTCTTGTTCTTCCTGGCTTGCTCAGCCTGCCTTCTTATAGAACTCAGCACTACCAGTCCCGGAATGGTACCATCTACCTTTAGCTGGGTCCTCCCCTATTGATCACAAATTGAGAAAATACCTTACAGATGGATCTCCTGAAGGTATTTTCTCAGCTGAGGTCCTTCCTTGATGATGATTCTAACTTGTGTCAAGTTGACACATAAAACCAGCCAGAACATAACAGCAGGGCAGGTAAAGAGGTTGAGCCATGATAGTAGATGTGTGAGAAACGAATTTTCAATGTGGGGATTTTTAGTTTACAGAGGTCTCCTGAAGTCAAATCTCATTGGAACTCCTGCAGTGAGGTGTAGCTAAGACAAAATAGTTTAACAGCAACAAAATAAATGTACAACCTTGAACTTGAGGGAACTTTCTAGATTTGATTTTATTATTCAGTTACTCATTGTGTGTCATTGCCCCACATCTGAGAAAGCAGGGCCCGAATACTATGAAATCAGCAATGCTTACGTTTCTAATACTCCTGAGTGTAAAAAGCTCAATAGCTTATTCTGGATCCATTTATACTTCTTCCTAAAAAATCCTGATTCAGATCAGATATGAGGGATATACCACAGCCTGAATACTTCAAGGGAGGCTGCCTTCTGCATGGCCAGCAGACTCTCTCCTCCCATCAAATGCACCATGGAGATGAGGACCATTATGGCTATCCTGTGACTCAGGTGGAAAGAAAGCATTTGTCCTGAGTTAACAACTGAGACTCTCAACAATGTATTGAGTTCAGCATCTAAAAAATGCTGTTGGCTTTAGTTTGAGTTTCCTGATATATGAACCAATAAATCTACTCTTTGAGCAATTTGGAACTGAATTTTCTGTTACTTGAAACTGAAATCCACCTAGATAATCCATCTTCTATAAGTCTAAACCTCTCATTCAAGATTTTAAATCATCCCACATTTTTAGGTATCTTTTATTAGCTTCTTGACCTTGCCATTCTTTATTCTATTTTTTAAGCTTTTTGACCCGCTGATAACTTAGTACCTGTTAATTTGTCATTTTTAAAAAATCATTTCTCTGCTCTACTCTTGATTGGTAGCAAATTGGCATTCACCGAAGTGTGTGTAAAACGTGTGTACCCCAGCTCTTGTTTGACAAAAAGACAGGAAGCTTTGTACAGTGACTCATTCTGAAAATCCAGCTGTTTGTAGGAGCTACTGCCAGTGTTCCATTTCTAGAGAAGTGAAAGACTTTTTGGATCTTGATGCTAATAGAATAAGAAAAAGCTTCTTCTTCTTCTTCTTCTTCTTCTTCTTCTTCTTCTTCTTCTTCTTCTTCTTCTTCTTCTTCTTCTTCTTCTCCTCCTCCTCCTCCTTGGGAAGTCGAGTTTATAGGAACACAAATGAAGGAATCAATTTCTTCTTTTGTCTCAAAGTTCTTTCATATGCAACCAGTTAAGTCTTACAAAAAGTTGTAATAGAGGGGTTTGTTTGTTTACTTATTTATCTCTTTATTATAGTTGAGACATCCAAAGCTTTTTCTTAAGGCCATTCATGCCTATACAAGAGCCAAAGTCAGCAGAGCTATACTTAACTCTGTGTCTGCACTCCTGTTAACTTCTTAGGACTTTTGCAGTCCTGTTAGGTGGTGACCTTGGTAGGAAGCTGGTTGCCTTCACTGCTTCTGGCTTTGAGGGTTTATGGCTTTAATCTCTCCATAGATCCTCTTGGGAGGGCAATGAAAATGTTCAGCTGCCTTCCATCCCCAGGCCTGTAGTAAATATAATATCACTGAATAAATGATTGCTTCTTATCACTGTTTTTCTGGTTTGACAACCCTGCCATACTTGGGTGGTCAGTGTATGGAACTATAGCCTTGGTTATAGTGTCCAATGTTGTAGATTTTTGAAATGTATTAGATTGATCACAATTACCCACGGTCTTGTTTTTGGTGCTTCATATATCTTTGTTTTTCTTCCAAGTAACCCATCCCACTCTTACTGTAATATGTCACAATGCCAAGGAAAACATATCAGGTAGAACTCTCTGACATGTCAAGATTGGGATATGTGATGGCTATTCCTGGTTGTCAACTTGACTACATCTGGAATGAACTACAATCCAGAAATGGAGGGCACACCTGTGATGGAGATTTTGAGGATGGAAGACACAGACTCTGACCCAGATCTTGGATGAGACATGGTGGCCATGAAAACCCTGACTAATACAGAGTATAAGGAACTACCTTGCTTTGTCTTAATATTGCCAACATCTATACTTCTGAAAATTATGTTTACAGGACAGCTGCTTCATAGATTCCAGTTAATTCAATCCAAAAGCACAATCTAATTCTTTAGAGCTGGCACATGCAACAGGTCACTCTTGTTATTTATGTAACTCTTTGTGGGGGCTGGTGGTGTAGTTCAATTGGTAGGGTGCTTTGCCTGGCATGCATGAGGCCTTGGATTATCTGAGCAGCACTACGTGAACTGGGAGTGGTGGTATATGTTTGTAATTCCAGCACTCAGAAGGTGAGGGGAGGAGGATAAAAATTCAAGGTCATTCCTAACTGTGTGGCTTGAGGTCAGACTGGACTACATAAGGTCCTGCCTCAAAGGAAAGAACCATCCACGTTATCATAGTTCTCTTTCACATAAGATGGGGTATAGGAGGGAGAGAAATAGATACCCACATTAATTTGATGTTGCTTGTATGTCAGATTTTTCAGGCTTATGAATTAGTTTGCTGAGCACAGAAATCCTGCAGTACAGGGTAGTGGATAACCATTCCCCCCCAATTTTCATATTGACAAGTGACATAATGATACTCAAAGATGTTGAATTGTGCTTCCTCTTGTGAGCCGGTAGAACCTAGACCCTTGCCATGCACCAGCTCCTTCACATGTATTGAGTCCTGAAAACAACTGTGAGTGTACCATAGCTCTGTGGGAGAGGAAAATCTAAATTCAGAATGTCATTGGGCCAGACTCCTTGCAAGGATGCAGGGGAGAGGAAAAATCTAAATTCAGAATGTCATTGGGCCAGACTCCTTGCAAGGATGCAGGGGAGAGGAAAAATCTAAATTCAGAATGTCATTGGGCCAGACTCCTTGCAAGGATGCAGGGGAGAGGAAAAATCTAAATTCAGAATGTCATTAGGGCCAGACTCCTTGCAAGGATGCAGGGGAGAGGAAAAATCTAAATTCAGAATGTCATTAGGGCCAGACTCCTTGCAAGGATGCAGGGGAGAAGCTGGATGGCATATTTTGACTAGTGGAGGCACTTGGTGTTCTCACCTTGGCTTGTGGCAGCATAGTTCCGAACCCAGTGTTTTTCTTCACAAAGACTTCCCTGTGGATCTTTATTTCTACTTCTATTTCTCCAAGAATATTCACTAGATCAATATCAACTCTAATCTAGTAAGATCTCACAGTAGCTTATTAATTATGACTGATGAGTCTTTCTATAATTTAGATAATATAATCAGACTTTTACTACTTCATGGGTTTTTCTTCTACCATTCTCCATCCCCTTTTCAAACCCATTCCAACACTAGATAGGAGAAAAAGAGAGATAGAGAAGAAAGCGACCAACGTTATTATTAGACTACTTCTTATTGATTAGGGGAATTGAGTTCCTTGGGGCAAGTTTGATCTTCACTGTCAGGACATCTAATTTATTCTTGTTCTTATTTCTCTGTGCATGCTTATTTAACAAACTGAGACCCACAGCCATCAACAGTACCAACAACCCACCACCACTATCACCACTACCTCTCTAAGCACTAACATTTATATAACCTCTGAAAAGTCCCCAGAATTCCAAATATCACATAACCTCAGAAACTAGCTGCCGCTGGCAAAATCATGCCTCTCCTAGAGCACTAGATAAATCATAATCAGCTGCTGTGAGCTGAAGCAGCCCCAGATCTCATACCTGGGGTTAAAATAAAAACATATTCTTATAATATAATATTTCTTTTCTTTGATTTTTAAAGAAACCAAAATTATCCCTAGAGGGTAGCATTCTAAGATTTATGATATACACTGATTTCCAGAGGATATTACTCAATCCTCTACAGAAGACAGAAATAGTCTATGTCTATGTGGACCACATGGTTAAGTGATATCAATTCCTCCTTAGCACGATTTCAGAAATGGCCCTTGGGGATTCAAAGTACTGGGCTTTGCATAGATTCCTAAGACTTAAAATGGCCATGGGGAAGGGAGTGGGAGAAAATGGAAATTAATGCTGCTCTATTTGGAGCTTTCCACTTAGCAAGTTTGGCAATGCAGAAGTGAAAAAAAATCCAATGAGCATTTTCATCAAGGGTAATAAAACAGGAGAAATGTGTCCTACACATGTGATCGTCTAAAAGAAAATGGCTTTCCCTTAGGTTCACAGAGAGTGGCACAATTAGGATGTGTGGCCTTGTTGGAAGAAGTTTGTCACCAGGGGCAGGCTTTGAGGTCTCAGATGCTCAAGCCAGGCCAGTGACTGACTTCCTACTTCCTGAGAATCCAGATGTAGAACTCTCAGCTTCTTCTCCAACACTATGTCTGCCTGTGTGGCACCGTGCTTCCTGCCATGATGAGAATGGACTAATCCTCTGAACTGTTAGCCACCCCCAATGAAATTTTTTTTTGTTTGTTTTATAAGTGTTGCATGGTCTTGGTTTTTCTTTACAGCACTAACTTATTAAGACAGGTTAATTTATAAATGGAGCAATGACAGAGACATCAGTGGGACAACAAGATGAGAAGGTTTCAAGAGTTCAGAGACAGGACAAAAAAATCTAGTAGTTGACCCAGTGAGCACCAGATTCTTGGGTGCTCTGAAGCATGTAAGAAGGGCATAAACAAAGATCGGGAATTACTTTTTTGGCTGTTTGCCTTTACCTGCAAACCAGGTTTAAATGTTTAAGTCTTACTGTTGGATTTACAAATGGTATAAGCACACTATATGGAAGCCAGTGAAATGTTCTAACTATTCTGCTAAAAGTCTTTCATTTTTAAAGTATTTTCATTTTTAAAGTATTCCCAAATCAGGGAAGAAAACACTGAATCAAATATCTCAAGAGGAGATCAAAGGAAGGTCAGAAATGTAGGAAGGGGCATGGGCCAGAAATCTGATAACGGGGAAATCAGATTTACAATGGTGAATTAAATCTAAATTTGAAAGTCGACCTTGGCTTCTCTATGAGATGTGTTTTCCTTGGCCTCCCCACAAACTCCCTGTTCTTGGTGCACTGCAGCCTTTTGCAGTCTTTCACCACAGAATGCCAGGGTCCTATAGTGGGCCGTCCATTGTTAAAATGGGTGACACTTTTCAGTCTAAACTAATGAACATGTGCTGATGCTGCTGGCGTCTAGCACTCAGAGACTCATGCTCCAGATGCCTGGACTAGAAGCATAGTTATGGAGGCTGGGCAGAGGGGAGAAATGGGATGCTGTTGACCAAGGGTGCAAAGTTTGTTAGATCAGTAAAGTAAGCTTGGGGGTTTGTTAGATCAGTAAAGTAAGCTCTGCATTGTGCATTTCAAGAGAAGAGTGGATTCCACAAGTCTGATTAAAAGAAAGAGTAGGTCATTGATCTTATTGGGTATGCTAATTAGCTTGATTTGACCATGCCATGTTGTATCTGTATGCCCCACAAAAATATACAATTGTGACCTGTCACTCAAAAGTAATACTACTGATATCTTTTCAAGTCTTTAGTTACCTTAAAAAGATCTTTTTCAAAAAGCACATGAGGAAATACACATACACATCAAGAGACTTATGACCTTAAAGAAAAATGTATTTCCCACTTCTTTACCATTGCTTACCAATAGAGAGAATAGAATATTAATTAAAACCTTGATTTCATAATGAGAGGTCTTTCCTGTCCCCTGCTTTCACATCTATAAGTCAGCTCTGAATTTTTTTCTCCCATCAAGTTAGTGGAGGAATTTCCAGAGTCTTGAAAAGTCCTCAGTGTTTAGAAATTGGCGCTGAATTATGTTCATTACAGGAGATTTAACACCTGAAAAATGGGGAAGTATTTTTCTTTTCTTTCTTACTCATTTTCAAACATAATTTTGGCAGAATGTTTATGAGAAAGAGAAACAAAGTGTCAGGAATATTTACAAAGGAACAGTACAACAGAGAGGCCAAGATGTCAGGGGTAGAATGAATGGCTATTGTCCTAGGGATGGTAACCTCCAATGGAGTGGTGTGCAATGATACTGAGAGCCCTTTGTGGACACAAATCTCATGTCTGCCAGACTGAACTGGGAAGGCAGCTTCTCTCCTTCTCTGCTCCGACCTGTGAGGTAAGTCCTAAAGTCACTTTCTGTAGCTCACAGTTATTTCCTTTCCTTGTTAGAGTAAGTAGGAGAGTAAATGCCTAAGTTCCCAAATTGCCTCCTTCCCTGGGAAGCTTCATGAAACCCTAATAAGAGTCTGTGGATGCTCCGGATCTGCTCATTGTAAGCAGCCACAGATGTTTTCTCTTGGCACAGATAATAAGGATCTAAGATTAAATGTTAACGTTTAATAATTAATACTGTTCAGGCTCTCAATCCCTTCTGTTGAAAGTTGGCACTGTGGCACAACCACTAGTGTGCTGGCATTCTGAAACACTCACTGTTCCCATTCTCAGTCTCGTGTAATATCACATCTGAGATAAACAGACTTTTAGCTTTTTGGGGATGTCATAATCATATTTTTTAAAAACTGGACCAGATGTTGGGATCTGCTAATATATAGTTGATGTCATATCTACACTTTATAAAGTTGTTGATATCTTTCAAAGAGATTAATAATGTGCTCTCTTTGATATTCTTTGGAATCATCATTCTTATTGTTAGGTTGAGTTGGGGATTGATTCCAGGGCTTTGCACACAGTAGGAGATCTCTTTACCATTGTTCTATGTGCCTCCAGTTCCTCCAGCAAGGTAATTATAATTAAAATTTTCATCTATGAAATGTTAACATTTGGGTATCTGAACAAGGCTTTATGTGAGTGTGACTTTTTCAGCTTCTCTGTAGTCCTGAAATCAGGCCATGAAAAACACTCTTAAAAATTTATTATACATATCCCAACTTGTTTTATACATTCTTTTAAAATGTGCCTAGGGGTGAGAATACAACTTGGTGGTAGAGTATGCCCATAAGGCTCTTGGTTAAATCCCTATCATTGTAAAACAGCAACAACAACAATAAGAAACTTGATATAGAACAAGAGAACCTTCTATATTACTTACAGAAGCATTGACTAAAGGAAATCTGCTTCCATATGCAGCAGCAGAAAGCAGGTAGATTAAAGTCCCCCACCCCCACCCCCTCACCACCACCACAGGACCAGAGAGTATCAATTCTATGTATTGTGTAGCTAACAAGGTCACAGGCTGTTCAGCTGCCGGAGCAAACCTGATTAAGACCGTGATAATCTTTTGAAAGACTGTAATTCATCTCCATTTGAGGGACATTATCTTAGCATTTCAGCCATCTCAGGGAGCAAGGTTAACAAATATTCAGTGATGAATTTTTGAAGGCTGTAGTCAAATCTTGTTCTCTTAAGTCCCTTTTAAGGGCTGTCAAAAGGCAACTGAATAAAAATTGTCAAATTTGTACACAGACTCACACAATAGCTGCTATCTGAGGAAGCAGTTTATGATTCATACAGTTCCCACCTTTAGTTAAGTAATTTCTGCTTTGCTTTAGATTGAAGACAAGCTGTTCCATTGCTCATGTGGGAGAATTTGGCACAAAAGCTTTTATTTACTTGAGATAAGGAACCATGAGACAGTAGATCCTTGGAGAGGGAGGGGGGGCTGTACTTCTATATGGTATATGATGTATACTCATGTACACTCATCTCAAAGATGAGTATATATAGTCATGGGAAAATGAAGCATGTAGCACCAGTTCTCACTGAGTGCATGGAGAACTAAACTGGGGAAGTATTCTCTGAATGGATGGACTGCTATCATTGGTGCAAATCTTTGTTGAGTGCTTTTGTGGGATCCCGCCTGGCCATTCGTTCCAGTGACTGATCCCTTCTTTCTATGTTGGGACCAGTTTCTTTAAGGTGGGCTATCACTATGATGTAAACATCCAGTGGGCAGAAAGAAAACCACCCCCCCAAAAAAAACCAAGAAAAACAAAACAAAACAAAAACAAAGACAAAAAAAAAAATCAGTAACCCTTTATTTTCCAGCAGCATAAAGTGGGAATGGGATCAAGGAGGGGCTGCTGAAAGATTGTTCCCACTGTCTTTACATTTAGAATGTCCAGAGCTACAGTAGTACATCATGCAATTTAACTTCATGCCACTCTTATGCTGGGGGATATTGAAGAAAGAGTATGGTTAGCATACAGTAATTATTAATAATATACTTAATTATTAATAAAGGAAGTGTGACATGCATGCACCTTTCCTCTTTTGTTCTCTCTCTCCTTTTCTTTTTTTTTCTATTTTAAAGTAAAGCTATGGATGAAACCTACATAGCTGTGATACGATCTCTTTGTATAAGAAACCAGAATGCTCTGGCTTTGATGGGTATGATATGGTTTTAAAGATGAAGTATGGCTAAGATAGACATAGAAACATTAACAATTATTTAGCTTCTTAGACTGACAAATTTAAAGCTTGTCTTTGCAAAATAGTCAGTGGTTAAATGCTTAAAATGGTCATTCACAACATAAGACAGTATAATCAGTTATACAAGGTAAGCTCTGTGTTGTAGTCCTGTAATGGTAGTAGCCATTTCTTGCCAGTATTCATTTGCTGTTACACTTTAGAAAGGTGAATTACTACAGTGTAAATCATAGCTCAGTACACACGACCTTTAAAAAAGGTTGCAATCTTTCAATACATTCCTATGACTATATTATTTGCAGACATTACTGGAAGCAAACATGTAAATCCTTTCACAATTTTAAGTCCTGGTCAGGTTGAATTATAACCCTAGTCTTCAGTGAGAAAGCTTAGTTGTTCTTTTTTTACTTAGTTGTTTTATTTTGTCCACCTGATGTTAGCTAGAGTCATCTGAGGAGAGAGAATCTCAAAAGAGAAAATGCCAATCCATCAGATTGGCTTCCAGGTAAGGCTGTGGGGCATTTCTTCAACTGATAGTTGAGCATGGGAGTATTCAGATAATTGTAGGTGATGCCATCCTTAGATAGGTAGAGTTGGGGTAAATAAAAAAGCAAACCAAGCAATCTGGGCAAGCCAGGGGGATAGGCCAATAAGCAGCATTTCTTGGTAGCCTCTGCTTTAGTTCTCACCTTGAAGGGCTTATCCTGAGTTCTTACCTTGGCTTTCTCAATGGTGTGATTGGGACATGATGCCAAATAAGCTCTTTCCCTTCCCTTCCCTTCCCTTCCCTTCCCTTCCCTTCCCTTCCCTTCCCTTCCCTTCCCTTCCCTTCCCTTCCCTTCCCGTCCCTTCCCTTCCCGTCCCTTCCCTTCCCTACTTGCTTTGGCCATGGGTTTTATCACAGCAATAGAAAGCAAACTAGAATCCTAAGTATTCAGTCTTAGTGTTTAACAGAGTTTCAGACACACAGTAGAACTCATTTGTGCTTGTTGATAGAGCACATGAAGGTCTATTATTCAGTGGGGCATAAGCCAATGGAAGCCTTTGAGCTCTATTTCCTTCGTTAGCCAAAGGTGTCGTGCAAGGCCAGCTTTTCTATAGGACCCTAAAAGTTTTTCTGGGTCTTGATGTTATTGTCATAGATTGGCCAGGCTCAGAACGGTCTGGACATTTTAGATCCTCCTTCATTTTGAAAGTACCAGAGGAGATTCCCTAGAAGCCCAAATTCTTTTGCATAAAAAAACCATGACATAATGACCTTCAAAAAGTACAAGGACATTTACACCTTCTGCTTGGAACAACCAAGAGGCAAAGCCAGTCGTGGGAAAGCTTGTTCGTTCAAGCATCCTTTTTGTTGTGAAGTGGATAATTGCTTTGGGGATTCCTTTCTGTTTCATTCAAACGGATAATTTTGGAGTTAATTATATTGTAAAACAAGGCTCCATAACAACAACAAATCTAGTATGGTCGCACACACCTGGAATTCCAGCACTCAGAAGGGAAAGGAAAAGGTTCAGGCAGGAGGATCAGGATTTCTGGCCATATAGTGGGATTCAAGGCTAGCCAGCCTGGACCACAGGAGAGCTGGTCTCATACAACAATAAAGCTATAGCAATAACAACATCTTACCATCCAGGAAACCATGGCTTGACAAAGTGAGAGGTATCATCCCTGAGTATCCATGGGGTTCAGGACTCCCTCTGCCTTCTTATCATTACAGAGATGAACAGGTGCTTTAGATCCTTGTATAAAATGCCCTAGTGTTTATATATAAAGTCTACATAGCTTCCTGTATACTTTAAATCATCTCAAGAGTATTAAATATAGATACTAATAAAGTATCTATATTATATAAATAATCAACACCTTGTCTACAGAATAATGGCAAAATAACAATTGTATGAATTTGGTACAAACTCAGTTTTGCCACTTGTTTGTTTGGGATTTTGTGTGTAGTTAAAGGACTCCACATGGACCCAGCAGATACTGAGGGGCTGTCTGCACATACACAAACATCCTTTGAATCAGGGAAGTCCATTTATATTGTGTCACTTTCCTAATTACGCCTATTATTAATTTTGAATTTATCTTGTTACACAAAATTCGTTTGAGGAAATACTTATTTCAGCTAACAGAAGATCATAAACATAATGGATGTTTTCAGCTATTTATAGTTCAATATGCAAATTTAATAATATTAGAACTCAATCCTTATACCATAATCACAAATAGGTTAAATTATGCCATCATGTTTTCCAGGAAATTGGCTGGAGTTTGTTTTCATCTGTCAATTAAAATAAATACATACAAGTACAAGGGAACGCCACTGTCTTTTTTGATGCTTAGCCAACTCAGAAATATTTTCATAAATCTTAATTGCTCACCAAGTTTCTAAAATCATCCAATGTGACTTGAATGATTTTGATATTTTTCTCTGAAATATATGCCCTGATCTTTTTTTATAGCAGAAGTAGAACCATTCTGATCTCTCTGTCTCTGTCTCTGTCTCTGTCTCTGTCTCTCTCTCTCTCTCTCTCTCTCTCTCTCTCTCTCTCTCTCTCAGTCTCAGAATGCTGATAGGGTTTTCTGAGTCAAATTACTCACTAATTTCTCCAGTAATTTCTCCAGTGGGAAAAATCTGGAGGGCCATTACACAAGCCAAAAAAAATTCTAACAAGCAGAAAGAATTGTTTGAAAGAACTAATTATTATATTTTTTTTTAGGATTGTGGCAAGTTAGTAGTTAAATAGCCAATTTTTTTTTAGAAATTAAAATATGCAAACATAATTAAATACATTTGTATTAAAACAAGGAAAATACACTATCCTCCCTACTTCCTAATTATTTCCTGTTACCTATACTCTTGAGGTTATTTGAACCTATTGCATGATAAAAATTTTAATATAAATGGTGTACTCTATCATTAAACTTCCCACCACCATGTTCAGAGGTTTCACCTTAGTAACCTGGAATTAGTTATTAATAGGTCTCAGTTACCTTAAGGTCTCAGCAACACTACAACTCAGAAATGCCTGTACCCATTCCCCAGTCACCCATCCTCCTCTGATAAAGGCTTAAAAGCCTTTATAGGTATATTTAACCACCTTTTATTGAAAGTAATTAGATTTCAAAAATCTTGAAATTATGTCTCTAATTCTCCTACAGTTTCAGTATAAAGTACGCAGCAAGGCAAATGTACTGGAGACTTGACCATGATTCAAGCAATATCCAGAGGTGAGATTGTTGAGGAATGATCTGGTCCTTGGCCCCTGAGGATCCATAGTTAAGAACATTTTTGGGATGTGGTGAAAATACTAACAAGAGAAGTTTGATCGGAGGAGTTAGGTCACCAGGAAGTGCTCCTTTGAAGAACAGATGCATCTTGTCTCTATCTGTACTTCCCCTCTCATCATATTTCTGGAAGGGATGCTGTGAGTTGGCCATGAACTGAATTTCTAAAATTAGGAGCTAAAATAAGTCCTTCTTCCCTTAAATTGTCACAGAGGTGCAAACAAAACAAAACAGGGACATAATTCATTGAATCAGTAAGCAGTAGCAGTGTTTTGGTTTTTTTAAAGAATTATTTATTTATTATATATAAGTACACTGTAGCTGTCTTCAGACACCCCAGAAGAGGGCATCAGATCTCATTATGGATGGTTGTAAGCCACATGTGGGTGCTGGGATTTGAACTCAGGGCCTCTGTAAGAACAGTCTGTGCTCTTAACCACTGAGCCATGTCTCCAGCCCCAGTAGCAGTGTTTTATACAAACACTGTGCAGAGACAAATAGACATGGCACAGCTCCACAAAGAACTGGTTAGTGCTAACCAGCTCATGAGTGTTGGATTCACATCTGCTGGTCAGGTAGGGAAATGTGGTACCAGGAGAAGCCATACCTGTGAGCTTCAAGAATGTAAAAAAATGTGAGCTTTGCATTTCTGAGCACCAGTCTTCGCAAGTAGGGAATGAAGGAAAGAAAGCTGAGTCTCCAGGGCTCTTTCAAGGATTAGGATTATATGGTCATTGTTATGTAGGACTGATAAAGTTTTGTTGAAGGAAATAGATAAAGGACAGTTTTCCAGGAGGTAGGGTGTCAAAATGTAAAGTAAAAATTAGTCACATAGTCAATTAATTTAGTGTGTGTGTGTGTGTGTGTGTGTGTGTGTGTGTGTGATGGCGTAATGAAGTCAGAGGAAAATTTGAGAGAATTGTCCTTGAGACAAAGTCTTTACTAAAATATTGTCTTTGTTTTTGCAAAATTTAAATTAACCGGGCAGACTGGATTACATTCTGCAACCCAACCTGTAGTAGAAGCCTTTGGTTCAGAAGTCCCATTAGGTATTTATGACCTACTTTACCAGGCTTTGATTTGATAAGGGAGACTTAAGGATTTATTTTGGCTCACAGTTTCAGCTTGTGGGAGTCAGTTCTTCCACCTTGGGTGGGCGAGGGGGGAGAGTTAAGATTGAAGTCAGGTCATCAGCCTTGGGACCAAGCACCCTTATCTGTTCAGCCCTCTCGACAGCCTGTCAAAATGTATATACTAATTAGAGGTTTTAGAGTAGCTTGATAGAAGCTCTAGCATTTCCTTTTGACCTAATACCAATTGTCAAACCACTAGGACAGTCAGTAATTGTTTCCTCCTCCTGCTCTGACACCTCATGCAACAGGGTAGAGTCACATAGGCATTTAAATCCTGTTCTCTGAAAATTCTTAACCAAATGATGCCTATGAGTTGCACGTTGTTGGGATAAAATTCAAGGAGAAACAGGAAGCCGTGTTAAAATACCTGCATGGCAGGTTTTCAGCAAGACTCAAACGAGATGAAAAGTTTCCAAACATTAATTAAAATTTCTATTTTTACTTCTTTTCTGTTGCTTTCCAAAATCTAAACTGTTGGGAAAAGACGATGCGTCAAGCTTATTATTGGTATTGCAAAATGTTGAAGTCTTTCATTTAACAATGCTATTAGGTCAGAAGTTAATGGCTCATAATGATTTAGGTGGCTTGAGAATGGAAGCAACATAATATTTTCTGGCAGAAGGAAAAAAAAATAGTCCACATAGAAGCTGATTAAAATCCCCACAGCAGTCATCAATAAAATCATAAAGGGATGGAAGATAAGCACTGCTGGTGTTGGAAACCTTTTGTATTGCAGGCAAAGATGCAATTTTTAATATTCACTCATGTACATTTACAAACTCTGACCTTGTTGATAGTTTAAAGAAAAAGCTAATAATCCCTTTCCTTTTGTTCTTTCTTTTTGTGTTCAGATACTATGAAATTCTGATAATTGTTACCTATATTGTTAAGGATAGCTCCCCCTCCTGAGACGAATAGTGGAAATTAAATAAACCCCAGAGTGAGACTTTGGAGACAAGGTAGAGATCTGATGCTTTAAACTCCAGTCAGCTTCATGTTCTTTATTTATCTGTGTTCACATGAGGTTATCCTTCTTACTGAGTCAGAGCCCGGCAGAATGGGTCTTAAATGAATGATGCCCTATGACCTCTGAACCAATGTCTCAGAGGTTGACTTGCAAATGTAATCCACTCTGCTCAGTTAATTTGAAATTTTCAGAAGCAGAGGCATCATTTTAGTAAAACCGTGTCTCTCATGTTGTCTGCACTGGATTTACACTAAAATTATCTCCAAATTAGATTCAAATGGGTGTCCTTGTTATGCTTCATTTGTGAACCCTAAAAGACCATCAAGGAGCCAAATCCAATGCATCCCACCAGGGTCTGTTTATTTACAAGCTCAAACTTGGACCACACCAATGTCCCTAAGGCCGCAGGAGGGTGAAGCCCATAGCTCTCAGTGGGATAAGGTTTCATAAGAAACGGTAAGCAATAGAGGGTTTCCAGACTGGCACATATCTGATTAGGGGGCCATTATGGAATTTTGTTGTCCTATAACATAATTGGCTGGTGCAGGGAGCCAAATAATAAACTTAACTTCTGATTTCCTTCTGACTGGTGGTTTGTAACCTGGAAGTGTAGGTTTGTTGGGTAGTAACCTAGAAACTGGTGCTACGTGCCAGTTTGTTAGTTAACTCAAGTTCAGCCTTAGTCAGGCTTTCTAAGATGGAGTCCAAACCCAAGATCTTTCTTCTCTATTTTTTCACTTTCTTATAAGTCTGAGAAAGGCATCTGACTTTGTTTACCTTCATCCCTGGGTTGTTTACCACTTCTCAGGGATGTTCATGAAGAAGTTTGTGTGAAGAGAAGCTGAGACCTCCACAGCTGTAGCATCATCCAGCTGCCTATGTGAGAAAGCAACCTTGCAGCTCTATTCAAATGAGTCTCATTCATCTTTACATATTCAAATGAGCCCTATTCATCTTCTCTTGTAGGTTTTGATCTTGTTTCTAGCGCTTCCTTGCCACAGGTTTCACTAGCACAGCACTCCCACAATGTCCAAGTGCCCTGCACTGTACAACACTAAGACTTGACTCATTTCCCATCCTCACTATTTATACTTTTTTTCCTATTTCTGTTTTTGACATAGGCTGGAACTTTGTAGATCCACCTGTATCTGTATTCCAAGTGCTGGGATTAAAGGTGCACCCCACTCTATCTGACTCCTTTGCCTTTAAAAAAAAAAGTTGTGTGTGTGTGTGTATGTGTTCTGTATATCTGGGCAGGAGTGTGAGCCATAGTTGTTGGAAATATTCCACCCCTAAGCCCAATTTCAGTTGCCTAGGGACTGCAGGCCTTGCCATCATCAGCCTTGAAAGTGCATAACATTTCCACTGTCTCCAAGAGTCTTGTATTCTCCCTATGGAGATGCTCTATAGCTCTTATAAAGAGCCGGAGCCCCCCCCACCTCTCTCTCTCTCTCTCTCTCTCTCTCTCTCTCTCTCTCTTTGGTTTTTCGAGACAGGGTTTCTCGGTATAGCCCTGACCATCCTGGAACTCACTTTGTAGATCAGGCTGGCCTCGAACTCAGAAATCTGTCGGCCTCTGCCTCCCAAGTGCTAGGATTAAAGGCATGCGTCATGCACCACCACTGTCCAGCGAGCCAGTGCCTTCTCATTTCCATCCTCTACCTTTCCACCCTGGGTCCGAGATAGCCTCTGCGTGCCCCTCTCTCCCAGTAATCCTCTCACATGAGATCTGCTGCTGCATGGTGTGACTTTGTCCCCATCTGCCAAAGTACCTTCTGCTGCTTAAACCATAACCATAGTGGGCTTGTGGAGACCCCAGGACAACTTTTAGAATTTGTTTACACCTTTTGCCTTTTACCTTGCTGAGGCAGACTCTTATCTCTGCAGCATACTCAAGGATATCTGTTCCTTGACCTTCTAGGTTACTGCTCCACCTCTGCCTCCATGCTTTGGTAGAAGTGTTGGAAGTAGAGTGTCACATAGCCAACCTTTAATGTAGATCCTTGGAACCAAATCCAGGTCTCCAGGCTTGAGTGGCAGGTGCTGAGCCATCGTTTTAGCCCTAGTCCCAACCTTCTTTGGTCTCAATTTATGATTCTGCAGCCTCCCATGTATGTACCAGAGTTATAGAACTGTGTGCCTTCATGCCTGGCTTTTCACTGGCCTTCATCTGTTTAATCAGTTTAAAATGGATAAAATGGTTTCTGCCTTGTAGGGTTGGTGCAGAAACTTAAATGAGTTAAGAGGTTCAGAAATGTGCCAGGATCATGGGAGGAGCTCAGCGCTCGGAGGAAGAGCCTTCATTAGCTCAGTGATTAGCTTGCATGAGAATCAGCTGGAAGCATGGCGAACACCCTGATTACTGGGCCCTATCACCCCCTAAATTTCTGATTAAATAAGTCTGGATGTGGCCAAGTGCTGCTGCTGCCGCCGCTGCTGCCACTGTTGCTAATTCTGGGATTGAGCCCTGCCTTTTCTTAATGCTTTCAATGGCTGTGGCCTTGCTGGGAGAATGCTTTCCCATTTCTGTTTATAGATGATTGGTGTTGGCTGGGTGCAGCTCTCAACCCAGGCAGAGCTGTCAAGAGTGGGAAGTCTGATTTCTCTTAACTCAAGCAGGCACAGAAGTTTCTGATTTATTTCTGGCTATAATCAATACCTCGAGGCAAGGCGCTTGGGCGGGGGAGGGGGGAGTGGGGGAGGTGGGGTGCTCTTAGCCAGCAGGAAGTCTAGAAGAGTAGAAAGACAGAAGCTTCTGTTCTAAATTCAGAAGCAATCTCTATTCCACTACAGGCATTCTCCAATATCCTGGGAGGTGGGGAGTGGGAGGGGACCAGTTCCAGGAACCTCCCCCATTTCTCTTGTGCCCACATCTGTTGATGTTCAAGATTCTTATACAAAACAGCAGTGTTTGTATATAATACATGCACATCCTCCCAGATCCTTTAAATCACGTCTCGGTTATTTAGAATACCTTACACAATGCAAATGCTGTATAAACAGTTATCTCACTCCATTGTATTTTGACAGAAAGCGTTTGGGCACGTTCAACAGAGATGCAGTTCTTTTCCTGAGTGTTTCCCATCTGTGCTGACTTGAGTCTGTGCATGGCAAATCGTGGCAGTGCAGAGTTGAACACAGGGCCACTTTGTGGCTCCTGGACCCTTGAGTGCAGCCCTCATGAAATGCTGAGAATTCAGTTAGAGAATGAAATGCTAGCATTCAGTCAGAGACCCCACCTAACTGTCAGGCAAGGGAGGCGAATTTAATGTAAATAATCCTATATGGGTTCGAAGCAAGGGATTTTTTTTGGGGGGGGGGTGTTTCTCTTTATTGGCTCAGGTTTGTGTTAAATGAATGTGGTAAATGTTTAAATACCCAAAGTTGTTTTCTGTCCTTTGACCCTTTTGGGAATCACAAACTCAGCCTAAAGTAGCACAGGAGAGATAAAACTGTACTCTTTTCTTTTCTTTTTTTTTGGTTTTGTTTTGTTTTCTGTTTTTTTTTTTCCAATGCAGGGTGTTGTGATTATAAAAAAATGCAGGGGTATAGGAATATGTTCTATGGGGTGTGGTGAAGTGTGGGGAAAGGGAATGTCTCAGTGGGCCATGCCAAAGGCATCCCTTCCCTGTGAGGGACTAATCACACAACGGTATAGTATAGAATAGAGTTTATTCAGGGAATTGGGGGGGGGTTAAGAGGGTAGCAGAGGTAGAGAAAGGCAGAGAGAAGTAGAGAAGTAGAGGCCGACCATGACCACGTGGGCAGGGGGAATGGAGAGAGAGGGGGAACAAGAAGGCAAGAGGCAAGAGAGAGAGGAAGGGAAAAGCAGACCTTTTCATAGTGGGTTAGGCTTACCTGGCTGTTGCCAGGTAATTATAGGGAGGAACATACCAGGTTGTAGCCAGGTAACTGTGGGGTGGAGCTTAGACAGAATCCTAACACTGGGTTTCTCTGTATAGCCCTTGCTGTCCTGGAATTCACTTGTAGACTGCGCTGGCCTCAAACTCCCAGGGATCTGTCTGCTTCTGCCTTCTGAGTGTTGGAAGTAAAAGCATGCACCAACCACTTCCAGCTAAAACTCCCCTCCTTCAAGACAAGTGGAAATTAGATGACAAATGGCAAACGAGCAAGTTAAAGGAGACTTGCTGAATTACTACGTTCATTCCATCACACGGTCTTCACAGGAAAGCTCTGAGAACCAAGCCATGCATGACAAGGGCTTACATATTAACTCCATAAAGTTTGAAGAATTATACAGAAAGGAGGCGAGATGGTACTTTGAGCTCCTGAAGGGAGTACATCAGGGTGATTAGGAAATATATGCTAGAAAGATTTGCTAAGTCAAATTTATGACTCAAGAGTTGTTTCTGGTCCTAAGAGTTTGCCCCTTCCTGTTAAGGAGCCTGGACTATCTTTACAAAGGTCAAGTTATTCTCTACATTTTAGGGCAGAAGAGGGAACACCAAGGAATACTCCTTGTTCCTGCAGCTTCTCAACTGTAAGCTAAAAAATAATCCTGCTGGCGTTTGTGGGACCATACTCTGCTGCTTTTAGCAAGTTGGGTTTTTTGTTTGTTTTTGTTTTTTTAATCAGATAGATTTCAGTGTATTGGCAAGACCACCTGGGGGATTTGCTTCAAGGTGGTCTCTGATTCAGCAGGTCTGGATTGGAGACCTATCATCCCCTATTTCTAAGCCAGGATAACATCTGGGAACCTCAGGAATTCATGTTGGGGGAACTGGTTGTTAGATCCCACAGTTCAGAGATATTAGCTTCAATACTTTCTTACCTTGCAGGTAGCCCTAACTGGGGAGAGCTTTTGTATTTCTATGGAGTCCAAGATAAATAAAATCTTCCGTGACATGCACCCATTTTAAATTCAAGTAAACATTATTCTAAAGAGAATAAAGTATTACACAGACTCTTGGAAAGAAAAGGGGTCTTTTCTTGTTGGTCTACTTAGCAGAAAACAAGGAACAAACCTTTGGAAATTAGAATGTACTATCATTCACTCAACTAACTTTTATGGAATGGTGTCTCTGCTTCAAGGATTGAGCACACAGCTATTATTTAATTTAAATATTTAACTTAAGCTGTAATGGCTTTACTAAATACTATTCTTGAAACCCAGCTTTAACAGCTTGTGCTTCTTGGCTTTAAAAATGGTATGCCTAATTTTTAATGTACCAAATAATGTAAATTTTACTTCATCTCCATCATTCACTCCCCCCTCCAAGGAATGAGGGTTAAAAATGAACATCTTTGTTCATGAAAATTACTGCTTGAAGAAAAACAATTAAGATCTTACACATGGGAAGCAAAAACGCATCTGATGAAAGTGAAGAGAAATTTAAATTATGATTTACTGCTTATGAAAATGACTTTGTTTATGAAACGGAGTTTGGCAATCTTGCTCAATGAATATAGTAATTTAAGCAAATTTTGCATTAAGAATGAGTCATAATAAGAATTCTCTATTGTGACATTGTAAGGGTTTAATGGCCATTTGTTTTACAGCAAGTTTTTGAAAGAATTGGTCAAGTACCAGAAACTCACAGTGATGACAAATGGCTCACAAGGAATGGCTTTGAAAGAAAACACTCCTTTTTGTTTCTGAAACAAGTTTGTGTAAACAAGAATATATTCCAGTATCTGTAAAGCGCATTCTTTGACCAGAAACTTCAAAGGGCCAGCGATGTCTTTTAGGTTGTTCTTTCTTTTAACAAAGTTAAATTACTTCTTGTGTATTTATTGGGTGTGTGCAGGAATGCATGTGTGCTTGGACGCGTCAGAACACAGTTTCTAGGAGTCACTTCTGGACAAGTCTTGGGACTTGATAATAGATACCTTTGCCTCCTAAGCTACCTCCACTCTCATTTCTAAGCTGTATCCCTGTGTCTTCTAGGGCAATAAAGTTAGACAATGTGTTATTGCTGCATATCTCTCTCCATGTTTTTCTTAAGCCAACAAGCCATACATTGTGGGTTGGCTCAGGATTTGTAGCTCTTCAGTCTAGTCATAAAAATATAAGCTTTTTCTTTCTGTGAGTCCTTCTTTAATGATGTGGAGTTGTCTAAATGTTTCTTATAGATCCTCCTCAGAGTTTTACAATGTTTCTTCCAATAAATAGAAGACTTTCATCTCAAACAATCAGAAATCCACATTGATTTGCAAATGTTGCTGCTACTATAATTGTCATGGCCTAGTTTCAAGAAATGTTATTTATAATATGAATCACATAAAATCAATGAACATACAAACTAATGTTGTCCGTTTTCAGAAAAGAATAAGATGGCAGTCAATTTTTCAATTGCAAAGCATGTGTCTTCATTTGATTAAATAGTTGTAGAGTTGTGTTTCCAGATTAAAAAGAGCAATGGCTGGGGAAGGGCGCTCATTCATTTCTGAGTTTGTCATGCTTTGACTTGGCTGCCTAACTTGTTTTACATAGACAAACACGGACCATCTCTAGGGCCTGTTCCAAGTCACCCAGGACTGGATGTTCATATATTTTTATAGGCTCTTTTAAAAAAATAATTTCCTTCCTCCCTCCCTTCCTTCCTTCCTTCCTTCCTTCCTTTCTTCCTTCTTTCCTTCCTCCCTCTCTCCTTCCTTTCTTTCTTTCTTTCTTTCTTTCTTTCTTTCTTTCTTTCTTTCTTTCTTTCTTTCTTTCTTTCTTTCTTTCTTTCTTTCTTTTCTAAGACTTACAAAAAGAAATGACCGAAGAAGTTTGGCTTTGGGGCTACTCCCTGGTCCAGATGTAGACAATGAATCTGATGGACTTTGATGATAAATCCACCTCTGGACACAGCAAAACTGGGACAGGAAGCTGAAGCTCATCAGAATCTGATTGACTTGTGTATGGCTTTTGGAATTCACTGGGTTATATGGAGCAAGCACTGTGGTGTGGAAAGCTTGCCGTTCCTCCGATGTAAATGATCTTTTCTCAGTACTCAGCAGAGAATTTTGTGGACTCATCCACCACATGGTCAATTGGAAGCTTTCCAATGTACTACCAGAACAATCTCTGATTCCTTGAGTGATCATTCTTAGGGTTTATAAAAACAACTAAAATAAATTTTAAAACAGCTATTTTATCTATCTATAAGCCTAGATGAAGATTTTTTTAAACTCAATTGCTTACATTATGAATAATTAAGTAATAATACAGGTAAAATGAGCAAAGTAATGGCAGACCAAACAAACAAACAAACAAATAAACAAACAAGGGATGGAAAAAATCCTGAGGTCTTATAGGACGTTCTACAAAGGGAAAAATCCGGAGGTCCTGTAGGACATTCCACAAAATGGAGAAAAGGTGGGTATACTGTTTCAACAGCAGATGAGACATCCCTAAGAAAACAAATAGAAGATTTTCACCTTCAGAGTAGGTTCTCAGGAAGGGCGACGCAGAGAGGCTCATTCACAGCATCAGGTGAAGGCTACAACATTAAAAGGAAGGTCTTCAAAATCAAAATGCAAGTGGGGTCTCTAGACTGGCCAGTTTCACCCAGAACCTGTTAGATATGCAAATGGTCAGGCTGCCCCTCGCCCTTCTACCTGGGGCTCAGGCTGTTTCCAGAAGCCTGTACTCAAGCTCATCAAGAACTCCTGCTCTCAATCATACTAAACCATGTATCTCCTGAAAGAATGGGAAGGCACATTAAGATTAGGATGGGAACTGTAGGATAGATGTAATGGATAGAAAATAAATCGGAAACTGGGAAGTATGTTTGGCATAGTGTCTTAACTGGCGTGGTCTATATAAATTATAACATTGGCTGCTGCATTTTAAAGCTGCTCTTGATTAGGCATTTGGCATCTTCATTTTTATGCTATGGCCTATTAATTTGCGCCAATATACCATAGTGAGCCTACCTTAAATTGTTTAATAATCAACTTAACGCTTTCATTTTATTGTAGTGGAAGCTAATTTAATGATTATTAGCTAGTAATAGTCAGAGGAAACCCCAACTTACAAGAATATGAAATCCAATACAAATCCAGCCACATTATGCATACCCATCAGATATAAGGAGACTCCTTCCATGTGAAGGGATTTGGCTGTCGGTAGGAAGTTGTAAATGAGAATACCCTTTCTTAGACATCATTTCTAACAAATCCACCAATTTGCAGTAGAGTTAGTTAACAGAAAGGAAGGGACCCAAAGGAGGGGGCATTGGAAGGAAGGAGAAAGAGTGGCTATTGTGAAGAATGAGTGACTGGCCAGGAAGACAGAGTGATGAGGAGAGACAGAAGGAAGAAATATGCAGCTGGGAAGCATCAAAAATGCACCTCAAAAGTCTGACAGTGAATCAGCAGAGAGGCTAGCACGCTGCTACTGGGCTGCGGGGCTCAGTAGGTAATGAGTGAATGAGTGTCACCCAGCAGGTCCTGCTGTGATCTGCTCTGTGCCTCTGGGCACAAGCTGACTGTAATGCCACTGGACGGCTGCCCTGTAAGTGTTTTCTTAAGTCTGAAATCTTGGCACTTTTTTACACACCCATCCATAGGAAACCTGCAGAGTGAGAAACACACAGCAAAATGTACTTAAGGAACCCCGTGTGTGAAGCGAGAGTGTTTACATAAGTCTTACACAATTTGAGAATAACGCAATTTGACAGAAGAGACAGGTTTGATGAAATGTCTGAGGTTTTTTTATTTTGGCACTATTATTGAGTGGGTAGAACAGAACCATGGGAAAGCCAAGAACTGGCTCCGGCTCCTGGCTCTGTGGCTGAAATCCTGCGATTCAGGGCAAGAGACATGGCTTCAGCCCGGAATTATTACAGAACCGACTGGGAGTGGAGTGGCGCGAGGGTTTGTACGGGCTCCAGTCTTCTGGGGTTTCAGACAGCAAGCAGCCAAGCCACACGCGCCCCAGCCAGTCTCCTCAGGTCAGGTTGTAAAAAGAGAGCTTTTGAAGCCCAAACCTTAAATGGTGTTAGTGTTGGAGCCATGCTGGGCAGCTGGACATGGAAGCAAGACAGAGGCCTGGGAGAGTGTGATAAGAAAGGGCGGTGCTTGGTTTGGAAATCCATCAGACTGTGGAATCAGTGCCCAAATGCATTAGGCGAGCTTCAAGGGCCTGCAGCCAGGAAAGAGGTTCAGAATTAGAAGACACACGTGGGTTCTATCATCAGCAGAGGTATTGGGAGTAAGCTCTGACAGAGGGTCAGGGTCAGGAGTGCAGAGTGCAAAATGGCAGTCATCACTGACAGGTTCCTCTCGGTGGGCCACTTACACAGCCAGGGATATCACTGGCTTACAGAATACACAAAGGCACTGCTGTTGGACTCTCTTGTTACAGAAGAGGAAACTGAGACACAAAGGTTCAGAGGATATTCCCGGGCCGTGGCACATGGACATTTTGCAGGAATGGAAGCAGAAAGGGATGGGTTGTTACGCTTTAGATAAAAAGTGCAGTTGTTGCCTCATGGGTAACAGTTGCGATCAGAATGATTCCTCCTTGCATCCTGCGGGGCGTCACAAAATATAGAAGACTCGAGGAGTTTGCCATAACGTTCATTGTGGAGAAACACCTTTCAATCTCTATTTCGTTGCTGTAGGCTGACGCTAGAGCCTGGGTGTTCTTCCAGAGGCTAGAGGCACAGGAGAACTGGCCTTGATGCCTCAACAGGGGATTGGCTTGGTAACATTATAGAATGACAGATATTTTCTTTATAGAAATCAAAGAGGAAAGTTTTAATTATTAATATATTTGAACCAAATAGTCTTCCAAATTTGATAAATAAATCAACAAATGTGGGGTAACTTTGACGATGTTTATTACAAAATTTAGACACCAACATTATCACCCTTGCTCTTCTTGCTCTCTCTCTCTCTCTCACACACACACACACACACACACACTCACACCCTGAAAATCTAAAATGCAATCTGAAAAAAACCTCATTTCCATAAAGTAATGTTAAAGTTCTTTTAGTTAAAGTCTATTTAAATACATAGAATGTATTCTTATGTGTATTTGTGCGTGTCCACTTGTATTTTTTTGTGCACCTTGCACATGTGTGCTGCCCATAGAGGCCAGAAGAGGACATTGGGTCCCCTGGGGCTGGACTTATAGTCAGTTGTGAGCCACCAAGTGGGTGCAGGGAATTGAATTGCAGTACTCTACAGCCAGTGCTCTGATTGCTAACCCATCCCTCTCCCTTTGTCAGGCTCCATTTTAAGAAGAACAAGGTAGTGGTCAGTCTTGAATGTGTTTCTCCTTCTAGAAAGCTTACTACCTGTGATGAATTGATGGATTGGTGCCCTAATTTTCTTCTCAACGGTGTCTTTTGAAAAACCCTAAGGCTTTTAAAAATAAATCTTAATTTCTCCTTCTCTACAACTGGGAAAAATCCACACCTTGAAGAGCAGACTTTACAAACAGTGCCTCCAGTTTTGGATTTGGTCCTGGAACGACATAAACACCACAGTGTCGGCTTTGCAAGCCATAGTCCTCAGCTGCTTAGTGCTTAGACTTGGTAATCACATCGTTAGTGCCCGTGTTTCACCGATAAGGAAAATGGAAAGTAATCCAGTCATGTAGGATAGAAATCTTGGAAGCCAGAGACAAAGCTATATTTTATATTTCCCCACACTCACTCTCTGTTCTTTTTAGTTGTATGAAGTTTTCCCAACTATTTCTGGAGTCTTTTCCTTGTGTACGAAAACAAACACCCACTTTCAGCTTTCTTGATAAAAAAAAAAAAAAAGATCACAGGAAGCCAAAGAGTCAAAAATAAGGATTCAAGGAGGTATTTGTGCACACTTGCTCCTAGCAACATGATTTCCAAGAGTCAAAAAGAGAAGCAACTCAAGTACTTATAGATAAACAGTGACTAAACAAAGTGTGGTGGGCACACACAGTGGGATGTTCAGCTTCTAAAAGAAAGGGCTGTCTAATACACACCACAACACACATGAACCTTGAAGCCAAGCAAAGTTCAATAAATCAATCAGGAAAGGATAAATACCAGCCATATGATTCCACTTACAGACTAGTCAAACTCACAGAGACAGGAAGTAAAAGTATATCCTGGGGAGAAGGAAGGGATGCTAAGTTGAAGTTGCTATTTAGCGAGTGGGGAAGGTAAAAACACACTAGTGGTTTGGAGGTGGGTGAGGAGGATGCTGGGTAATAGTTAAGAGGATATATTTGTTACTTTTGCTCACTTCTTCAATAAAAACACCATGCAAAAATGACTTAAGAAAAGAAGGGTTTATTTCCATTCACAGTCTGATGACCTAGAGCATCATGGTAGAGAAGGAGTACAGACAGACAGACAGACAGACAGACAGACATATACAGTTGCTTGTTCATACCTGCCTGGACCAGGAAACAGTGATAAATTTTTACAAGCAATTTTCCCCCCTTTGTATTCACTCCAGGACTCTACCTGACCTACTTTCAAGCCTGGGTTTTCCTCCTTGATTAAATCAAGCCACTCCTAGAGCTATATCTCCTAGGCAACTCCTCACCCCATCAGCTTGACAACCAAGATTGGCCAGCAAAGATGGTAAATTGTATGCTGTACTTACTTTACCATTAGGCTATCCTGTTCTGGTTTTGGTTTTGTACATGGGAAAAACCTGTCTTCCTTGAAGGTTTGAAGACTAATTGTCTCATTGTTTTGTTCTTTTTGTATGTGAGTCACTGTTACTGTCTTCAGTCACACATGACAGAGGGCATCAGATCCCATTACAGATGGTTGTGAACCACCATGTGCTTGCTGGGAATTGAACTCAGAACCTCTTGAAGAACAGCCACTGCTCTTAACTGCTGAGCCATCTCTTCAACCCCCTTCCTAGGCTTTATAGCAGGTTTTCATGGAAATGATGGTTTTAGCATATGAAGTTACCTAAAGGTAGAGCATACACTTGCTCCATCCTGTAGTTTTCCATTTCAGATTTATCAATCTACTTGATGAAAAAAGCAGAAGTCAGTACTGTATTTACTTACTTCAAGGGATAGATGATGTGAGAGTTTAAGAACACAGGATCTTGACAGAGCTAGATACTTTCTCTAATTCCATTTTGGACAAAGACAGTTATGATGCCTGTTAAAAAACTACCCAAAGCAAAGAATGGTGAATCCTAGTGTTTACCATGGAAAATAAGCATTTTGGGATCCTAGCAAGAAGGCTAGAGGCTAAGCTCTCAATTTTAAACTATGTTCTGCTGAGAGGATAGTTTTTTTTGATATTCTGTCTTGACTTGTTAATCTATAAACATGGGTGATTCATTTTTATACAGAAAAGCAATAAGAGCTATTACACCAGTATTTCTATTTATCTTAAAAACTGGATAATTTCTGTCTGGGTTTTCTGTGAGGTTCATTGTAAATACCAGGAAGTTGTCATTTTTACTTTGGGTGGGATAAAGAATTTTTGGACATTTTCTTTCTTGTTAAATTGAACATTTGTTTTATTTATGCAGATGACTGTTTTGTCTTCATGTATGTCTGTGTGCCATGTGTGTGCCTGGTGTCTATGGAGGCTAGAAGAGGGTATAAGATCCTCTGGAGCTGGGGTTACAGATAGTTGTGAGTAGCTTTGTGGGTACGGAAAACCAAACCTGTATCCTCTGGAAGAACAGCCAATGTTCTTAACTTCTGAAATTTTCAGTGTTCTCGTACCTCTGAATTTTTTCTAACGATTAGCAATATTTTGAGAAATTTCTTATTAAACAAATGTTTAGATTTTCACAATTTGGAATTATAAATTAAGACTCCATCAACTCTTTTCACAAACATTAAGAACTTATGCCCTATCTATAAGTCATATCTGGGGTTAAAACAATATTTTACTGTTGCAGATAATCTGTGTGTTCCTGGAAGAAGTGGAAGAAGGGGTTGTTCCTCAGTCATAAACATCATCCACAAGTGACAACAAACTGTTAATTCCAGGATTGCTGTCCTTGTTGATGTGGGAATTGCCTGATTGTAGATATCAAGCCACATTTGATATCTAAATAACCCATATAACACCCATATAAAGAAGGGCCATTACTGGTCAGAGCAGTGAGGTCCGGACAAGATAGGAGAAAAGTATCACTGGGATATGTTTGTCAGAATCTTTTTTTTTCTTTTTTTGTAATCTTAAACTCTGAGTAAAACAGAAGGTTAAATAAAACGAACAACAATGCTGTAGGAATAAATAAGGAACAGAAGGATTTAAAATAGTAGAAATGACCTTTCAACCCCCTTTCATCTTTTACAGGGAGCTTGCCCTTTCACCCTATTGGATAGCTTCAGGCGCTGTCTGTTGTTCAGGTTCATATGTGTCCAGCTTGTGCTTCTATACAGACATGGGTACTTGTCTCTGCATTGGCCCACAGTTGCCAAGCATTCGCCTTTATGTTCATATCGCTTTTCAAATAAGGTTTTGATAACCCTTACTGGAGAACTGAATGCAGATTTTTAAAATGAAAACTTCTAGAATTTGTCAATTATAGTCTTTCTTTATCCTTCTGCACGCAGGGAGATACAAGATGGTGCTGATGGCTTGCCTACCCTTTCATTTCCACTCTCTCAAGACTCTACAGCCTCTACAATCTTTTGCAACTGGAAGCAACCCCAGGATACGTAGGCTCACTGCTGTAGAACTGAAAAGTCCTAGTAAACCTGTTGACACTTTGGAAAGTGTCTCAACTTGTTACTCCCTCTACTCCCAGTCTTTCCCCTTTACTCCCTCAAGATTGGACTATGGAGTGGCCATCTTGGAATTCCAAGGAGATAAACCCTCCTCAAGGCCACACACAACAGAGAGATGAAAAGCCTAGCCAGTTCTCAGGAGGTATAGCATTCACTCTGGTCAGCTTACCTCCAGACTCCTGGTTATAACTATGATAATAGATTAATAATAGCCTAAAATTGTTTGAAGTTTCTCTTTTCAGCTTCCCATTCATAAGAATGTTTGAGAGCAGCAATTTCAGAAGCAAAGAAACCGTAGAGCCGGTAATGAATGGCATATCCCTGGGCCAACTTGCTTAATTATGAGAATGTTTAGTTAATATACAAATTATGAAGCTTGAAATAATTGGCTCTGATCACCATCCTCATTATTCTCATTAAAGAGATTTTTATTCAGTATTCATTTGCACAAGGAAATCTGCTCAGCTGTTTACCTGGTGAATGGCTTTCTACGAAGGGAAGGTTCTCCCAGGCTGGGAGATCATTGAGGAAATGAATGAGTTTTCTTCAAGCTGCTACTGAACGTTGGAGTTATTTGTGTCAGGATCATAACAAATACTCCAAATAAGAACAGTTATTTATGAAGGTTCAGTATTATTTAATATCTATGTAAAACAAACTCAAAACTGTCACCTCATTGCATCTTTTATAATACTGTCATTTCTACTCTAAGTCCTGTGTGATTCCTTGAGGGAGATAGAAAATGACACAGTTGTGGTTAGCAAGCTGGGGATTTCTTCTCACTGTGGGAAAGCCCAGGGTCGTTCAAATTGTGGGTATCATCTGTTCCATTTGTTGAAGAGGAAAAAAGAGGCTGACAGTGGCTTTATACACAAAGAACAGAGCCCCTTCATGTATACCCACAGCACAGGCAGCTGAAGGAGTTCAAGTCTATCTAGTCTCAGTGGATAGAGTTGACTGTTCACCCTTCGCAATATATCCCTGTCTCAAGGGTGAGGACTTGAAGCCTCTTCTGCATTTATCATAAGAAGCATACAGTAAAAGTTCTTATTCTTATTCTTATTTGCTAAAACTTCATGCATTGAGATTGGGATTGGTCCAATGAACTGATAGTGACGGCATGCGTTTTCTCAGTTTGGGAAGTTTCTGGAATCTGTGTTCAGGCTCACTGGAGGGAGAGAGATGTGATTCCTCTCATGGCCTTCTGCTTGTCACTCCTTGTCCCCCAGCCTTGTTCTTTTGCTGACTTACACAATCAGTTTTGGGCACTATTTTTCATTAGTCTGTGTAAATGTTGGCTGATCAATACATCTGGGGCATTATATAAATCTGTCTTTGTTCTTAATCTGCATTAGTTCAGATTAGCCTCCTTGTAAACAGCACTGTACTCTCAGATAACAGTTGTATAAATGATAAAAAAATGTTTTGTTTTGTTTTGTTTGTTTGTTAAGTAAACTGGTTGCAGAGGTGGGGAATAAAGGACCGGCAGGAATCTTTCAAGTTTCCTGATTTTTTCTGTTTCACCTTTCCTAAGCATAGGTCTGTGTTTTCATGTTCAAAGTCAGAGGGGGTGAACGGGGGCTCATTTCCAGCCATGTAAGGAACTGTTGAGTAAACACTACAGTTTGGTTCTCTGTCATTAACCAGATCTTCACATGGTCACATTTAACTTCAATAGAGGATGAAAAATACAGTACTGTGTCTGGCCTCATGGACCAAACTCAAGGTTCTGATCCTAGGAAAGAAGAGAGTGACTATGGAGCCCAAATTACCTGTCCCTGCTGTCATTTGCAAACAACCATAAGAGAGGGTGTGGCTACTTGTGAATGTGCTGGTTTCTGACATATGGGCTATAACCTTTGTCCCATTTAGCACCTGAAGTGCTTTCTCCTCTTCCTGGAGGTTTATGGGAGCCAGATGGTGGCCAGTTATCAGCCATAAATAAATTTATAATTTCTCTCTGGCTTTGTTTATTTATTTATTTTATTTTTTTATTCTATGGACAAAGAACAGGCTTCAGTTTATCCTCTTTTGCTTCTAGACCCCATTTTATTCAGTGAAGTTGCTTTCCAGTTGAACTCACCTGACTTTCCTTGTTTATTTTTGAAGAGTAGGATGTGTTTCAAGTGTAAAGCCCACCTTAGGACAAAGACCAATTGCCTGATCATGCCACATGTTAAAGAACTCTGCTTTCTGTTTGGAGATATAATTTCTAAAATCCCACAACTATGAAAGTAGTTAGAAAAAAAATCAAAAAGTTCTTCTCAGATCTTCTGTTGTATAAACAATGATACTTTAGGGATTATCACCACAAGACCCCCTTTTGTGTTACTGAGGATAATGCTATCCTTTTGTACTCAGAATGACAAAAGAGTGTCAGTGAGAAGCCATAAAGGCTATGATATGATTCTCAAAATATAAACAATATATATGCCTACTTATCATATAAAAAAGGGAATTCTTTTGCTCTGATTTAACTTTCGAGAGAACTGTGGCAGCATAATTTGTCTACTTTGGACTTTTGGATGAAATAGCACCACTGTGGACAGAGACTTGAGGGGATTTGTTGCCTCCAAAGACTGTTAAAAGTCTTTCTGTTCTATTGTAAAGACCACAGTGCTGAAGGCACCACAGTGCCACAGAATAGAGAGATGCTAGCAACTGCTCAGTGATTCCCATATGACTCTTCTTTAATTTAACTCAATTTAGCACACTGCCATAAATCAATGGAATTCAATTTAATTAAACCCTGATCAATTATATGGTGGAAGCATAAAGTGAAGCTGCTTCTATTGGGTAAAGTATATATGGATGCTCACAAGAGAAGAGTATGAGTCATGCTGTTTAAATGCCAAGGTGCTTGACATGGGACGCAGTTAAACCTGCATCATAGTGTTTGCTTGACTTTAATTGGATTTGCTGAAGGTGTTCCCGAAACACCCTCAGGAAACACTGCCTGGCACTTGCACATCATCCCCCACAAAGGTGAAATCTGAGATGATTATTTACAGAGAAATAAGTATGACATCAAAACTTCATCTGTGCACTTCAAATATGAGATATAAATTAATGTTTTTGTCATTGCAGAGGGGATTTTGTCTCCCCGCCCCCTTCCTCTTCTTATTTTTCTTCTTGCATCTCATGGTTTTCTGTATCCCTGGAGTAATTTATAATGACCGTATTATTTAATCTATTATAAAACTACAAGCACAGTGAATGACATTTAGCCTTTGATGAATCTGGGCATTGAATTAACAATGTCTTAGAAGTTGTTCATGGCTACTTCTTAATATTTTACCTTGTTCATATTTTTTTTCTTTTTATTCAATTTTCTTTGAAAACTAAAAAGTCCCATTAAGTATAATGGATGTAATAAAATTTGGGTTTTAATCCCAAAGTAAGAAGAGTTGAATTCATTACGGCTTTCAGACGAAATGTCCTTTGGTCACACCATGGCCCCCTGGACTCCCTCAAGACTGCTGATGTGAGGTACATGCAACTCGTCCCTTCCTTGGGATTTTAGGATGATGCCAGACACTCAGTCTGCCCTTAAAAAACTTCATTTTTCAGTCTTGTTCATTCCAGTGGTTACTTTGGATGGAGAGAATGACTTGAGGAAACCTTTCTGGTGTGATAGTAAAAAAATATCACAAGGACTTAGTGATGGGGAGTAGGGAATGAAGCCAGACTATCCAGCCGCTGATGCTTATGGGGAAAAATAAACAGGGTGGCCATAACTTTTAGCTGGTCATAGTTGCTAAGTTGCTCTCTTAGCCTCAGTTGACTTATCGGCAAATAACAGGATTGATTATTGTCTCTCAAGAAAAAAGAATGCTATGACGATAAATTGAAATAGTGGATAAAAGTGTTTTTGCATAATGCTCAAAACAGGGGCAGCAGAGGTCAGGTAAGGACGACTGTGAGTACAAGTATTCGTTCAATAGCAATAAAGTTCTTTGTGTTGTGTATATCTGGGTATATGTGTATGTCTTCATGTATATGCCTATGCTCACGTAGGCATGTGTGTAAGGAGGCTGGCAGTCAACACTGAACTCTGGTCTTCCTCCACCACAATTTTGCCTTACTTTTTCCAAACAAGTTCTCCCCTTGAACCTGAGGCTCACATTGTGTGGCTGGCCAGCAGTCCCCAGGGATCTTCATGTCTCTGTCTCCCCACAGATCACAGGCATCTACTACTGCTCCTCGTTTTTAAGGAAGTGCTAGGGATCTGAACTTAGGTTCTTTCGCTTCTTCAGCAAATACTCTACCAACTGAGCCATCTCCCTAGACCCTAGGAGAGATCCTTAAGGTCAATATTATCTTTGGCTCCCTTTCATCTGCTTTAAAAAAATCTTCCTATTGAAATTAGTATAAACCATGAACATTACCACATATAAAATGTTGTGGTGGATGGTGACAATGGACACAGGAGTTTTGCATATGCTGATTTCCAAGTAGAGAGCTGGTGGATGTCAGCTAAGGATACTAACTAGGAACAACTATTTGTACAATAGTTTAAGAGCCGGTTTTAGAGTGCATATTAACTTGCTTACATCTTTTGGATAACAGAGTCAACCTAGGCCCAGGTCTCAGACATCAAGTGTTGAGAGGAAGCATCACAGAGATGTAGCCAAAGATGGAATACCAGTTCCTCCACAATCCTCTTCCCACAGGCTGTATGTTTCATGCATCTAGTTACATCTTTTCCTGAGCCTGTTTATTATGTAGGTTGTAATTGCTCTCACAATTATAAAATGTAATTAACATTTAGGCATCTAGTTGAAAATGAACTTGCTTCGACAAAAACTAAGTTAAAAGTGTTAGAAATATGTGACAGTACAGCTCTGTTACAAAGAAATTTGACCAAGTACAGGGGATTCAATCATGAATATTGGGAAGAACATCCAGAAATCTGGAAGGATTTTGCTTTCAGACATGAGATGGATTTTGAGTGGAATTTCTATGAACGGTATTTTGGCTGGGCTGTAGCTCAGTGGTAGAGCACTTGCCTAGATTAGGAAAGACTATGGGGTCCTATCCTCAGCACTTCAAAGAAAAGAGCCAGTGTAGAAGTCCATGATCTTTGCTCTATGTGCCACCATTACCACCACCACTACCACCCCCTCCAAATGAAAATAACTCTACAAACCTGTGAGAAAAGTACGCTACATTTGGGAGTGATTTTCTGACCTGATTTTTTAAAACAACCCGAGGCTTTGCTGACAGGGCTTGGCTTTTGCTTCTTCTGCACCTCAAAGTCTTCAGTCTTGCACCTCTGTTGCCCTTGATTCTGCTTCAAGACTTGGGAAATGGTGACGCTTTTCGGTTTGATTCTGCTTGTATATCAGGTGATATTTACCTAGAGGAATTGAATAACCCACCGATCTTACCGTCCATGGTTTGGCACACCGAAGTTCGTCCTGTTTCTGCAATTCCCAGATGCTGTTTGTTCTCTCTGCTTGTCGCAGAGGGTCAGTTCAGCTAACTCTGAGCATTTTGTTCTCACGTGAATGAATGTGAATGGAGACCAATATGTGTGTTTTCACATGTATGACGGCAAATGGAGAAAACCGTGTGTGTTTGTTACTTTTTGTCACCATGACTAAGATACCTAAAAGGAACAAGGAAGGAAAAAACTATTTTGGCTCCTGATTTGATCCCTGGTCATTTGTCCCCGCCTGCTGAGGCAGGTGTCATGGGCTTGGGAGAACTGCTCACTTTCAGACCAATGGAAACAAAGATGAAGGAGAATGCGGGCACACCAATGACACTTCTTTGCTGTCTCCATTTTGTCCTGTGCAGGTCACTAATCCACGAAGCAGTGTCAGATGCTTTCAGGCTGGATTCCTTTCTTGGATAATCCTTTCTGGAATCCTCCTTCACAGACACACCCAGAGGTGTGCCTCATCATTTCTAACTCCAAAGGAGTTGCCAAGTAGGATTAACTATCACAATAAGACAACACGTAAATAAGTCTCAATATGTCCTGTGACAGGAGATAGTAAACATCATTGGGAAAGAATAAAGGTCCAAAAGAATAAAGAGACAAGAGTGCACGGAGAATAACTTGTTAGAAAGAGTATTTCAGTGTAGACAGCACTGAGAGATGGGGCACGCCAGACCTCTGAGCAAGAGCTCTCTAGAAAGAATCCCATAGACTGGGAAGCTTGAAGGGAGGACAGCCTTGGTCTCTGGAGTACAGGCTGAGAGGTGGGTGCGGCTGAGGTACAGAAGTGAGAGCAGGGGTGAGAACTTTTGACAGGGCAGGGACTGAAGTCTTTCACCAGAACATTTGGAACTGCCTAGAAAAGTCAATGTGTGTGTGTGTGTATGTATGTATGTGTATGTACACACACACACACACACACACACATATATATATAAATACATATATACACATATATATATATATATTTCAGGCTGACCCTGAACTTCTGACCCTCCCATGTCTACCTCTCTAGTGCTGGGATAACAGCCATGCATCACTATATCTGGTTTATGAAGAACTGGGGATTGAACCCAATTCCCTGTGCATATATTAAGCAAGCACAATGTCAACTGAGCTAGCTATATCCTGGATCCTCCTTGCTTGTATTTTGAGCTCCTTCTTCCTTTTGTGTAGAGATTAGCTAGCTGGGAAATCAGGATAGGAATAAAGATATTTACTTATTTTTTAATGCAAATTTTAGGTGGTACATGGTCGATACTCTACCCCTACAAGTAAATATTAATAAGTTAAGGGCAAGGTTCATGTTTGCTTTGTGGTCACTTTATCCCCAGCACCTAGGCAGTGCTGGGCACATGAGAGTGTTTAGTAAATATCTGTTCATGACAGGAAACAGAGGTACACAATTGTGAGGGATTTGAGTCTGAGTGTGAAGGGAGCGGGTATCAGGAAACTGTTGTGTGGAGAGAAAGGAGAGGTTGAGAGTCCTTCCTACCCACTGAGGGTCTGAACTGTCATGTCTGACTCCTGGTAGATGTGAGTCTTGCACTGTGACTGGCTCCTGGTGGATGTGAGACTTGCACCAGGCCTTGGATTCAAATGACAACCTGAAATAAATCAGAAGCTATTTTGATATTTTTCCAGTGTCTGTAAAAATGTGAGGGCTAGATGGAAACTCTCTGTGTCTGGCATCCTTTACACTTGGGCTGTCCCAGTGTTTTTGGCAGGGTGTGACTCTGGGGGCCTCCCTAATTTCAACACTGCAAGCTCTTGGGCAAGGGAGAGCTGAAGCATTAAGGAAAGAGTTCTTCATGATAAGGAACGGATGTAGTAGCCTTTGCATGGGTTCTTTGCGTGGGTCATTTTCTTGTTAACACAGAGTTTATGGACATTCTCATTTCTGATAATAATACAATAAAACGTTGCTTACAGACCTACTTCCTCTCCTCGCCTCCAAATCCCCAAGTTTGGCTTATCATGAAACCTTGCAGCTGCTTCTTGATTGGTCTCACGTGGCGTGTATTGCTGGGCCTCAGGGTGTTGCTACCAGCATTGTGGATGCTCTGTCCTCCCGAGGGTAGCGCCAGTCAGAGCACTGCCGCTGTGATCCTCATGGCTGTCTGCTTGATGCTTATGGAAGCAATTTGCATCACGCTGTGCTATGGGAAACCTCTTGGATATGCATTATTTAATAGTAACCCCCACCCCATGCTAAAGTCCAGGAGCCTCCAGCACAGGTTGGTTCAGATACATGTCATGCTCAGAAGAGGCGCTCCCAGTTCAAAACCTGTGAGTGCGGAGGAGAGAGAGGCGAAACTGGTCAGGATGCAATATAGGAGAGAAGAAATAAAAATAAAATAAAACAAAATAAAAACAGACAGAAACCTTGTTTGATTTACGCTCTTCGTTAGATGAGTTTTGTATATTAGTTAACTAAGAGCACAAACATACAGATCAAAACATCCCCATCGCTATCCAAATCCACTATGCCCATAGAAGTCCAAGCACTTAACATATTGATCATCAGAATTATGGGCTCAGAAAAATGGCAAGCCATGTTTGCTTCAAGCCTCTTTATATTATATTTAGTCACAAGAAAGCTCTGACAGCTTTGGCAAAATGGCGGCTCTAGTGGATTTTAGGAATATGTTCATGTGGTTTTCTCACTGCACACATAGCCTGGCTTCACTTACGGACCAAGAGGTTAATGGGATTGGACTAAAAATTGACTCGGCTGTGCTGTCCATGTTACACGTGAAATTGGCCACACTGCCTCACCCAGACGAGGTGCTTAGCCTGAGTGAAACATTCTATGATAATTAAAGAGGATTAAGGTGGTGATGATGTCGAAGCTAGGGATATCGGGTCAGAGTACATCATTAACTGGAATTGGAGAAAATCTCAGAAATTGTAGGACAAAAAAGAAAACTTTAAAGTGGATAAATGAAAGACTCACTGGAGATAAGTATAAAACACAGAATTTGTTGCCCCATAGTTAATGACTTGAGTCCTGCGCGGTACCCCTGAGGCCACTAGCATCAACTGTAATTATCTTTGAATTTCTCTCGAGCTCCTGCTGCGTGTGGTGGGACTGTAGTGACTTTGGTGCTTCCCATTGCTCAAAATTCTGGCTTATTTAGAGCTTATTAATGGCATCGTCTAAGTTTTAACTGGTCAGCTGTCAAAAAGTTCGAAAATATGAATAATCTCCCTGAGCAAAATTGGAGCCTCTTCGGATCCGACTTGAGTTTACCTTACAAAGGAGACAGAAGCCGTCCAATGAATGGGAGGCACTGGGGCCTCGACGACTCAAAGGCATCCTCCATCTACCCCGTTCTTCATCATCAGGGTGATCAGCCTGTCACTGTCCATATGCTGCCCGAGGCAAAGGGTTAGTGCTGCTGAGGGTGACATACCCCGCAGCTGCAGCTGTGGCCAGTTATCTGTGAGTCACATCATATTTGTGCTTTGTTCGGATGGATGGATGGAAGGGACTACAGACCACCATTAAGCCTCTTGGTGAGACTTGTTGAGTACAGCAATGAAAATCTGACCAGCGTGGCCATTAAAATCTGAGCTGTTACAGTCTTCCATCTGTGCATCCTTGACTACCTCCTTCTGTTTCCCAAGTCATTGTGCATGGAACTACTCATGCCATTATGTTCCACATAGGCCTTCCTTTCCTCTTTGTGAGGCAGACTTTACTGAAGCTTAAGGGACGTGGAGAAAGAGGAAGGCATTATAAAAACGTATGTAACAGAAGCTACCAAAGAAGGGGACTTAGGGGGATTTCATTTAAAGGAACACAAATAATATAATAAAAGGAAACACAATAAGATGAGAAAGGTGGAAAAGAATGCCAGCTCGCCAGGAACAAAGTCAGAAGAGCAGTTCCCACAGGCCACAGAGAAAGTGAAGAGCATGAGGAGGGTGAACTCAACAGGCCGCCTCCTCCCACGAGGCCGAGCAATTCAGGCTTTAGGTTTCTCCTCAAGTGAAGTAGACACCTGGTGAGAGAGGACTTGACTCTACCAGGCAGTAATGACAAGGATCCCCGGTAAATCACAAGGTAGCCTGGAAACTAGAAAGACAAGTGATGCCGTCAGTAGTCTACAAAACATCTAAAAGGAGTTGGGGGAGAGTGGATAAATATAACCGCTTCCCTGATTGGAAAATAAATACATGATCATCTCTCTGATAGAGTCAAGGTGGAAAGCAAAGGGTGTGCAAGCCACTCATTGGGTCACTCTTTGATATATGGTGATCAAAGAATCATCAGGCTCAATAAAGATACCTTGGCCTCCATTGGATTTCCATCATATGACTCTCAAAGGTCAGTGGCAGGACACCAACCAGAATCCCCTGTCTTGAGACAACGCCCCCTTGGGAGCTTTTCCTGAATAAAAATAACTTTTCCTCTGTGCTTACTTACTTACTTATCTATCTTTCTTATTTGTATTGATCCTGAGACAATAAACTGAGAAGTCAGTGACTTAGGGTGACTTTGGTGACATTTGATTATCTGATACCTTAAGCTCCTCAGTTAAGCTCACTAGAACCAAGAGATTCTCCATCATTCTAAGAAAAGCCCAGTTCAGTATCCAGGAAAGGAATGCACAGGGCTGGAGAGATGACTCACGCACTGCAAGCACACTGTTTGTCCAGGCACCCGCATTAGGTGGCTCACAAATGTTCTGAGTGTTCCCATGTTCTGGCCTCTGGGAGCAGCTGTTTTACTCCCTAAACATGCACATACATAAAACAAATAAATATATTTCGTTTTGATTATTTTGGAGACAGAGTTTCTCTGTGTAGCTCTTGCAGTCCTGGAACTTGCTCTAGCGGTCAGGCTGGTCTAGAATTCAGAGATCTGCCTGCCTCTGCTTCTCGAGTGCTGGGAATAAAGGCATGTAGCACTACACCCAGCTAAAATACATTTTTATTTTTTAAAAAAGACCTTGTACATAAATGTTCGAGAAGGATTAGTCACAATCTTTAAAACTTGAACGGACCCAACTACCAAATAATAAACAAAAGGATGTTCATATGAAAGCAAGTCAGCGGTAAGATGGACAGTGTTAGACGTGGCACAGCAAAGACATATCCAGGGAATGATGCTAAGTGGAAAAAACAAAAGCAAAAACAAACAACAAAAAAACTCTCTGTTCGGTCTTCATTCTATTTCTGCAATTTATACATATGTGAAAGATCTAGGTAGGCAGTTCTACAGAGACCGAAAAGAGGTTAGTGGTTTGCTTGGGAGCAAGGATAGGAGGGAATAGAGAGCTACTCCTCATGGGTTGATGGCTTTGTTGGAGGATAGTGAAAATGTTCCAAAAGTAGATGACCATGATGGTTGCACAGTTCTGTGAAGAAACACTGAACTGTGCACTTCAAATATAAATGTGGATAAAGCTGCTACTTACAAGCACTGTATTAGTCCCGTGAGCTTTTCAAGATCTTCAATATGGATGGGTGCATCAGTATGTCTGAGACGTAGGCCTATGAAAAAGGATAAAAAGAGAAGGGAACTCAGAAGTACAGACAGGGATATTGGAGGAGGAAGATGTGGGAGAAAAAGCAACAGCAGCTTTCAGTTATCAAATGTTTGGGGAGATGGAGGGTCTGCTCAATGGTTAAGGTATTGTTTGCTCTTTCAGAGGACCCAGGTTTGGTTCCCAACACCACAGAATGACTCTGAAACTTCAGTTCTAGGGGACCCGACATCCTCTTCTGACCTCTGAGGGTACTGGGCTCATACGTCTTCCACATCCATAGACTCATGCAAAACCTCCATACACATAGAATATATAAACACATCTAAAATAATTCAAAACAAACAAGAAAGCTTGAGATGGAGTTAAGGTGATAGAGTGCTGCCTTATATCCCAGTGTGGCATAAAGCCAGGGGAGGAGGCGCATGCTCATTATATCAGCACTAGGGAGGTGGGGCAGAAGATCACAAGTTCAAGGTCATTCTCAGCTATGTAGTAAGTTCTAAGCCAGCTTCCATTGAATGAGAGCAAGGCAGCAGGTGGGGGTGGGAGTGCAAGAAGTAAAACCCCTCAGGGAACTGGTACATAATTCAGGTGACCCAGTTCAGTTTCTGTTCGCGTAGAAACTTACTGGAAGACCTTGAAATAGTAACAGCAACACAGGCAGCTCTTACCAACAGATCTGTAACTCACACGTAGTCTGTACCGGTCCATATGATGAGTCTTACTATCTCTTTTACATCTTCTCTGACTCCTTTCTCTTTTCCTTCAAAGCTTTAGCATCATGTGATTTTAAAATGATGAATCCCCTCTAAACCTAATTCTAGCTAATGCCATTCTTAATAAAGTCATTGCCCTTTGCTTCAGAATTTATTCTGTCGAAATTCTCATTTCTGGGCCAGTAACATAGTTCAGCATATAAAAACACATGCTACCAAGCCTGAGGACCTGACCTCAATCACTTGCATCTACATGGTTGAAGGAGAAGAACCAACTCCTGTAAGTTGTCCTGTGACCTCTCCATATTTTCTGAGACAGTCTTTCTCATTGGTTTGGAACTTACCACATGGGCTAGGTGACTGGACAACCAGACTCAAAGGTTCAGCTACCTTTGACTCCCTTGTAGACCACCCAGCCAGGATTTTTTTTTTTAATGTGGGGTTTGGGGATTGCACTCTGATTTTAATAAGACAAATTAGAATAAATAAATGAAAACCAAATAATTTTCTCCAATGTTCAAATGACTCAATGACAATAAAAAAAACATCTTAGAGTGGAACCAAAACAAAATTAATTCCCAATATTTGCTAAGTAAAATATCTTTTTGACTAATATATCACAACCTATGTGTGATGTACTACCTGTCACAATAAGTTGTGCATAAAAAGCAAGGGCTTGATAATTCCACTTCTAAGCACACTCACCAAGGCATTGAAGCAGAGATATGGACAGATCCACATACACCAGTGGTCCTAACACCGATCTTCATATTAACGGAGTAAAAACAAGACAAATGCCCATGAGCAGATGAGTGGATAGCACACCGTGGCAGGATAGCCAATCTTCAGAGAAGAAATGCAGTTTCAGTACAGGCTACAACACAGCTGAATCTTGGTAACAATGAGCTAAGTGAAACTCGAGTTAGGAAGGTGCAGCAGGACAAACATCGATTTCATTTCTATGAGGGTCTAGATAGAAGTCTGTAGAGACAGGAAGTAGAATAGAGATTAATGGTGCCTAGTGGAAAGGGTTCACAGGGAGTTAGTGTTAAGCTAGGGCTTGTGTCTAGGCTGATGAAAGCATCTTCTGGTCTCTACAAACATTACAAATATGTGAAGATACACATTGACAGGGGAAACAGAAAGCATAGACTCGCTCAAGTGCTTTTGGTTCTAAATGGCTCCAGTTTTCATGGAATCATGGGAAAGTTGTCCCTACTGGGTCTTCTTACAGCTGTGCTACTGTAAAAGGGAGCATGCTGTTCTCTTTCTCTCTCCCTCCCTCTCCCTCTTCTCCCCTGCTTCCCCAACTCCCCCCCCCCATCCCCCAGTCTAGACCAGGCTCCAGATTGTGTCTCAATAATCCCATCATTGAGAAGTGTCTGAGCTGCTCTAATTTCCTTCTGGGGGTGGGGGGAGCGGATACATTGCTTATTCATTCCAATTTTTTTTTCTGTTTTCCTTTCCACATAACATAAAGTTTGATTGGCTTACATGAAATTGTACAAGTTATTAAAAATCAAGAAGCCACGAACATCAGGCAGCAGCAAGATTTCCTGGTCACCCCCTCCCACCCCAGCCGCCATTCTCTACTATTACTTTCCTTTGAAAGATGAGGTTTCCTTATAAGAAAAATGAAATGTAGCTCTCTCAACCCCGCTTTTCAAGAACTGATTTCTGGCTATGGCTAAAGAAGCTACGCATAACCACAAAATAGCAGCAGCTTAGAGGCTTCAAAGGGGGGAAGAGTAGACGGCCAAACTTTTCCTTACAAGGTGCCCCTTCCCCAATCAGGAGAGCTGGCCCACAGTTGCGGTTATCTTTGGTGTACAGACACAGAGCTGCTTAGACCGCTGTTGCATCAGCATGTATCTAAGGCTTCTCAGTATGGTAGAGTTTTAATATTTTAAATTTGCTTTTGATTTTTACGGTGACGATTTTTAATATTGCCATCCTAGCATTTTGTTGTTGTTGTTGTTGTTGTGCTATTATTTCTGGATGGAAACCTTTGAAGTGAAGTGAAATGGGAGTGATCAGACACCCTTTAATCTTTTCCTTTCTCTCTCAACTCACTCTGGCGGCTCCTTTTTCTCTCCATCACGCCCAAAGCCAGATAACACTTTCCTGCTGAGAAAATTTTAAAGCCACCACTCAGCTCCAGCAAATGAGGGCTGCCATGGTTTGGGGATGAGAAAATCTACTGCAGCTCTCACAGATCTCGAGTTGATAGTGGGTAATTGACAGCCGGAAGGACTTGGTCTCCTGGCAGAGTCAGAAGGAGGGTGAGCCCTGTGGGTTTCATTTGGGCAGAGATAAAACAGGTTTTCATTTGGTACTCACAGAGAGAGCATAATTAACCTTTTAGAAGTTTAAGGATGATCAAATTGTTATTCATTTTGCAAATGAGAAGAGAGAGCTTTCCTTCCTGCCAACAAAATGCCAGTGCAGATTTCAAGGTCGCTGGATGATCTCTTTGAGGAAAAGAAAGACACACACACACACACACACACACACACACACACAGGAGGAGGGGAGGGAGAGAGGGGGGAGGGAGGGAGGAAGGAGGAGGGAGGGTGGGCGGAAGAGGGAGCGCATTAAAACACTCAAGGATAAAATAGAATAAATGCTTTCTTTTTTTTATGCTTTGCTCTATGCTAAAAATCAGTGCTAATGCTTAACACACATCTATCTACTTGGGTATCCTAGAGGACAATGGCACTAGCCTGTCAGAAAACAGAGTATAAGCCTCCAACTGGTACTGGCAATGTGTTATTATGTCTTGATGTTTTTTACAGGTTAGAAGGAAGGGCATTTTACTTCATAAACACATTAGTATGATGGCCGGTATAGCATTGCTACCATTTGAGAACTCTGCCTTGTCAATGGCCAACGGCTAGGACTTCAAACGCTTTTTGTTTGTTTGCTTGCTTTGTTTTGTTTTGTTTTGCTTTGCTTTGTTAAGTGTTTAGTTAAGTGAGTGCTCAGAAGGACTAGACATGGTGCTCTTGAGATGACTGTGGTTGGTATGCAGTGGGTGTCAGGTCAATGACCTTGCTTTGTAGCTGTGTGCTTTGCCATCTCACACACATTTCATCTACCAAACTCAGTACAGGGAAGGAATGCTCTATGGTTATTGAAAGAAAGAAAGACGGGCAGTGGTGGCGCACGCCTTTAATCCCAGCACTTGGGAGGCAGAGACAGGTGAATTTCTGAGTTTGAGGCCAGCCTGGTCTACAGAGTGAGTTCCAGGACAGCCTGTCCTACACAGAGAAACCCTGTCTCAAAAAACAAAAAACAAAACAAAAAATAAAAGAGTTCTTTACTTCAAGAAAGAAAGAAAGAAAGAAAGAAAGAGAAATGCACTCACAAACACACAAACACATACATGTACAAAATTTATAATCTAAAACATAAAGAACACTCTATTAAAAGTACAAAGAACTATTATATTTTAACTCACACAATTGTATCAGTTTTTTTTAACATTTTGACTCATTTGCTTTACTATTCTATCTAGTCCCCTATCAGTTTGTCCTTCCACCCATATGTGAATCGACTCTTCTCTCCTTCATCTGTATCAGTGTTTTCTCTGAGGCACAGTGTAGTAGCTATATTCCTACCTCAATAAGATTACTATGTTTACAAACCATTCAATCACAAAGTGTAGGCATGTTTTCTTTCTATTTCCTGGGTGTGTGTGTCCTAATCTACTGATAACTACTCATAGCTATGGTACCAGGATACAGCGGGGAGGCCGAAATTCAAACAATTCACCATCTGCACGGTAAGCCTTCATTCATATTTTACCAATGTTCCAAAATAATTCTCTTTAGAGTAAGTGTTCTGTAGTTCAGAGAGAATGTGAAATTATATTTGATTTTTGTTTTCTTTATGAAAACTAATGGTTCAGATTCTTAACCTTAATGTTTGTCTTTCATGATGTTGTTTCCAAGAGTATATGCCACTTATTCTGTAGCATCTTCCTCAGTTTGTGTTTATCTGACACTTTATTATAATATGATTCAAGATGCATGATCCCCCCCCCCCCAATAATACAAGGTAGGTAGAGTTTGTACCTTGTCACTGTGTGGAACTAGGAACCGTGAGCTGGCGAGAGTGGAGAGCTACAGGACTAAGCTCCTGGTGGCTCCTTCATATTTAATGTGTGCATTTCAAGAGGCATCCCTCATTTTATTGTTATTTTTTGGTCTCAGGTGAGCATTCAGAAGCATGGAAGCACATTGTAGACAACACCAATGTCTTTCCCTTTCTATTTTACTTTGTTCGTTTTTTTTTCCCCAATGCTGGGCATTGAGCTCAGGGTCCCACACCTGCTAGGCAAGTGCTCTACCCCAGAGCAATATTCCTGCACTCAAGATTCCTTAAAGAGTTAAAATAAAAAATCTTGACTAAATTAAACACAGCGGAGTTCCAGGTTTTTCCACACTGTTCAGTCGTGGGCAGAGTCAAGCAGAGCGTTTTTCCTCTACCATCCTATCCAAAATCAAATTATTTCCTGACAAAACAAGTCTTCACACATAGCCTGACTGTGAGAGAAGATGACCGACAGCAAAGAAATGTTCAAGGGGATAAGGAATGAAATAAAACTGAGGAAATGTGAATAGAAAGAACACCGCACGGCCGTTTACAAGGTCCCTGCCTGGTACACGTACTTCAGCTTGGATTTATCTCTCCAGCCTGTCCCAGCTCCTCCAGCATCAGATTCTTTCCCCCAGAGTTATTTCCTACTTCCTTCTATTGTTGTCCATTTTAGCAGGAACAGTGGTGTCTTCCTGCAGGAAACACGTTTAATTAATTTGAGACCGAGTTTATTATCAGTTTCCTTAAATTGTCTAGTCGTGCCATTACTGAGAATATGTTTAAAAGTCAATATTATTCTGGAGATACTGAGAGATGACAAACCAGGGTAAATAAAGCCAGGTCCTCTAGACTGCTAGCTATATGATTCATCCGTGAAATGAACCCAGTGCTCAGGAAAAACATAATTCTCCTTGGCACCGAGACAGGAGGGTAGTTCTTTAGCACAGAGAAGACACTTTGCAATGAAATAAATAATGCTTCTGACCACATCCTTACAGGAAAGTAGCCAATGTATTACAGGGTTGATTCTTTGTCACTGTGGTCCATTGCCTCACACCAGGAATGTAAGCAGCCAGCCAGTTAGTGACAATTCTTTTGAACTGTCTTGTTTATTCCAAGATTAGCTTGGAGGTTACTGAAGGTGTTTATTTTTCAAATGTGCTTTTAATCTCCTCAAGCCATGTCCTCAGTTCTGTCAGCTGGGAATGAAGGAGCCTCCTCCCTGACGGCAGGCAGGGCTGAATGAGGTGAACACAGGGAAACCACCCAGCAGGGCTGGAAGAAGAGATGAGCAGGTGGGAGTTGTTCGCATTTCATTTTCAGGGAGAAATTATAATTGAATGTTTAATCAAAGCTCCAAATAGATCATGTTCATAATAATTTACTTGCAAAAATTTTTAAGCAGTTTTGCTAGACTGCCACCTTGGCACATCACTGCAAAAAAAAAAAATGCCTGGCTTTGTATAATTCCCGTGTGTGTGGCATGTATATATGTGTGTGTGTGTGTGTGTTTATGTGTGTGTGTGTGTGTGTGTGTGTGTGTGTGGTCTTTCTACTGAACTAGGCAAAGGAAGATGTAAAATTCATACCTGGGAGCCTTAGTGAGTTTTCCATTTGAGCTTAACTCTAACCCAGTTAACAGTTGGCATTGGTAATAGAAAACAGACTTCTTCACTAGCTGCCAAAGCTGGGCAATGAAAGCTCAGTGCCATCTGGGAACTTGCTAGAAATGCACACCCTTGGTCCTACCCTAAATCTTCCCAACCAGGAGCTCTGGAGTGGGGACTCTGTACTCAGTGTCACTGAAGGTGACTGATACCTTCTACCAGTTGAAAGTCACTGCCCTGTTCTAACTGAGTAACAAGGTCAACCATCAGCAACTGTCCCTTTTAACAAAACATCCTGGGTTGATGGAGAGAAAGGAGGCAACAGTATCCATGGAGTCATACCATTTTATATTAAGAAAAAAAAAATAAGATAATCTTATTTGCATCCCTAATGTATCTTAATTTCAACATTAGATTGGGCCAATAGTGTCCCTTTCTAGTCTGCCTTTGATATCAGTTTGGCTTAATACTGGTTTTAATGTGCAGGATTAAAGAAAACCGCAAACCATTCTTTGAAAATACCCTCCATCACTTGTCAGTCAACATTCAGTCCCTTCCTCTTGTCTGCTGCCCAGAGTAAAGAATAAAAATTCAAACAAGAATACTCATGCTTACCTGGTTGGCTCACTGGCTATATTTAAAACTTTTTCTTTATTTTTGAGAATTTCAATCATGCATGTAATAAAATATGATCTTATTTACTCTGACTTTCTTCTTTCAATTTCTCCCATGTTCTTCCAACATATCATCCTCCCAACAGAATGACATTCATACATAAATACATACATATACACATAATAAATTAAGTATATATATAGTCTGCTAAGTCTAAGTGATGTCCATATTTGCAAGGTTGTGGAAGCATCCACACAAGCAAAGAAAACATGCCAGTGACAACACCTTTAATAATGAATAATTCTCCTATCCTCAGCAGGTACCTACTGCCAATAATGTTTAGTGTTGGGTGGAGTCTGAAAAATCATCTACTACACATAGGCTGGAATTTGGCCTGGCTTGATCTTCTATAGGTATAGCTGCTATGCGTTCATGCTTAAATTAGCCATGCCATATCCAGAGGACAGCATTTCACAGTACTCTTGCCTGTCTGTTGGCTCTTAGATTCTTTCTGCCTTTTCTTCTGCAATGTTTCCTAAACTCTGGTGGTGGAAAGGTTAATAACGATTTCCCAGTTATAAGGAATACTTTCTTATTCTTACCCACTGAGTAGCTCATCAGGTACATTTTAAAAAGTTAGATATGGTCTCATAATCTTATATTTTGGATGTGAGCCTAGCCTTTAAGGGTTGAGCCATCTCTCCAGCCCATCGACTTATAATCTTGTATGAAGAAGTAAGAAGCAGAGAACTGTGGGGAGCCATGAAAGTCTTGAGTGAATGTGTACTGTTTGACATGGCAAAAACCATGTCAAGTCTCCCAATGCCTCAGACTCATGGGAGTGGCCTCCTGGGGAGGCTCAAATGAAATTGGCAAAGTCTTCCTCTGGTCTGAGTGTGAATGTTGACAGTGTGTGCACATGTTAACAACTGCAGTTTCCTAGTTCTGGATAACTGCAACATGAGACTATTCCTCTATAGCAGTGGTTCTCAACCTTCCTAATGCTGAGACCCTTTAATATAGTGCTACATATTATAATGACCCCCCAACCATAAAATCATTTTTTGTTGTTACTTCATAACTATAATTTTGCTACTGTTATAGGTGACCCCCATATAAAGGCCATTTGACTCCCAAAGAGGTTGAGACCCATAAGCTGAGAACCACTGCTCTACAGAGAATCTTCTACCATGCTATATAACTCTTCCTGTGCTCTATATAGTAAATGTGAGGAGATTCTGTTATTGGATAGTTGGTACAGCTTCAGCAGAGAGAGCATAGCCCACCTGACCTCAGCTTTTCTGTATGTGTTTCAGTTCCCTGAAGCCCTAATCACATTGAGGTTTCTAGGACCAAGTATTGCTGGACGTGACAGAGAAATACAATTTCTTTTCAGTTAGGGATCAACGTTCAGTGGTAAATTTTAGGACAAACAGATTACTTTTAATTTTAAATTTGCCTCATTTAGTCAAATGTCATATCCATTTCAAGAAGGAAGAGTGAACGCACTAGTATCTTCTGGCTTGCAGCAAGCTTTTAGGGTTTTCCATTTTGAAAAACTTAGTTTTTACAATATGAAAATTATAGACGGAGTGACATTTAAACCTTTGCTTTTCATAGCATTTCACACTTACACCATTTTAAAAGACAGCTATTAACATTTACAAAAATCTTTCAGAAACCAAATGTTCTAACATGCAGAATTCCAATTATACTGTGTAAGAGGGTTATCAACCATTCTTCTACAAGAATTCTTTGAAGTGTCTGGTATTAAACCAAGAGCTAAAATGTCAGTTGCACATAGACAATAAATTAGGGTTTATAAAATCTTGTAAGATTTATTTAATATTACAATTTTGACCTTTAGGCTGCCTCCACCGTAGCTTATTTCTATCTCCCTCTGTATCACTCTCTCTCTCTCTCTCTCTCTCTCTCTCTCTCTTTCTCCTACCCTCCTGTCTCTTTCTCATCTTGCATGTATGCTATACAAAATTATGTGACCTATTCATGCTGCGGGAATACTGCCCATGCCTCCTAGCTCTCTCTTCCCTCACTCCTCCCAGTTAGTGTAACAAAGCCATGGTATATGGTGCCCATTTCTGTCAGAGCACAATAGTAGAAGCATCAGGAAAGTTATCTTTGTTTTCTGGAACACAAAGCCCTTCTTTTGGGATGGATCCTGAAGACAAACTAGAGGCTGTATAGACACCACTCATAATTTTTAGCTATTTAGCCAGGAGGATTGAAGATGAAGTATCTCACACTTTTAACTGCAATTTTTGAATGAGGTTGTCTAAAACTATAAGCAAAAAAATCCATCAGACGAAATTTTCATTATTCCGATTGAGAAAAACAAAAACAGAATTTTCCTTAAAGAATGGGCATCAGTGGAGGGGGGTGTCATTTCTCCCTCATCTTATAGGAAATGCCTACAAACAAAATGTGTTCATTACTAAGGACTTTTCCAAGAAGTGTAGTGAATGTAGAAGAGAGACAGGAGATATTAGAATGGAGGGGTGAAGAGGCAATCATTTTGGTCTTTTCCAATTGTTGGTAACTGGGAATTACATCCTGTCTTCCATGTACTAGAAAGTAACTTAGGCCTGAGTAGTTAGTTTGTAAGAATGCTTTTAATTCAACCAAATTATCTCCTCCCCTCCCCTCCCCTCCCCTCCCCCCTCCCCTCCCCTCTCCTCCCCCCTCCCCTCTCCTTCACTCCCCTCCAGTCCCCTTGTCTCCCTTCCCTTCCCCTCCCCTCCCCTCCTGTCTCCTTGTCTCCTCTCCTCTCCTCTCCTCTGCTCCCCTCCCTTCCCCTCTCCTCTCCTCCCCTCTCCTCCCCTCCTGTCTCCTTATCTCCTCTTGTCTCCTCTCTTCTCCTTCCCTCCCCTCCCCTTCCCTCCCCTCCCCTTCCCTCACTTCCCCTCCTGTCTCCTCCTCTCCTCTCCTCTCCTCTCCTCTCCTCTCCTCTCCTCTCCTCTCCTCTCCTCTCCTCTCCTCTCTTTTCCTCCCCTCCTCTCCCCTCCAGTCTCCTCCACTACCTCCTCCTCCTCCTCTCCCCTCCTTATCTCCTAGTCTCCTCTCTTCTCCTCCCCTTCTCTCCCTTCCCCTCCCCTCCCCTCAACTATCCTCCCTACCTCCATCTTTCCCTTGTTCTTTCTTTCCTTTTTGGAAATAGGTTCTCACAGAGTCCAGACCTCACACTTCCCATGTAGCCTAGGGTAAGGCTGGTCTTGAACTCCTGACCCTTCTGCCTTTACCTCCTGTATGCCTAAGTGCCATGGTTCCAATGTGTGCCTCTTTGCTCAGATTCATTTCTTTTTAAAAGGGTTGTTTTATTTTTAATGATGTGTTTGTGTCTGTGTGTGTTAAGTGCATGTGAGTGCTGGTGTCTACAGAGGCCCTGGAACTAGAATTACAGGTAGTTTTGAGCTGCCTACCGTGAGTTCTTGAAATAAATTAGAATATTCTGCAGCTCTAGGCCCAGCTTTTAAATATTTATTTATTTATTTATTTATTTATTTACTACTGTAAGTAAATCTTAATAATGTCAGCAAATATTTATATAGACCAGCCTTCACTCTAAATGTTTTATGTATTCAGTCCTCAGAAGGACTGAGATTTACAGGTGAGTAACCAAATACGGGAAAGCATATGGAATTTGCTTACAGCCAAACGATGGAGACATAATTTGTAGCCCAGCAGTGTGGCTCTGCAGTCCTTGTACTACTAATGTTTTCCTTCCGAGAGATGCCCTAGTCAGGAAGATTGAGGAAAATAAGCAAGTCTATTAACTTTGCAAAGTGATTTTTAAGAAACAGAAATTGGAAGTTACAAATGACCTCATACTCAAACCTTTATAGCTGTCACTTTGTCACCTGCTTTTGAAGGTAGCTATGCATTGGAGCCAAGAGCAGCAAGCCCAACCTAACAGTGAGGGATTGCCTCAGTAAGTGGTTTTCTTCACCCAAATGCCAAGTCAGAAGCCTGTGATCAACATGCAGTTAGTTGATACATTCACACTGATTCTCTTTTGCAACAGATCGTACCCTTTTCTATAATTTTGTCAGGCAACACATTGCAATGCATGGTAAGAACACATTTCTGGGTGTTAGTTTGTTATCCTCTAAGATGAATTGACACACACAGGACATCAGTCCAAAGGAGGGTGACTTGTGTTGTTTTAGAATATTGTTATGATTTTGGTACAAATCTGTTCCTATTTACCTGAAATAACTGCAGGATTGAAAGACTTCTTATTTTCAGTGGATGGATTTCTTCTTTGCAACAACATCCCATATAATCAAATTCCAGTGTAAGTAAAGGGCCATGTTCTTAGAGTTCATCACAGGACACTTGGCATGCAACCATAAGATGTGCACACGTGGTTGCCATGTGTCTGTTGTACACACTGAGATCTGTATAGCAGATCTGCTGTCATTATAGTCTCTCATGAGCCTCCACCTGGGTCTCCTATCCATTTCACACACTGGTAGCAAATACTTCATGCATGAATGGGGTAGCTTTGTGAAAGCCACCCATTGTATGTTGTCATGGCAGCTGAAGGGGATCAGATACACTACTTTGAGATGTGTCTCTTTAAACAAAGATTCTTTTGAACTGAAGATGCTTACTAAATTGAAGCAAACACAAGGAATTCTTGGCACTGCCCTGGTCTGCATAAAAACAGGACATAGATTTCCATTTTATTAAAGAAAGTCTGTATTTATGCTAGGATTGTTCGCTTGTAAATGGATCCTCCGGTGCTATGAAGGAAGAGTGACTCAGGAGATAACACATCACTCAAGGGGATGCAATTCTGTATAACAAGGCTTACTAAGCAATGCATTTATACATACATCCTCCCCACCCTCCTACATCTTAGCCTTCACAGCAGCCTAGCCCCCTGCCCTTGCTTTGTATTTTCTCCACATTTTGTTGCTCTCTCTTTACTTGGTATAGGAGTTTCCAGGTTTAAGGGTCTCTTTGGGGGTTTTTCACTGTTCCTCACATTAGCCTCTTCCATGTGCTTATGAAATCAACATTTCCCCCAGTGACTCTGTCACTTATCAATTTAATTCACACTCTTCAGTCACGGAATAGAAGAGGATAGAATAGAGTTTTGCTTCTCTGAACTCTCGTTAAGAGTAAATTCCATCACGTTTTAGCAGCTTACCTCTACAGCCAAGTATCCTCCATCCTGTGATAGCAGGAATAGCAGCTAGCAATTATATTCTGGATTCTTCTCTCATGAAGTCATTTATAAAGAAATGAAGATCCAACATAAGTATATATCACAGAAATATAAAAATTAACAACAGTTGGACGAGTTAATTCCTTAATGATTGTAATGATGTTTCAACCAATTCAAATGTTCAAAGGAGATTATTTTTAAAGCTTTGTTTATGTATTAGAAATACTGAAACTAATGAGGAGATGGTGGTCGAACTGGCCTTTTTCACCGTGGGAAATAAAGTCAACTGAACCGCTGCTATACAGGATCTACACGCCCATAGACAGAAATAGTTCAGTGTTATCACTTCTCTGGACTGTTCAGAATTATAAAATAATACAAAGACAGTGAGAAACGAGAATCAGATATCACAGAGAGGTATCTACCCCAGGAGTTACCAGTTTCCTGCCTCCACTCCAGTTTATCATATCATTTCCCACCTGTATTGGTACAAAAGCTTCCTCCCTTGTATGTCTGCTTCTGGAACCATCTTTCTCCAGTTGGAGCTGCGTGCTGTTACCAGTTTAATCTTCTTTCAGTTCTGAGATTATTACAATCCCTTTAAAAACCACTAATGGCTTCCTGCTGCCTGTAGATAATATTTGAAAGCTCTAATCTGGTCCACTAGGATTTAGCCACAGATTGTCAAGGTTTCCAGTTGCAAATTACAAAACACAAAACAAAACAAATAATAACATCAACAGTAAAACCTCTCGTTGGTTTAAAGAAAAAAATGGGTTTGAGAAGATGATATTATACAAATCACAGACTTGCGGGGGGGGGGGGTGCAACAGAAACAGGCAGGGAAGCTTGTGAATAGAGCTAGTACTCAAAAACAGGCTACCCTGCTAGTTGGACAAGGACTTCAGTGCTTGCCCCAAATGGCTAGCACTGAAGCAATCACCATGGCTACTGCCTTGTGCTGCAGAAACAGTGCTAGTGTCACGTGTACTCAGCTCTGCAATTGCTACCTGTACCACACAGTTCAAGGGATGCTCTCTGCCCTGGCTTCTTGTATCAGGGGCTTCCTATTAAAAATCAAGGTAATGGATGTTTCAGACCATTGCCCATACCTACTGCAAGGAATGTCCGGAAAGTAGTTGACTCCACCTTTAGGATTTCACCTGATATTTTCACGCATGTATCAATATACTTTGTTTTTATTTGACCCTCACTACCTTCCTTTGTCCATCCCCCATCCCCTGTTGCTGGTACCTCCCCTCACTAGCCCACCTTGTCCTTAAACTTCTTTACTTTCTCTTGTTCCTCTCTGATTCATAAGTGAAAGGAATCTAAGAATTCCCTACTGGTAAAGGGAAGAAATTGAAGACACAGAGTAAATGATAAATATTCAGGAACCTTTTCTTAACTTAATGTTTTGCTGGTAACAACCCGTTTTCCTACACACATACAAAAAACATCCCAAAACTAAAAGAAACAAACAAAACTAAGTAAACAAGCAACCTCCCCCAACAAACTATCAGTCTTCGTTTAATTTAGCAAACATGTAACGGCCCCCAGATGCCCCCAAAGCTCTATACTAAGTAATGAAAATAGAGCAAGAATTAGTATTCGTATGAGATTTTAGTCTGGGTTGGAGATATATACAGACAATGGACAGTCACAAAGCCTGTGCTACAGCAGTGTAAATGTAGCTGGCTTGAGGAATGCCTTCACTAACTGGGTGGTGACAGTGACTCTGCCATCACATAGGAACAGTTTCTGGTTCTGGGTGTATTTTCTATTCATCCACAAAACCATGTGGGATATGTTTGAAAAACACTGTGTGTTTTTCACCTTTCTACTAGCATGTTTCCTGCCTACGCTGCTTGTACCTTTATACTGTGCCTGGGTTTTTCTTTGTGACTTTGGGCATTTAAGGTGTTCTCTTCCTGGAGACCATCTGCACTGGTAAAGCCTCCACTGACTTATTCTGCTGCAGCTCTGAGTGGTGACATTCAACTGCTTCTGCTATCAGTCTCATCTCTAATGTGCAGCATGAGTAACCTGTAAAGTGACATTGACCTGTCTCTGGTGGCTAGCCAGTGTGTGTGTGTGTGTGTGTGTGTTTATGTGTGTATGTGTTTACTGATCTTTTACTTGCTTCCCGCATATATTTTGGTAGTTTTATTTGACTGTCTTATGCTTATCAATGGATGATTTTCAGTGATTCCAGTTAAATATTAGCTATTATTTTTTCTGGACACAATTGTGTGTGTGTGTGTGTGCATGAGCGCACATCTATGTACAAGTGCATAACATTTCAAGTTTTAAAAGCATGATCTGGGTGAAACCTAAACTGTACATACTGTCATGGACCAGCAGAGCAGCTAAGTGCAGGGCCCAGAAATAGATTTTTCTTTTCCTGTCCACTTCTGAACTTTACTACCAATAGGGAAACCACAACGTATGGATGGACTGTTTGAGCTGTGGCATTGCAGAATTGGTGTTGCATGGCTAGCCTTGTGTCTTTCTCTCCTGTAGCTTGTGGGTCTCCAGAGGCAAATGTCTCTGATTCATTATGGAAGGACTCAAAATCTCCATCAAACTGTCTCCAACTCAAGAAACAGATGTCAAATACATAAATAATTTAAATAAATGGTCTTCTTACTAATAAAGCAGTTGGCAGCCTGGGTTTCACAGAGCGACTTGACCTACTTAATATTTTCAGATGACATGCACTGTCTCAACAGTTGTCTGACTGCCTTCCAAGGGTGGAAGTGGATGGCAGGTGTGGGTTCTGGCCTGTTGGTTTGCCGGCTCTTTGGTTTTTTTGGCAGGTGATAGTAAAGAGTGCTGGTGCGGAGAAGAGAGACTCAACAGGGCTTATTGGATTCCATGCTTTATTTTTGTGGCTTTTATGAAACTAGGTTACCCAGTAGAAATACAGCTATGACTTCATAATGGTTGCTTCTTGAAACTGTGCTGTCATTGCCTCAATCGTAGGAAGATGTGCCTTCTGCCCTCTGCCTAAACACTAAATATTCGAGACCTCTCATAGATTCATGATCATCGAGCAAACATGTTAGTTGGAATAGAACATTGATTGATTTGAGCATCCTCAATATTTGTAAGGGTAATTCCAAGAACCCATCCTGACACCAGAATCAGAGAATATCTAAAGGCCTTATATAAAATGGTATGGTATTTATATAAACCTACACATACCTTCTTTAAACCACCTATAGCCACTTAAAACATGATATTTATATAATTGCCACCTGAATCATTGTTACACAGTATTGTTTGGGGAATTATGAGCTACTATATCTGTACTATATCTGTACTATACTGTTTAGTATACAGATACTTTTTTTTTATACAAATCACAGACATGCCAGGAGGGCAACAGAAACAGGCAGGGAAGCTTGTGAATAGAGTTAGTACTCAAAAACAGGCTACCCTGACTGTTACTATATCTGTTTAGAAGAGATAATTTTCCCTGCCTAATTGTAATCTGAGGTTAGTGGAAGCACAAACCAGACGATATAGACAGCACCTAGAAAATGGAGTAGAAGCAGTGGAGGTGAAAGTGAAAAAGAGTTGCCTCCTCCATCTATGGTAAGAGTGACCATCAGGGGACACTGTATTTGAACAAATTGAACTTTGCAGTTTCAATAGAGTTTGCCTTGTTGCTCTTGGCTCCCCTTTTCCTGAAGCTGTGGTTTGAATGAGAATAGCCCTGCAAGGCTAATGTGTTTGAATATTTGGTCCCCAGTTGGTGGAATTGTTTGGGAAGGATTAGGAGGTGTCACCAAGTTGCCTGGGGCCAGCTTTGAGGTTTCAAATAACTGGTGTCATTCCCAGTATGCTCTCTGCCTCCTGCTTAGGAATAGAAGTGTGAGCAACTGCTGCTCCAGCCATGCTGCTCCAACTGTGCTGCTCCAGCCGTGCTGCTCCAGCTGCTTGCTTTCTCATTGTTTCTTCCCTGCCATCATGGACTCTATCCTTGGGCACTATAAGCCACATTAAATGCTTTCGTTTATAAGTTGCCTTGGTTTGGGCGTTATATCAAAAGAAATAGAAAAGCATCTCCTCGAGTGTCAATTTCCTGATTCATTCTGTGTGGAACCTTCTACCTTACACATGTATCTGAGAGTGCTGTCAGATTGCCTGTTAGAATCTTTTATTAGTCCTTCGTCTTCAACACCAACATTATTTAGGTCATAGGAAGCATTCAGTCGACTTTTACTGAATCAGTCAAAGTGAAAAATCACCGCAAATTGATGTCATAATAGAATCAGAAGGTCAAATGTCCCCTCAGTACTGCTTTTAATCCCTTTCCTCAATGACCCTGGATTTTTTTTTTTCTCCATCACTACAGAGGGGATGTCTGGAGCTTCTGATTTATTTATTCTGACCCAGAGTCTCACACTGTAGCCCAGGTTGGTCTCAAACTCATTCTGCCTGCATTAGTCCCTCAGGAAAGGCACTACAAACACACACCAGCACAACCGGCTTCAAACTCCTCCTTTAGTCCAGCAACTCCTTCACAAAGCAGCTCACTTATTTACATTAGGAAGTGTAACTTTTGGCTTGCTCTCTCCTTCTCCATTACGCACATGAGCCCATCTTCCACATGAGATTCTGAGCCCATTCCTTATCTCGGAGAGACACTGCTGCTTACATTATCCATTCTGCTGTATCCGCAGTTTCCAGCCGGCCCACATCCTCTCCAGCTATGGCACCTTCTGTTTCCTCCCATTGTCACATTCTTTGATGAATGGCTGCACTCTCTTGCCTTATGGTTGTTTGCAACTCTCTATCCTATGCTAGGGATGGTGTCTGTTTTTGCCAGTGTAGCAGCAAACAGCTCCATGGTCAAACTCAGAAGATATCTTCACATGCTTATCTCCATTACCTTTCTGACATATTTCAGCCTGTGCGGAACTCCGGTCTCCAGTCTTTGCCTCTCAGCACCAACAGCTCTCTTACTCTGCCATTGCTTTTCCTGTCTCTCTAAATCTTTGCCTTTGTCTTGATTACTTTTCCCTCTAACTGAGTACCAGTTGGTATCTTTTGTCTTTAGTCTCTTCTCCTTTCTCCCCATAACATATGCTCCCTAGAAAATCACAACTTCACTAGTGAGCTCTGCATCTATTAGTGAAAATGTTGTCTCTGCTCTTGAAGCTCTCACAGTTTATCTCCTGACTGTCCTACCTGACTCAGTCGGAAGTTTGTTTTATTTTCTCTCTATTGAAGTCCACCCACCAATATGGCAACCCTTAGGTTCCCAGTTCAGAGTATACACTTCTTTCTGTTTCCCAAGAACAAGCTACTTACTGCCTGCAATGCCAACTTCTGTTTACTTATCTTCCCCCAACTAGAATGGAAACATTTTGCCAGGTCTTGTGCCTCATCCCTGGCAAAGTGCCTGGTACAGAGGAGGCACGTCAGTGTTTGGGGAAAGAAGGAAAATAGCAGATCTCTAGTGAACTAGTCTGGAGACAGATAGTATGTTTTGTTTATCCAGGTTTTGTGCTGTTGATTTGAGCTTCTGGCCCATTTCCTCCTCCCAACTGGGTATATTCGGCTAGCTAAGGCTGCCCTAGTTCTCAGGAACACTATACCATGTTTCCAGCTGTTTACCCTGATGCTTCTTCTTCCTTCCATTCATCAAAAACATGTTCACATGCCACTGAGTACACCTGTGAGACATAAGGTTCTCTTTTCTTGTTGCTGTACTCTACTGCTCAGACGAGATTCGATTATAACATGAACAACACGCTCAGAGATGTCTGTATCTCATATGTACACATCTAAAGCAGTCCTTGTAATAGTTAGACACCAGGATGACCCAAATAACCCCCAACACCTTTGTGAGTCTCCATATTGCAAGAGGATTGGTCTCTGAGACCAGAACTTGGTAGAAGCAATGAGATGCTGCTGCAAGGTCCAGGTTCTAAAAACAAGGCAGCTCTTCGCTCTCCCTCTACCCTCAAGCCTCTCCTCAGTTATAGATAAGGTCACCTGCCACTGAGTCCCACATAAAAGTGAGCTGAGGTCTTTGACTGACAGCACCTTGAGTTTAGAAGTAGATCCCCAGCCTCAGACCCCTGCGGACCAGACTTAGAAAATTTTGACTGTAGCCCTATGAGAAAACAGGAAGATCCACAAAACTACACCAGGATTGCTGTCCCTCAGAGACTGCTACAAAATGACAAGTGTTTCTGTCTGAAGCTGTTAGGCTATGGGTGATATTTTATACAACAGTAGGCAGCAAACACTGTTGGCGTGGATGCTCGAAACCCATGCGCATTTCCACATCTCCTCATATCCTGTCATGTCTGAACCTCACCTAATCTGTTCTCACACAGCACTAGAAGACATGGACAGTGACATCTGCCCTTTTCCTCAGGATGTCCTCCCATCCTAACCACCCTTTCTACCTACATCCACTAGTCAGTATCTTTACTTCTATATGGCTGGGCTGGCCACACTTACTAGCTGGGGAGGGACTTCTCCTCTGAGGAACTCATACAACTACGTTTGCTCTTCTCCTGCATGTAGCTGCTCTTGTCTGCGATGTCTCCATCTGAGTGAGTGTCTTGCTCTGTGAACTGATTCACCCAGTGTAGAGAATGTATAAATGTCTGTTGAATGAGAACATTATTATTTGATACTATAGTGCAATCTCTTAGCAGGTCACCTTTACTCATTTTCACTTTTACTCATTTTCACCGGGTCTTCCTCCTTCATGCTGAACAGGTGAAGCATCTGGATCTCACCATCTGGGCCTGGTTGTTGGCCTTCGAATCTGCTTCAGGGTCCCGTCTTCGGCGATGAGACCTTCATCGATGAGACATTTCAAAGATGACGTTGTTTCCTGGACAGTAATGATTTCCACGGTTCTTTGATTTCCTGGAACACCCCGAAGATGCAGGAGACCTTGTAATTCCATGTGTCTCATCATTTCTGCAGACACACCTGGAGAGCAGAGCTTTCCCACTGAGCTTTAGACTTAGGTTTTAATTTTTTCAAGTTATTTGAAAGTCTAAATAAACTTCTCCCTGTGAGCTTCCCTTTCATCAACATCCACGACTCGCTTCTTAACACGAAGATGCTAATACTCAAAAATGATTATACGAATGAACAAATGAATTCGCTCTGCTTTTGGCTCCAGCACTGTATTTGATGTGAAAGCAACTGCATCCAATTCTTTTTCCACCTCAGTTGTGAAATTAAGGCACACATTTTATTTTATAGTTCTGCAGGGGAATGGGGAAATGGCTGGAGTAAATGGGAAACTGGATCAAGAAAAAGACATTAAAAAAAGACCATATACAGGGGAATGGGTGAGGGGATTTCTTTTAGTGTTTGCATCAGGCAGTTGGCGCTTAAAGGGCGGCACATAACAAGCCTATTTTTCAAGAAAAGTCTAGTTACCCAGACTTGTAAAGAGGCGACTGTGAAATCACTTTCGGTACTTTGAAGGAATTAAATTTGAGGTACCAGATGGTAACTGAGACTAGCATCGCTTCAATTAATATGTAGGGGGTAAAGCACATTTTATAGCAAAATATTTATATTCTACCATTTGTGTGTCATGTCAGTGGACCAATGCCTCAAGCTTTTAAAAATGAAGAGCTAGAAAGAGAATGGGAAAACAGACTGAGAGGCCATGTTTGCAAAAGACAAACCTGAGGAAGGACATCTCAAACACACCTATAACTACAAACCTAAAACTTGCTTAGAACTTAGCAACTAGAATACAAAGCATAACACGTACAGCAAAATGGGCAACAGGTCTGAACATATGTCACACCAAAATACGTGTAATGAGAACATGAATATGAACAGACACACACCATTAGATATGCTGAAGACCTACTTTGGAGTCAAACCAACAATAACATATCAGCACACTCCTAGGAGATTGGCCAAAATCTAAACTCCTGAAAATACCAAACAAGAAGACCTCCTAGAGGTCATGGAATGGTATGTGATCTTCTGCTGATAGGAAGCCAAAGTGGTACATCCCTTGGAGAATTCAGCACTTGGAGACTAGTGTGGTTATTTTGTTCAAAACTAGTGATGCTCTAGTTGCAGGAGCCAGTGGTGATGGTCTTTGCTATTTAATGACATTGATTGAAAACTTGAGTCTGATAACAAACCTACACGCAGGTATTGCAGAAGCTCATAATTGTCAAAACTTGGAAGAACACAAAAGGCCCTTCAATAGATGCATAAAGGTGAAGGCCATAGCTTTATATTGCAAGATATTTTGGGCATGAAAAGAAGGAGATTAAGCTATAAGGTAGAGTATCAACCTCTCCAAGGCATGAGCCTCCTTATTGGTTGTGTTATGCAGGCCACATATACACCACCAACAAAACGGACTCACCAGGTTGTACTTACATGTTTTTGTACATATGCATTCATACACATGCATATACATAACAATAATAATCAAAGAAAAGGAGATTATCAATTTTAGAGTGGAGGCACATAGTATGAGTTCAAGGGATGGTAGCTGGGAGTGGAGGGACAAGGGACAGTGATGTAACTATTTCAGTTATAAGCGTATTTTAGAAGTTTCTAAAAAAAAGAAGGTAGAATAATGTTAATAACTAATGTAAAGAGATGCACAATGCACAATTCTAATACATGGCATGTTGGATAAGGCAAAACTATTGAGGCAATTTAAAAACAAAAACAAAAACCTATCAGTGGTTGTCATAGGCTAGGATGAGGTATTCTCCATTGATAGAGCACAAAAGATTTTTAGGTGTAGGATAATATTCTGTATGACAATAAAATAGCTTTTAGACATTAGTACACCTGTCAAAAGTCATAGAAAAATCTGGGCTGGCAGTGTTGGTGCAATCCCAGCTCTTGGAAGGCTGATGCAGGAGGAGCTGAATTTGAAGTCTATCTTGACAAAGAACAAGTCTCAGGTCAGTACAAAACTCTTGGATAGACTTTGTCTCTAAAGCCCCCAGTCCCAAACCCAAACCTAAATAAAACCAGAATATTCAATATCAAGAATGAACCCTCATGAGGCTATGGATTTCTGGTAAGTTCATCGGTAGTAACAAAAGTGCTACAAAGTTCATTGATACTCAATATTGATTGATACTGACTGATTGATTGATGCTGGGTATTTGAGTGTAAGGGATATGCGGCAGCCCTATATTTTCTGAAAGTACTACAGAAAACAGACCACTCAAGATTAAGCTAGTAAGACATGAAGGTGCTTTCCACCAAGGTTGGCAGCGTAAGTCCAATCTCTTAGACTCACATGGTGAACGAAGAGAACGAACTCCTATGAGCTGTCGTGTGGAGGCACAGTACAAGCTATAGCACACATACATCCCACCCTCATCTCCGCAAAATGGATACATAAATCAAAAAGATTAAAGCAAAAAAAAAAATAGGAAAAGCGGAGCCAGGTGTGTAGGCTAGTGGTATATGGGACGCTTGCCCATCAAGTACAAGACTCTGGATTTGATCCCTAACATGGTCATTGCCCTCTTCAAGAAAATGAATAAATAAGTCAGAAGACCAACACACCAGAAAAGTGGTTATGGAAGTGATTTGTTATTAGGTTGAAAGTTGTCAGAATACGGATCTGGGGAGCCAGTTTGGTTCCCAGCACTCACATGAAGGCTCACAACTGCCTGTATATAACTCCAGCTCCAGGGGATGCAACATTCTCTTCTGGATGCCATGGGCACTCACACTCACTTGCACATGCACACAGACACAGACAGACAGACAACAGACAGACAGGATTTAATGATTGTGCCAATGTGATAGTGCACTCCTTTAATCCCAGCACTCAGGAGGCAGTCAGGAGGATTTTTGTTAGTTTGAGGCCAACCTGGTTTGCATAGCAAGTTCCATGCCAGTCAAGCCTACATAGTGAGATTTTGTTTCAAATAAAATAAAATAAGCATTTTTCTCTTCATTTAATTTTTTTTTGAGGAAACACTTCTATGGTTTGTTCTCATTTATTAAGAAAACAAGTGTGTTTGGTCATGGACTTTCTACTGTGTTTGGTTATATTTCTTGCTTCTGTTTTACTTGTCTTTTTTGTTTTTTAACCTCTCTGCATTTATCAAGTCTTTACCTCACCTTACCCTTTCCCTAAGTAATTTGTTTCTCTCAATATATTTAAATTGTGTGTCAGGTACATTCCTATTTTATTTTTATTCATCTGTCTATCTATCTATCTATCTATCTATCTATCTATCTATCTATCTATCTATCTATTTTGGAGACAGGGTTTATAGATCTGTGTAGTCTTGACTGTGTCTGAATTAGCTCTGTAAACCAGGCTGACCTCAAACTCAGAGATCTGCCTCCTGAGTTCTGAGATTAAACGTATGTGCACCACCGCCTGGCTCTTATTTTATTTTATTATTTATTTATTTATTTATTATTTATTTTTTTTGTTTTTTAAGACAGAGCTTCTCTGTGTTATAGTCCTGGATGACCTGGATCTCACTCTATAGATCAGGCTGGCCTGGAACTCACAGAGATCCACATGCCTCTGCCTCCTGAGTGCTAGGATTAAAAGCATGCACCACCATCCCTGGCTATGTTACTATTTTTTAATATAAAAATTTTGAAAATTTTATACATAGTACATTTTCATCCTTTCTATTCCTCACTCTTCTGCTTTAATTTCTCTTGTGCCCTCATTCTCTCACAAATTTATGACATTTTCTTGTTTGATATATATATATATATATATATATATATACATATATATATATCTAAATAGTAATATTTAGTATTTTTATATACTTACATATTACAATTACTAAATAGTACTAAGTAGTACTATTATATATACATAATTAAAGAAGTTAATATCATGTATATTTGAGTTCATTTAATATTGCTCATATGTATATGTCATATGTACATATTTTTTTTCTCATATGTATATATATATAGAGAGATTGAGCACTTGGTATTGGATAATCTATCAAGGGACTCATGCCTGGAGAAGACTTGTTCTCCCGCTCTCAACATTAATTACCCCACCCCATTAATCTCAGACTGAGGGTCCATGAAATTTCCTCTGTCCACTTTGGCATGTCTACTGGTGTGATCATTGTTCAAGTCTTGTTTACATAACCATATTGTGGAGATTTCGTTAGCGCTGCTTCCCTGTTATGTCTAGAAGACACAATTTAGCAGCAGTTATCTTGGTCCTTTGGCTCTTACAATTTTTCTCTCCCCTTTTCTATGATTTTTCCATGAGACTTCATTGTATTGGTTGTGTTGTGAATGTATCAATTGCCATTGAATACTCCACTATCAGTTGTCGTTGGCATTTTGGCTAGTTGTGGTTTTTTTTGTATTACTCTACTTCAAAAGCCAGCATCTTTGCTGAAGCATGAGAGCTACACTAACCTGTGGATAAAGGGATAGGTATTTAGAATGAAGCTGGGAATTACATGGGCTAGGGAGAACAGCGGTAGTGAATATCCCTTTAGGTCCATGACCTTATCAGCCAGTGGTAATTGGCTAGGTTTACCATACTAAGCATAATTCTTCCTAATTGGCTAAGTTTACCATACAATGCATAACTTTCTCCCTGAGTTGTTCTTAAATCCTATTAGCTAACTGTTGGCAACTGCCAAGATATAGTGCCACCATTGTACCCTGTTGTATATCTGTCATGCTTGTCATTGTCATAGTTCAAGGCTTTAAGTGCTGGGTAGGATTATTGACTACCTTTCTCCCTTGGCAGTGATTGGATTTCTTTTAGAATAGATATTTTTCAGGTATGTGTGTGTGTATTTCATTTGATTATGACATATTTTTTGGAATAATTTAGCATTTCAATTGGATTTTTCCTCCATTTTTTAAGGAAGAAATATTTATTTATTTATTTATTTACTTATTTATTTTAATTTTATGGGTTTAAATGTTTAGTCTACGTGCATGACATGCACCATGTCGGTGCCTAGTACTTGCAGAGATTAGAAGACAGTGCCAGTTTTCCTGAAATTAGAGTTAAAAGTAGCTGTTAACGTTCATATGGATGCTAGAAACTGAACCTGGTTCCTCTTCAAAAACTACTAGTTTTCTTAAACCTTGAGCCTTCTCTTTATCCCTGTGTTCCATCCTTCCACCCCCGCCCCAAACTTAGGAAGTATCTCAGTAAAGAATGAATGCATGTGTTGAGTGATATAGTTCATCCTGACACTTTTCTGTATTTTTGATCCAGATCCTGAGTGTATTTTTTTGGTCTTACTACTTGCCCCTACTTACTTATGACCCAGAAGAAGATATGATCCTTTTGAACAAAAATCATAGCTGCAGGGTTTTGCTATGACCCCTCTGCGAGCAACTCATCTCACTCCAGATAAAATACAAAGTTCTAACTGAAGGGTGTTGTGTCTCATGACTGTAACCCAAGAACTTGAGAGGCAGACACAGGAAGATCAGGGATGCTAAACCAGCACTAACTCCACAGTGAGACTGAGATCATCCAGATAGCCAAGAGAAAAGAAAGAAAGCAAAAACAATAAAACCAAGACTATCCAAAGTCCTCGTAGCAGTCTCTATACCATAGGATGGATTCAACTCAGCTCCCTAGAAACACCCTCGCTGACGATGTTTATGCAGCAATATAGCACCTTTTTGCCTTGTGGTTTTATTTATAGCACCTATAACCTGCTCCCCAACATACTAGAACCCCCTCTAGAAGGTGAACACTATGAGAACAGGAACTATGTATCATTATAAAAAAAATACCACCTTTTTGATACAAATCATATGTCAGAATTCACAGAGTTAAATACACTGTGCAGTGAATTATAGTATGTTTACAGAACTGTTTCGCTATGGCTACAGTCTAACTTTTTAATTCTGTCATTGTGTACAAGAGACGTTCTGCCAAGAGGGTAACACAGGACAATCTCGAGTTAGAGGACTGCCTGGGTTACACAGCGAGACAATGTCTATTCTCTCTCTCTCTCTCTCTTTCTCTCTCTCTCTCTCTCTCTCTCTCTCTCTCTCACACACACACACACACACACACACACACACACACACACACGCACACACACACACACACACACATACATGAGGGGGGCAGAGGAGACAGAGAAAGAGAGAGAGAGACAGAGAGAAAGTCAGAGAGAAACAGAGAGAGACAGGGACAGAGAGAAACAGAGAGACAGAAAAAAGACAGAGACACAGAGACAGAGAGAAGCCCTTCTTTTTCGCCATCACCTCTCATGTCCCTGTTCTCTCTAGCCTTTGGCAACATTCATCTTTGTATCTGTTTATTCTTGCCATCACTTACACATCTACTGTAAGTGGAATAACACTGCGTGGGGTCCTTTGTCACCTTCCATATATTGTTATGCTTCAGGGTTCATCTATACTATAGTGTGCATTGATATTTTGTCACCTAGTAATATCCCATAATAGCTTATGCCATACTTTGTTTATTAACCACTTTATAGGCTCTGCATTGGTTTCCTTTCTCTTGGCTATTATGAATAATATTGCCATGAACATTTATATGCAAGTCACTGTACAGGTGATTCTTTTCAATTCTCACAGGTAGACATATAGGTGTGCAATTTCTGGATTATATAGTCATCCTATTCTTGATCATTTGAGAAACCAAAATGTCATTTTTCACAGTGGTTATAAGAATTTATGTTCCCAGTCTGGAGTATAGCTAAGTGGTAGACTGTTTGTCTACCATGCATGTGACCCTGAGGTGACTCCCATGATAATACATTTCTTTTATTTCTCAGTAACAGGATGACTGAGGGTTCCAGTTTCTCTACAACTCTAGCAGCATTTAAAAAATATCTAGCAATCCTAAAACCCTCCTGATGTGAAATAGTGGTATTTCACTGTGGAATGGTTTCTCATTACCCTGCTAAATAAGCAGGCAAAATATCTTTGCTTGTGCATATTGGCCATTTGTATTTGTTTTCTGGAGAAGTTCCTATTCCAATCTTTTCCTGACTTTTGCCTTAGGTCAACTATCTATCTATTATTCATTTGCAGGAGGTCTTTATACATTCTAGGCATGTCAGTTCTCAGGTCTGTGATTTACATAATTTTTCTCCCTTTGTTTTTCTTTTTGAGGTCAGGTTTTATCTATGGTTGGTTCTGATTCCTAGAACTTGCTATATAGACCAGGCTGCCCTTCAGTTCACAGAGAACCACCTGCCCCTGACTCCTGAGTACTGGAATTAGAGGCTTATCACCCTTTCTCCTTTCTTCCCTTCCCTTCCTTTCTCTTCCCTTTCCTTCCCTTTTCTCCCTTCCTTTCTGTCTTTCCCTTTTTCTCTCTTTTTTCTCCTTCTTCCTGTTCCTCCTCCTCGTCTTCTTTGTTTGTATTTTGAGGTAGAAATTCTCCATGTAGCCCTGGCTGTCCTGGAACTCGATATGTAGACCAGGCTGGCCTTGAACTCACAGAGATCCATCTGCCTCTGCCTCCCAAATGCTGGGATTAAAGACATGCATCATCACTACCTGGCTCTTTACATTTTGTGGAACACTTCACATATTACACCTCTGTTGTATACATGTTTTTAAAATTTGAGTGTATACAGTATTATTTTTCTTTTCTTTGTGTTGCCTCTGATTTTTATATATATATATACACACACACACAAATACACACACACAAGTATATATGAAATACAGAGACAAACAGACACAGACACACACACACACACACACACACACACACACACACACACACACCTGAAACCATTAACTAATCCAGGATCAAAAAGTTTTACATCTATGTTTTCTACCAAGTTTCATACTTTAGCCTTAGATTTGGGTTTGTTTGTTTATGTTGTTTGTTTTCAGATGCAATGCCTCTGTATCCTTGGCTCATCCCAAACTATTGGACTCTGGTTTTCTCTACACTTTGCAGTACTTGAAATTATAAGCATGCACCACCATGGCTGTCTCTCTGGTCTGCTTCAAATAGATTTGCGTGTGATATGAAGTGAGCTAGCATTCAGTCTTACTTTTTGCATGTGCACATCTAACTATCGAGTACTGAATTGGACAGTGCTGAAAAGACTGCTCTTTCCTGGCAGAATAATTCAGGTGCTTTGTTGGAAATAACTGGCTTTAACTGTGAGGGTTAGCCTCTTCAGCACCTCTACCCATATGCCCATGCATGCCCCATCCTGTTTTTTGTTTTTAATATTTATTTATGTGTATTAGTGAGTCTTGGTGTATGTTTATGTATAGTACCTGAGGGCAGGTACCTGCAGAGGCCTGAAGAGGGAGGGCATCAGATTGCCTAAAACTATAGGTGGTTGTTATATACCCATTGTAGGTGCTGGAACCTGAACTGGAGTCCCTTGTAAGAGCCACACATGCTCATGACTGCTGAGACATTTCTCCAGACTTTTCATCTTGTCTTGATGGCTGAAGCTTTGCAGTAGCTTTTGACATTGAGAAGTAGAAATCTTCCTGCTTTGTTCTCATTAAAGATTATTTTTGCTGTCCTAAAGTCTCTTGAGTTTCCATATGAATTTCATGACTTGCTTGTCAATTTCTTCAAGACGTCGGCTGAGATTTTCCTGGGGTGTATAGCTTACTTTAATAACTTCAGATCTAAGCAGGTGTTTGTTGAATAAATGAATTTAAGCAAAGACATAAGTGAAGGTCACACCTGGAAATAAAGGTGGGGATTAAGAATGGATCTTGACTGATCTTTTTTGAGAACTCAATTGTTTTTGTGAAAAGTGTCTTAGATTTATAGTAAGTTAGATTAAAGTTTTTTTCAATGGAATTTTGTCCTAAGAATCTCATGGATAACTATAACAGGGTCATCTTCACAGCACTCAGAGTTACCTAGGAGACAGACCTGTAGGTAAGTTTGTGAAGGATTTTCTAGATTAGCTTAGTTGAGGTGGGACAATCAATCTTTGATATGCTCAGCATCTTTCTAAGGACCAGGATTTTGTATGAAGAAAAAGAAGAAAGCAAGTTGAGTGCTTCCATTCATTTCTTTCTCTGTGCTTCCTGTGATCAGCTACCCACGTTTCTGTTGCCATGCTACTTTCTCCTCATGATGAACTGTATCCCCTGGAACCGTAAGCCATAATAAACTTGTTCTCCCTTAAGTTGCAAAACCAGATCATTCTAAAATAGTACTGCAGTTATGTTCTCTGCCTGGGTTGCTCAGATGATGTCGAGGTGCTGTCTTGGCTTGGTTAGGACTCAACAATTGTTGAAGATCTCTTCTTTAATTTAGAACATAGCATATAGACAAGCAATAGTTGAATCAGGTACTATTATCTATATCACCTTTCAGATGGAAATTTGTGTAAGAATGAACGAATCCTTCTTCCACAGGAATCAGAGTGTGGAGATTGTTACATTTTTCATCAATTAAGTAATTAATTGTGTGCATGTTGTTTGGAGGTCTACATACCTGTGTGCCAGATGAGAATGTCGGATGCCCTGCTTGCTCTGTTGCTCTCTGCTTTATTCCCTTGAGACAGGCTCTTTCACTGAACCTAGAACTAGGCTGGTAGCCAGTAATTCACAGTGATCCTCCTGTGTCAGTCCTTTTCCTTCACTCAGGGCTGGGGTTACTTGTCTATGTGATCACGTCTGCCATTTTTCCATATTTTCTGGGGATTCACACTTGGGACCCCATGCTTGTGCAGCAGATGCTCTGACCTGAGCCATCTCCCAGTCCCTAGATTTCTATTTTATCTAATAGCTTGTGTTATATTAAGGCAAACTGGAAACGGGTCAATATCTAGAGCACATTTGGTCGATTCACTCTCGTTTCATTGGGTCTGAAGCTCCCCATTCAACATATCTTAGGAAGGAGAAAGAGGCAGTTAGTGGAATAAACAAGTACTTAAACTCCAAGCTGACATCCTTTGGGTTCAAGGCTCAACTCTGTTTCCTGACTCTGTAGGCTTTGTGATCACCTTGAGTGCAGGGATATGTGATTTACAGTTTTCTGTACATTCTCTGTGTAAAGTGTCTAGAATTGTTAAAGCACTATATTTTTGTCTTAAGTAAAACAAGGAAAATCTAATAAAAACCTGGAACTAAATGTGTCTTGCCATTATGCAAATGCTCAATTCTCTAACTTGATCTAGTTACTCTGTCTTTTTTCAGGCTCATCCAGTACCACCTTGTAGCCATATTTCCAATACTGATGCCAAAGAAAAATAGCTTATCAAATACTCAAGGCTCAATAAAACCTGAATAAAAATGTTTACTTACTTCACAGTACATATTTCCAACTTCTGGCTCTGGTGAGGGTTAACTTGGCTGCCTGACACTTGCGTAGGATAGCATCATGGCAGAATTTCATGTAACATATATATGTACACACACACACACACACACACACACACACACACACGGATATGGAGCAGGTTTGCTCTTTTATAACAACTTTATTCCCAAAGAACAACTAGAGTTCCTTTTAACTTACATTAATCCCTTCCAAAGTAACACTCCTAGTACCTAATGATGCCCCTCTATATCCCGTATCTTAAAGGTCTTAACACATTGTTAATATCCCCACACTGGGGACCAATCTTCCAGTCCATGAACCCTCTGTAAGGGGCTCCTCAGAGTCAGTACAGAACACACCCAGACACCAAGTTCTCAGCACAAAGGAGATTTATAACCCCAGAGGGCCAAGCAAAAGGCAGGGCTGCCTCTGGGTTAGGCAAAGGCAGGCAACAGGTGTTTTTGCAGGAGTGAGTTTTTAGGAGAAAAGTGGGGGAGGTCTGTATTAGGATGAGTTGGTAAGTCCGGATTGAACTGCGGGATCTCGGTGTTTCCACAGTGATCAGTCTCTGGACTGAGTCATCGGTCAAATAAGGACGTGGACCTTGGAGGAGAGCTTTAGGAATGTAATCTGACGGTTTATCGGGGGAGAGGGAAAAGGCAAAACCTGTGGGAGCCGGCTTTGCCATGCTCGGGCCTGTTAAAGAAACTTTTGCCTTTCAACTAAGCAATATCAAAAGTACTAAATACATTACTGTCGAAAATTTGGCAGAACAGTGATAGTATATATCACTTAGAATACGTCTATGTGCAAGAAAGACTTATAAGTAACCACAATTTGGTGTGTCTCAGTTTGGTACCATTTACTTTGAAAAAAGAGACCACCACCACCAACATCAATAATAACAACAGCAACAAAATTCAGGAGCTTGGGACTCAAGAGCTAAGGGTCTTACAAAGGACTAGGGTTCAGTACTCATGCCCACATGACAGCTTCCATCCATCAGACTATAATTCCATTTCCAGGGGATCAAATAACCCTCTTCTGGTTTCCCTGGGCATTAGGCAAGCATCTGGTACACATACATTCACACAGGCAAAGAACACTCATACATTTAAAGTTAAATTAAAAAAAAAACCCTAATATCAGGAGCTCTTTGCTTTGGTCGCAGTTTAGAGACTGGTGAATCAGGCAGCTCAATGAGCTACAGCTGACAGCAAGTACTCGAGGAACATGAAGTGCTAAAAAGTTCTCAGTCCAGTAACCAGAAGCATTTGATCTTTTATTACAGAATATGGTTGCTGTAAAAAGAAGTGAAATGTCCTAAGTATTCAGGGTTGAATGACCACCAAGGCTTTCTATTTTCCCTGTTCAAACAGCCTTAACTTTATGTTGTGTATAATAATCTCTTAGCACTTTCAGGCTTTATAAAGAAAACGTGTATTTTTTTTTCCTTACCGTGTGAAAATGGTCCCTTTAAAGTGTATATTTCAACAGAATGAACTTCTCTTCACATCATAGCTCTTTTTTATTAGCAATTATTATTTTTTTTATTTTAGATTGGTCTTCTGTTTTGCCTAGGTAAAACAAGTCAGGCAAAAGTAGCCTACAGGAATTTTTTGAAAAAACAGAAAATGTGGTTTTCTCCCAAACTCTGATTCTCATTGACAGATGCCCTGAAACCAGATACTGTGGGCTCCCAGAGCACCCTTGGGATCAGTGTTTAGCCATGCCTTGGATACAGTCCCACTGAGCTAGAACAACAGCTCCATAATTCAGCAGGGTGAGTCCATCCCACCCCCTTTATTAGCACAGTGTAGAGGTTAAATAGCAGCTTCTCCTCCTCATCATTAGATTACTTCAGGACATTTCCTTAGACTCTCACAGAATCAAGGGCACCGAGTTATAAAAACAAAACTTCCTCAGAAGTAAGTCTTTCTTAGAGAGAATGTTCTAGGAGGAAAGCTGACTGGGTCAGGATAGCATTGATTTACATTCAAGAAAAATTAGTTCCAGTTTTATTTTCAAATATCTTGGAATCTGCTCATTTGAGAGAAAAACTTGCTTTCTAGAAAGTAACTTAATGCTTTGAATAGTATTTCCATTTGCTATGTTATGGATAACTGGGAAAATATATATTTAGTTATCAGTGAGTCCCAGTAAAATGTGTCTTTTTTAATGTCTTTGGCTATATAGAGAAAAATACAGTCAGAGCTGTGATTGCTGTTGTATTATTGAGTTGAACTGGGCTTGAAGTTCATGTTGGGAAATGATATGTATTTGATTATTTCTTTTTTTAAATTTTTGATGAAATTGACTCTAAGGAGGTAGGAAGTTATTGGAGAAATATAGAGCAGAGAATGTGCTTTTTGTCTTTAGCCCCAGAGAAACTGATCCCAGCATGGCTAATCTTTCACTAGGAACCTGTCCCCTGACTAGGGAACTTGGCAACATGTTTATATGTCTTATCTACCAGAGTAGATCCAACACACCAATTTACACAGTGAGTGCGGAACCTGGGAAAAGTTTAGCCTGAGTACAGATCTGCCCATGAGTCTTTGCGCAGAGTGGCTTCCTCTCACCTCTGAGACCTTATTTCCTAAATGGTGTTTAGGAAAGGCACAGTGAGAACCAATGCCTTAGCCCAGTACACTTGAGAGGGAGACAGAAGGGCATTCTTAACACTGACAGGAGTAATATGACAAGCCTGGATATGGGGACAATTGTATTTGAAAGGCTTATAGCTATGAGGTCTAGTGTTAGTAGGAAATGAATGGCTTACTTTATGTGATATTTTCAAAATCTCTCCCCCAGAACAGGATTGATCCCAGAGACTCTGACATGATTGGCAAGTGCTCCAGCACTGGGATATGTCACCAGCATTTTAGAATGAATCTGAAATCCAGGTTACTATGCAACCTGGTCTCCATCCTCTAAGTGGAGTGGAGGTGCGAATCTTTAGGAATAAGACTCTTCTGACTGTTTTAATCACCGGTCTGTGGCTGTCATGAAACACCATGACCGAGCCTTCAACTGAGGGTATGTGTACTTTCCATGTAAGCAACCTTAATCTTAGTTTCAGAAGGTTATCCCATGACCATCATGGCAGGGAGCATGACAGAAGGCTTGGCCCTGGAGAAATAGCTAAGAGCCAACAACACAAAGCACAGACAGGAGACAGAAAGAAAGTGAGGCAAGGTATGGACTGGACTTCTGATAGCTCCAAGCTTACTCCCAGAAACATACCTCCTTCAACAAGACCATAACTCTCATTCCTTCTCAATCTACCAACTGGGTAACCCATCATTCAAGTTCATTAGTCTATAGGGGCCATTCTCATCCAAGTCACCACAGTCACACTCTAGACTGACAGATGGACAGACCAACTCAGGTGCCCATTCTCATATGTGTATGTATATATAGGCTGAACTGCATAAAGAGCTAAAGTTACCTTTGGGGAGGGGGGTTCAGTTTGCAGGTGACAGTGACAAGCAAAATTACATGTTAGTCCAATACTTTATGGAAGGCAAGATTGCTAATTGCACTATAAAACCACCCACCAATAGAATAAACCCTTGATTTTTTTTATGTCAGAGTCTTGATTTTTATGGCCTTCCAACTACCCACTTTCTCAAGTGATAAATACTAAGACAGTTTCAAATCCATAAGGGTCAGAGCCAACCTCTTTATTTGGGCAAGAAGCCATCTCCTTACATTGCATTTAAAATAAGTCAAGTGAAGCTCTGGCTGATTTAGAAGTGTCTCAGGAGATGTGTGAATTTGAACAAGACATCTCTGATTCCATTCTGCATCTCTGTCATCTATTTAGATGCCACACACAAACAGAGTCTGTCTTGTCCCATGCAGCCCTTCCCTGGCTCTAGGAATATGCGACAGCACTTGTGTTTAATATGCAGGCTTAGTAGAAGGACAAATTTGATGCAGTTCGACTTTCATAACCTCCAGTTTACAGTTGAACACTGTGGCTTTTTAGAGCTGACAAGGAAATCAGATTGGATGGCCCAGGGCATACAGCTTCACAATGTGTGTAATCCTGGCTTTGCAACTGAGGAAAATCAATGAGGGGAGCATTGATCTCCTTGCAAACTCAGTTAGCTCAGAAACTCTCTGCCAGCGATTTGGGTATTCAAGTCACTTGGTGGCACAATATGTTTCCAAACCCAGTTCTTATGGGGTAGCAGCCTTCTAGATTCACCTCACTCCTTTTACACACGTATAACCCTGTCTGCTGGATGGAAATAGGACTTAGCGCACCCACAACTCAGTTTATTTGCTCAAGGCTAAGCTGAAATAGCCTGCGTATCAATGACATTGCACTGTGTCACAGTGCAGAATAATGGGAGTCTGAGTCACTTCAGGATAATACTGCCTTCAGCTAGATGAATTTGATCTGGGTTCTTTGGCCAATTTGTTCTTGATTTTATTCTTTAATCAAGGAAGCAAAGGTGATCAAGAAACCACCCGAAAGCCCTGCAACAGATAAACACTTCAGGGAGGATGCACACTAAAATGAAAAATATTACATAGCCAAATATAGGATGTATAAAAATATGTATTGCAATATTTCATGCTTGTTAGTGGAAATATTTTTACAACATGTCTCCCAAGTGCAGAAAATAAATCAAGCCTTTAAAAAGAGACTGCAGATGATTCATTTAGTGCTGTCATAATATGGTGTTTTCTTTAATGAAAATTTATATCATTTTTTCCTGGACTCGGTGGAATAAATTTATACTGAAAGGTGGGAGAGAGTGATAAGTTCAGGATGAAACGCAACCAACACTTGACAATCCAGGGATGGACTGGCACCCGTTTTGTTTTTGTTTTTGTTCTTGTTTTTGTTCTTGTTTTTGTTTTCCAGGAGGTTTCATATTCAAGCCATCGTTAATGACATAGAAATAGAACTGGTGGCCTTTGGCAGAGACACAGCACATTCAGATGAGCCTCATGACACCAGAGCCACAAGGGGTCACATTCAGATAATGGACTGGTGCTGATGCAAGCTCAGCCATGAATGGCTTCAGGAGGAGTGAGCTGGAGCTAACAGCTATGTAGTTCAGTGATGCTCCTCACAGAGGAGGGTATGAGGAAGGACCCCAGAAGCCATATAAAAAGCCTAGGGTAGCAGCAGGCTTCTGTAACTCTAGTAGGAGTGGCGGATGGGCAGTGGAGATAGGAGAATCCTAGAAGTTCCTTGGCTGGTCATCCTAGCCAAACCTATAAACTTCTAGAGAGACCTAGTCTCAATAAATAAAGGTGGGAGGGGCTGAAGATTTGGCCCGGCAGTTAAGAGCATGAACCCAGAGGAGCTGGGTTCAATTCCTAGCACCTGCATTAGTCATCTCACAAGCACTTGTAACTCTGGCTCTAGGGGAATCTGACACTAGTGACTTTTGCAGGCACTTATGTGCACATGCCCTTGAGCACATCACACACACACACACACACACACACACACACAGTCTTAAAACTAATAAAAATAAAGCAAAAAAAAAAGATGGAGATATGTTAAGAAAAGATACAAACCTAAGACAAAAACTTTGGATCTCCATACTCATCTGCATACTTACATAAACACCACACACATATCACACATACCACATACAATCATGCACACAGACTTATACACAGATACATATATCATATATACACAAACAATGAATGTATAGCTCTGCATATGTATGTGTGCTGTTTGTGTGATTTTTAGTCCTAGAATATGAAGCAACAGCCCAAAATAAACAAAGAGTGAAAACACTAGTTAGGACTAAAGAGAAGCTGGGCCTGGTGGTACAGGTCTGTAAACTTGGGAGACTGAGGTGGGAGAATCACAAGTCCAATGTCTATCTGGGCTACTGTGTGAGCTCAATACCAGCCGGGGTGATTTAAGGAGAGTCCGTCTCAAAATAAAAAATAAAAATAGGGCTGATCAGTATTCAAGTGCTCATTTAATATGCCCTTAAAATTATAATTATGGGAAGAGGGTGACTTTTTAATGGGTTGAAGTGAAAAGTATGATGTTTGACTTTACTTGGAACACCAAACAAGATCTTAAATTACTCAGTACTGTATCACCCAAGGTTAAAGTGGAAGAAAAGAGGTCCAGTAATTTGAACATGGGACATTAACTATTAAGAATGCTAATTACAGAAGGAGCAGGACTTACATGTGGGTAGGCAGAATAGAAAAATATTCTAAGGAAGTGTGTGTGGTGGTGTGTGGTGGGAATCTTAGCACTTAGAGATGGGGAATCAGGGGAGAAGGCTTATGAGGTTAATGATAGCCTTGGCTACATTATGAGACCCTGTTTGTTGTTGTTGTTTAAATCAAAGCATTCTCTCTTTAAGAAGTAGCAATAGCACATATAAAAGGCTGGGTGTGTGGGTCAGTAGTAAACCCCTTGCTGACCATGCATTTCGCCCTCCATTTGATACCAGAACCATATTTAAAAAAAAGAAAAAAAGGAAGCAAGGAAGGAAAGAAGGAAGGAAGGAAGGAAGGAAGGAAGGAAGAAAGAAAGAAAGAAAGAAAGAAAGAAAGAAAGAAAGAAAGAAAGAAAGAAAGAAAGAAAGAAAGAAAGAGAAGGAAAGAAAGAAAGAAGTTGAAGATGTCATGCCTGATAGTCATTGTCACTAAAACTAGTTGAGAAACTAAGGAAGATTCCCGGATGCGACACGGCTTTAAGTTGCTGATTCAGGGAAAGCTGCCTCACTGGGGATACTTGTGTGTAAAATCTCCAGACGGGAGTTCTGGGAAGCTGCCACAGGAGCTTTGCCTTGATGATCTGTCATCGCAGGGGCGGGAGAAGGCACTTCTGCTGCAGTTGATAAAGACTGGAGAAAACGGTATGCTCAGAAGCAGCAAGGACTCCTGAACTGGGACCTGGAGCCACTCTCCTGCTGTGTACCAGTGCCTTCTCCAAGGGTAGTCATCATCATTTTTTTTTTATGAGAGGGAAATAAAGGGCTCAGATCCATTTTCAATGAGTAGATAAAAAGGCTGAAGTTGAAAGGCCAGTTCATTAGCTGACCCAAGTATAAATTTAGAAACCATTATAATTCTTGAGTTGAGACTTTGAACGATTGAGTTATGCTTTGTGTTCATGCACATGCATACTCTCTTGTGTGTGTGGTGTATGTGTCTGTATGGTGTGTGTGTGTGTGTGTGTGTGTGTGTGTGTGTGTCTGTCTGTATGGTATATGTGTATGTGTGTGTGTATCTGTCTGTCTGTCTGTATGGTATATGTGTGTGTGTGTGTATGTGTCTGTATGGTGTGTGCGTATGTGTGTGTGTGTGTGTATGTGTCTGTATGGTGTGTGCGTATGTGTGTGTGTATGTATGTGTATGTGTGTGTGTCTGTATGGTATGTGTGTGTATGTGTGTGTGCATGTGTGTGTGTGCATGTATGTGTGTATGTGTGTGTATGTGTCTGTATGGTGTGTGTATGTGTGTGTGTATGTATGTGTGTCTGTATGGTGTGTGTGTCTGTGTGTGTTGGGGTCCATTTAAACTTCTGTAAGATCTTCATGGGAAACTACTTAGAACAATTTAAGTATCCCCTGTGTGAGAATCACACATGTGATTTTAAAAGTCTAGATCAGCCCAAGATGGTAGTATATGCCTATCATGCTGACCTTCTTTGGGAGGTTGAGTCAAGATACCATCAAGGGAAGCCTGAGTTACATAGTGAGTTCCTGTCTCAAATCAGAACAGTAAAATAATTGTCATAAATCATATCTTAGAATACATGACTGTTCTGCCATTCAGAGAGGGAAACCACGTGGCACTGTAAAATTCAACTTAACCAGTGGATAATTGTCACTAGCTTCCTGAATGCCTAGGTTCAAATTCTAGGCCACCCACATGTTGTAAAATCCTGGGCAGTTCATCTCCCACCTAGAACTTCACTTGTTTTCTACTTCATGAGACCATTGTGCAAACTGAATCACCTAACATGGTAAAACATTTCCACTCTTTCATGGAACACGCTCAGAGCAGGAGACGTTAGCTATTAATGGTCTTTCAATTGTCATTTGCACACTTTATTATAAACACATAATTACTACTTCTCAAAGGACTCACTTTCTCTCAGTGTAAGGAAAACAGGGCACACAAAGAGACAATTACAGAATAAAACCTTTTTTTCCCCTCAAGATCTTTCCTTTTGCTGTTTTTTGTTTTGTTTTGTTTATTTTTGTTTTGTTTTGTTTCAGCCTCATGGTCTACATTGTTGTTTTCTGGGATGCTGTGCTCAGATGGTACCCTCTTAGAGGCCTCTTTTGTCCCCTCTGTGTAAGGTTAATGCTGACTTTTGTTGTGTGGCCTGTGGCCTTAGCTTTTCTTCTCTTGTCCGAAGCACATTCCGAGGTTCTTATTTATCTTCAGATTCGCCTCTGTCTCCTCCACCATAGCATAAACTGTATTTGTCATCTGAGTTCCTTGGCACGTAGAGGACAGCTAATTGTAAGAGCACGGCAGCACACTATGTTGAGGACACACTATTTATATATGCAATGTTGAGGACACACTGTGTACACATGACAATGTCATAGAGGACCTTGAAATGGAAAGGGAAATATGGGCACACATCCCAGAATTATATCATTCACGGACACATTTATTTTTTAATCAGTGGAAAAGCTTTTTTCCCCTCAGGACATTGGTACTCGTGTTACTAGAACACTGAGTGGATATCTAAAAATATTAGCACCTATACATATGAATGGAGAGTTGGAACTCCTTCAGCAATCCTTGTGACTCACTGAAAATGGTCTGAAACTGAGCAGTTAATGACCTCTCTTCTTCTTTCTTACCCAATTCACTGTGGTGCATCTGATCAGATCCAGGGTAATCACAGACTTCAAAAGAGGTTAGGGTCAGCTCTGCAGGGCACAGAGAAAGGACAGGGAAAGCACTGTGAGCACAAAGACCATCAAATCTGAATACACATCTCTCTGACTGAACCCACAAAGCCAGAGAATTGTGACAGTGATTAGTTTTGGCTTAGGATGGCTCTGGTCAGGCAAGCATTTAAATGTCCAGAGCTTGTTTTGCTTGCAGCAAAGACTAAGAAAGTGAAACCACACTGCACACATGCACCTTTCCCCCAGGAGTGTCTAAGCGCAACTGTTCAAACTTCCAGTTATCAGGATGATTTGGAGCAGGGAACATGGAGCTTGTGTAGTTGCTTTCAGTGAGCGCCTTGTCTGTAGTAGTTTGATGTTCAATCACTATCCAATCACACTGATGGTAACTTAAACTTAAACCTGAATTTGAGACCATACCTTTCTCAGTGCTTTTCAGACAGAAATTGGGATAATAGGTGTATGCTAATACAGTAAGTAATCCACCCCCACCCTTAAGAACCAACCTTAAAGAAAGTAATACAAATCATCTGCAGTTAGTACAGCAATCTTGGCTCAACTAAGTTGACAAGTCTAGCATAGAATGGGGCAGGATCTGAGCATGAATGGAACCCTCAAAGGATTCAGTGGACAGGCAGAGGGGGGAGTGGAAGGAGAGAGAAGGAGGGAGAGGGAGGGGGAGAGGGAGAGGGAAAGGGAGAGGGAGAGGGAGGGAGGGAGGAGGAGGAGAGGGAGAGGGAAAGGAAAGGGGGAGAGGGAGAGGGAAAGGGGGAGGGAGGGAGGGAGGGACGGAGAGAGGGAGGAGGAGAGGGAGAGGGGAGAGGGAAAGGGGGAGAGGGAGAGGGGGAGAGAATGAGAGAGAGACTTTAACCTGTAGTCACTGCTGAAGAATACCTACCTGAACTACCATCTTGCCTTCAAGGCTATATTTAGAGTTTCCAGAAGTCATAACATCCCATGCTGTAAAGTCTATTTTTACAATAAGGTTTTATAATAATGGAAACATGGTATCAGGCTCCCCGAAAAATTTTTAAACGTGAGATGTAACATTTCCAATTATACCCACAATGCAACTTGCAGGAACTCTCTACGACTTACCTTGTATGACTGAATGTTTACACTAATTGTAATTCCCCTGCTCTTTCAGGAATAAAATTGCTGGGAGGCATTGTTCAAAACCAGTTCCAGCAACATTTTTTGTTTGTCACAGAAAGACAGTAGACTCTACGGTGAGGCTGGAGATTTGAGTGAATTGTTGGCCATCTCCTGTCAATGTCTAACAGTGTAGGGAGAATGAGTCAGTGGTTAGGGGTATTTGGCTGAGTTTAAAACTAACAAATTCTTCAGAGACCTTGGACCTTGGTTGTATTAGCGGCACATCTTACAAGAAAAAATACTTTGATTTGACAGGTAAGTTTTCTAGGAAAAAAGAAATTCCTCAAGAGTCCCAAAATGTTTATCTTGACTTTCCCTCACAGACAATGTCAAAAGTCAACAACTTTATATCAACTAAAACATGGGGCTATTCTCATTGTAGAAAGATAAAATTTGTCAGTAGGAAAACATATATATCCCATTCGCATCTGTGCTGGAGAGTGAACCCAGGGCCCAGTACATGCCAGCTACTCTATCGCTGACTACCTCCCACATATGAATACTTTTTTTTATACAAACTGATATTTATCTGTAGTAAGAGCACTGCTCCCCCTGACCCAGACATGCATATACACAGGCAGTATACTTTGATCACCCACAGTGATTTTGAGCAACTTACAAAGTATAGAGTCAGTGCATAGTCATTAAGAGCAGCGAATTGGTTTCTTTTATTTCTTCCTTTTAGTACACACCAGAGTGTGTTTTAACCTTTCATTATTGCTCACTTAATTAGGAAAAATGACCCCGAATTTCTTTTACATACTGTACTATTCATCAGCAAATGTAAGAAGGTCCTTGGCATACAAGGGTTGGGTTTTGCTTTTCACGAAACTTGCCTGAACAGAGCCATATGTATTCCAATTATTTTATCCACTGAGAAGTTTAAATTAGTGCTTTTATGCATAGGGCAGCATGAGGCTTTGGATGCTCAGAAGAAACCGAATATGTTACTTAAATAACCGACCTTAGAGATGCAGCCAGGATATTACTGCTATCATTTATATCAGCTGCTGCTGTCTCCAGTCTTTAAAATAACACCATCTTCTAATGAGGGAGAGAGTTTCTAACTTTCTCTTGAGCTTCTTGTGTGGTCACCTATTACAGCTATCCAAAGACCCACAGGGCAGGTTTCCAAGCCCTGAATGTATGCCTGCTATAGTTTGACCCTCCAAGGTGCTATACAAACCTAGCTCCGTTTCCTAGGAGAAAACAATCTGGTACAGCACAGTCCCTTGAAACCATCCAATTCGATCTGCGATTCCTGTTGAGATACATATTACATCACATTCTATTTTTGGCTTCTTCCATTAATCAAAAACCTATCCCATTTATTAAACAGCTTCCTGGAGCTCAGGCATTTGGCATGCAGGGGAGGAAGCAAGCAGCTGACAAACACAACAAAGGAAGGCGACATGTGAGTAATTTCAAGTGACTGAGTGGCCTCTTTATCTCTTGGTGACCTAACCATGGAATGGAGTTGTGTTCTTTGGGAAATAAAACCTGGAGCCATGGTTCAGCTACAGAGTGGGTACAGTGTCCCAGTCCGGCAGTCTTTCCGGAACTGCTGATGAGTTTGACCTTTGCAAGAAATGCACAGAGCCTTGATTTCTGCAGTTAACCTTTGCAAGTTGGAACCCCTCTGTGAAATTCGCCCACAGCCCAGGGAAGCTCAAATCCAGACACATACACATTTCATGAAAGAGCAATTTCAAGCAGGCGCATGCACACGCATTCTCCGAGGATGAAGACATTCAACCCACTTCCAATTATTCTCCCAACTGTGTCTTTTCAAGCATTTATAGCCATCTTCCTTTGGAGCAGGAAGAGTGAGAGTCCTCAGTGCTCTGATACTCCTGAATTTAAATGCATGAGTTACTCCCCAGTACCCCCCTTTATAGAAATGGGTGATAGAAATGGAAATTGTATGTATTCAGTATTTGCTAAGAGTCACTGAAATCGTTTTCCTACTGTTAAGTAACAGTCAAGTGTATGTGTTGGGGGGAAGGGTAGATATGACATAAATAGCCTCATTTTTTTGCCAGACATGAAAAGGAAAGCCATTTTGATGTGCTCATGTCTTTTTTTCCAAACCTACTGAATAGCCACCACAAGTGTAGGGAACTGAGAACATTATGAAATGACTCTGGTAGTATTCTTTTTGATGTTATTGGCACATATTCACTGTACACAGTGGGTTTCTTTCTTTTCAAATATTTATGAATTTATTTATATGTATGTGTGTGTACCACATCTGCACAGGTGCACAGGAGCTTGGGGGCAGATACAAGAGGGCATCAGATCCCCTGGAAGTAAAGTTACAAGAAATTGAAAGCTGCCAAGTGAGTGTTGGGAATCAAACCCGGGTCCTCCGCAGAAGCAGCAAATGTTCCGCTGCTCAGGCCCCTGACTGAGTTCTCTGCACCCCTCGTCTCACAGGTTTGCTTACTGAGCCTATGTGGATAGAAAACCAAGTTCCAAAGAGGTTAAAGAGGATGCCAATGGTGATCATCAGTAGTCTCTGCGTGTTAACCCTCTCATTTCTGTGATTATAGTGTGTGTGTGTGTGGGGGGGGGGAGTCTGACCACGGAGGTAAAGGAAAATGACTTCCAAAGGCCCTTGATCTGTCTTTAAAGCCCCTCATCCTGCTGCTGCCAGCTTACTGTGTTCATTTAGAATTCCTGTCAATGTGCAGGACGACCTCGATGAGCAACCCCCTCCTTAGAAATGACCCAGTCATTCAGAAACATTTTTTTGCCCGCCTACTGATCTCCTATGGGGAGATGGTGAGGACCGGGGTGGGGGGGGGGAGAAGAGGAAGAGGAGGAGGAGGAGGAGGAGGAGGAGGAGGAGGAGGAAGGGGGTACCTCTAGATACTCCCATTAAAGGTGGGAATCTGGGAAGGGAGGATTCACTACAAAATATTGAACAAAGAACTAATGACTGCCAAGGTCATTCATGGACCCATCTGCTCACCTCCCTGCAGATGAGGCAGAGAAACTACAGAGGAGTGGTTAGTGAGATTCACCAGCCCGGTTGAGCATGCGCAACTGGGAACATTGCCGCAAGTGCTGAGAATACAAATTCCAGGTCTGGCTACAAATAACTCTGAGCAAAGACCGGGTGTGAAGAACTGTATGAGAAATGTACAAGGCAAATGAGAATTCAGGAGTTGGAGGGGTTATTTCTGGCTGAGGCAACAGGGAAGGCTTTGTGTCCGGTGATGGGGCCCGTGATGGATGAGCAGAACCCAGCCAAAGTTCCAGTTCTCAGAAGTGAGGCTAATATATCACTGCCCCTTTGATTCCAGCTTTAGGATCGAAAGGCTTTGGAGAGGCATTTAAGATTCCAGTCACGTTTATAAAGTGAGGTCAAATGTACAAAGCATTGCCCTGTGTACAGCTGCTTCAGACTAGGGTGTCCTGAGCCATCCACTCTATTGCCAGATTTATAGCATGGCGCACGTTTTTTTTTTTTTAAATAACTATTCTATAAAGGAGATATACAATATTACTCTCCATTTGAGGACATGCATCCAGAAAGACAGTCTCTTGCTCTCACTAGTAAACGAGAACCTAATTTAGCATCTTCCAACAAAATGCTAAAAGAATGCTCAGCCCAGCAAGACTGTGCTTACTGAACTCCCTCCATTGATTAGTGGGGCAGGCAAATGTGGAGAATCTTCTACAAAATGAAGCTATTTTGAGAATGTGAGCTAATCAATCCGTAGATTTAGCTCCTCCCACCCCACCACCACCACACACACTTTTCATACATAACAAGTTTTCATACATAACCATATATTGGGGCTGGGCGGGGAGGGGCTGAGGAGAACCCTTCTTTTGTTTCTACTAACTATGGTTTCTCCCGTTCTGTGTTCAAGTAAGGGGACAGCTGCCAAAAAGACAGAATGTAGCATGGCTTGAAATGACGGAAAAGGGAGGAAAGATGCACTTGGATGGCGAGGACTGCTCTTCCTGGAATGAGAGGCGATCTGCCTCAGGGGGTCGGCCCTTCTGTGTTTCCTGGCCAGCCCTGGACTAGCTCTTCAGAGCTAGTCTAGGTCCTTAGTGTAGTAATTGTTGAGATTTTTGGTTACTTGAAGAGATTACTCCTTAAAGCGGATGCATTGCTTTCACCTTAGATGCGGACCTCTAAGAAGTCAGTATGAGCAACTTCTTTTTTTCTTTTCTTTTCTTTTCTTTTTTTTTTTGGACCTTCAAAGCAAAGCTAGTGCTTGGTCCTCAGCAGGGAAAGTGACTTTAATTAATTCGAGAAGACCTTTCCATTGAGAAGCAGAACACTGCCCTAGGCTCCTTAGAAAGGTTAGCATGTCCCTTTCCCCTGTGCTGTTAAGAGGGAGGTGTAAATGTTGCCTATATTCTTGCCAGTGAGAGTGTTTTTCAGCAAAGAAGAGCAAAACAAACAAGGGAGGAAAAAAAAAGCCTTGCTGGTAGTCTATTAACCTCTGTAGTATAGCAATATTCTAAGCCAGAATATAGAATCTTCCATCACAATAAAATGTGACTAAAGACCTCATCAATACTCATTTAGCAAATGCTTCGCAGTAGACCGTCATTTTCAAATACTTAGGACTTTCATTATTTCTTATTTCAGTGACCATGGTACAAAAAAAAATTAAGTGAAATGGGATTAGGTTTGCCATTTGTCATTTATTGGGACTAGAAGTCTGTTCTGACATGTGGGCACTCATACCCAGGGCTTAATGCTTTCAGTAATTATAAGGATCATGTAGGGTATGTTGATTGGTGGGAGAAAAAAAATCTTTATTAACTGCTCAGAAATAGTTAATTCTTCATTAGTCAGAGCCCTACACTAGAGGCTGCTGCCGTGAACCACGGATTAGAGTTTATGATAGTAATAACCTTTCTGAAAAAACATTCGTTACTATACTTAATGACCAGATTTTAGTGCATTAACCTTCCTGGGGAGGTCAACTAACAAAATGGATGTTAACTGCTTGTAACAACCAATTCCTCTGAAATTAATATTTAGATGCCTTTGGTGTCAAAAAACCTTCCTTCCATATCAGGGCATTAAAAACACTTCTGAATTATTAATAGCAAGCAGAATTCAATGCCTGAAAGATTTCCATTCCGGAGCTCTTTTCCCTCAGCCTCTTCCTATTTAGTGTGCTTTGCTGCAGGAAGAAGCAAGGCATTCATGAAAATGAGGTCTCAAAAATGCATGTGGGTCAACAATGCGGGGCAGTTTGGAAAAGGTCACGCTTTAAGTTCAACAGAAATAAACATAATAGGAGTGTGAAAGGCAGCAGAGATCACCCTGGGAGCCTGGCAGAGACAAACCCCCCGCCAGGCCCCAGGCTTCACAGCGACAGCCCTATCACCACCTGTCAGGCGCTCCTTAACGACGTTTTTTTGCCTTCCTTCTGCAACTGACCTCCTGACTGGGCTCCCTGCCCCTCCCCCTCCTCCAATTGGAAACAAACCACATTTGTGTCAAAACAACTTCTGAACTATTTCCTTCCCAAGCAACCCCAGAATATAAAACATGTTCTGAATAGCTGCCCCATTCCCTGGAGGAATTTTATGATTTCGTTCCTGCCGCACAGTTTGTTCGGCTGCTTGGCCGAGGTAGCCTTGAGTCCCTGCCAAACAATGAAGCAACACTATTATTAGCCTTCCCATTCAACAGCGACAAAACAGCCCATGTTTCTATTTTCAGATGGCTTTCTTCTGGTGCAATAGATATGCAGAAACCTGAACCTCAGGCCAGGACTCGACCGGCAGGGCTAGGCAGCTATCTATTGCCAAAACACAGCGGCCTGAAGGGGAGAATGTTTTAATGGAAGTATTTTTAGGCAGAGGTCAAATGCAGATAAGCTGCCAAAGCTTTGCCTGCCAAAAACCTTGGCTGGTTTATACTAATTCTGTTGAGGTTGGACTACGCACCCCTGACATGTCTACGACGAGAAATCTGCGATGTTTGATAATTTCATTAGACCACAATGCAGTGATATGGGTCACGTGATCATCAAACCAGCAGGACATGCAAAAATTATGGATGAGGGTCTAGAGAGAGGCTCAGCAGATAAGAGGTTTTCTGTAGGAGCTCCGTTCTCAGCACGTGTCCAAGATCCTGTAACTTCAGCTTCTAGGCATTCTTCTGGGCCTCTGTGCGCCTGCGCCTCACGAATCCTGGCCTCCTCCAACTTAATAAAATCTTACCAAAAATACATATATGCATTCTCAGCGACAAGCCACCAATGATGAATCAAGAAGGGCCAGATGATCAATGGACATTCTAGGTTGGCTTTTTCTAATGGGTACTTATGAAATACTGAAAATTCCATGTAGACAGAGATCATTATAATATTGGGCCTGCTTTCATTTGTAAATAAGGTTTTCCAGTTGATCATTTATCCAGGGCAAATTCTGTGTAAGAGTGATTTTCCTTTAACTAGGTTTTTTTTTTATTGCTGTGGCAATAGTTACCACTGCACTAGCATGTGTCTGTTATTATTATTCTTATTGTAGCTGGTTTTTCTCTTGTGTGTATTGTTGGAAGAAATGAAGATTCACAAGTGAGAAATAAAGGCTTCTTTCACTGTGTGGTAAATTTCACATATTTAACTTCAGAATTTCATTTAATGATCTCTCTTTTTTAAGTCTAATGTTTCTAAGACAAAGTGTTATTGTTGTGTTATTGTTTTAAACTCATCTTTGGAGAACTTTCCATATTTCTTCCTGAATTAGTCCACAGAACACATAGGTTTACAGTATTCTTGTGAGCCATTATGAAATCTGCTGTATGGATATTTTGTAAGCAAAATTCTTCTTTCTGGACATTTATTTTTCAATTATACTGCAATAAACATGCCTTATATACTGCTAACCAAATTATGTAAGAAAAATTGTAAGAGAGATTTGTAAAGAAAATTGTTTTTCCAAAAGGTTCCTGCAATTTGCAACTCCCCTTGAAGGTATATTTGAATGTTTGATTTTTGTCTCCTCAACGACAGACACAGATGTTTTGCTTTAACCATTGAATATCTAGAAATAAATGTTGTTTGTTGCTCATTTTTAATTAATAATGAAGTATTGCTTCCCTTGTTTATTGAACACCTAGAATTACTTGTGAGTAAATGAACTTAGTAATTTTTTTTAGAATATAGTGTTTAATTTTTGCATTCATGTTTAAAAAAAAATAGCCAGGCCTGGTAGAGTATTCCTGTAATCTCAGCCCTTATGGGGCTGGCTGACACAGGAAGATTTTGATTTTAAAGCTGACTTGACCCACAGCATGAATTCCTATCTTAAAAAAAAATGAAAAATCACAAAATAGGAGCAATAGGAAGAATTCATAAATTGAACGGGGGAAAAACACGATACTACTTTTGTTTTTCAGATGTCTTTTCTTAGAAAAAAATCGACTTCGACCAAGTGTTGAGAGAAAGATCTCTTCCCAAATATAAAACTGAAATATGATCTGTTGACATTCCCCCTCCTTCCACCCCTATTCTTTACAGAAATATCAGTGATAGGCTGCTTGGAGCAGCATTAAGAAATAAATAAAATACAGTTATTGCCTTGTCTGCTTTATCTCCAAAGTGCTAGGAGTTCTGGAAGCTATTTAACTGTCCTGTGAATCATTAACTTCATAATGTTTAGAGAAGAAAATGTTATTTCCTCTCCTTCTTGGGAATATGGATCCTCCATCAGCAACTGGCCTGTTGGCCGAGAGGACACAGGTGTTGTACCTGCTCGATGGGTAGAGTTTAAGCCAGGATTTGTGCGTGGTGCTGTGGACTTAATGAACTTTCATGCGCCATTCCCTGAAAAGCCTTTTATGGTCTCTGTTGGCTCCATATGGCCTTCTGAGGAGCTTACACTTCTCTTTAAGTGCTTCTATATCAGACAACAAGAGCAAAGCTGAAACAAAGTGAGTCATCTGGTTCTGTCTTTGCTTTCCCGGCATGAGATAATGTAGAGGTGTTAATTGCAAGACTTCACCGAGTCTTGGCTAATAACAGTGTGCAAACAAATGCATGTCAGGCTCAGCCGCAGAAAAGCTTCTACTAATAAGGTAAAACTAGCAATTAGCGCTGACAATGAAGTAATACTTTCCGTTGAATATTCATTAATGGAGTTCTTGTTGGGGATAAGGGAGGCTTCGGATTGTCCAGATGGAAACGCAGAATAGGAAGCCTGGTCATTCCCTTTCAGTGAATTCAACTCTACTTGGTGAGCAGGCACATTGAATTCTTCATCCCTCTTTGTACTAATGCAATGAGCCCCTACTTCAAAGGCATAGCCATGATGGACACCAGGACTCCTCATTTGGTGACCATAGCGTAATGGGGTGCAAATTGAATTCCCAGAACAAGAAAAAACTATAGAGGTTGTATCACATCCCTCGTAATGTGCACCAAACACAGTAGATTTTTTTAAACAGATTGTTTACTGCAATTCTAGGATTATGAAAAGAATAAAATGAGATGAGCTCACTAGCCCAAGTCCTATCACCCCTTCTTCTGTCTTACTCTTCTCTCTTGTCTAGAAGGCAGTCTGACAAGTGCAGGATGCATCTTTGTACCCGGTTCCTGTCATAAAGCGCCTAGAATCTCCATGTTCGATATAACCATTGATGTGTATAAGACGTGTCTTTGATAACTCCTGAGTGGATGCTAATGAGATGACTGAGTGTAGATCTCAAGACAGTGTCAGGATGGGGCCAGTCAACAGAGTGAGCCACTGATGAGTACTGCATGCCAGAGCTTCCAACTGGACTCTTTGTTCCCTGGAAGGGGAGAGCAGAGTGTCTGGCATTAAAACCTCTTCTTGAACAGCAAGATTTGATCAGTTTCTGAACACATGGGTGGAAAAGGTGGTTCTCCCAGAGAAGGCATGAAAGCAGCACCTGCCCCATATCACATCTTGGGCCTTATTCTTCCATCTCTTCATGTAGTTTGATCTGTATCCAATGTAATAGACATTATTACAACATGTTTCCCTCAGCTATGTGTTGTCCTACCAGAAGTAAGGCGGGGAGCTCCTCAACACACACACAAACACACACACACAGAGAGAGAGAGAGAGAGAGAGAGAGAGAGAGAGAGAGAGAGAGAGAGAGAGAGAGAGAGTAGCCTGATTTCCCATTGGCATTGCAAGTAGAGGACTTGTCTTGTAGGACTGAGACCCTGACCTATAGGACCTGACATGTTCTCTCTAGGCAAACAGAATAGGCAGTGACCAGAATCAATGGGTTATAGGAAACATATTTGTGTCCCCAGAAGAATTCCTTGTTATAGGAGACATTCTTCATATATCTGATCACATAAATGTTCATAGTTTGATTTTTCCTTTTCCATTTTTCTTGAAGCACGCCTTTCAGAGTGCAAAGAAGTTTCCCCCCATGGCAGCACCAGGTCCTGATGGTTGTGTTAAACACAACATTTGCAATGTGATAGTAATTGTAATACCTGGATGATGTCTGCCTTTTTACAATTTATTGGCACTTATGCCCATGTGAAGGACTTTACTGCCAAAAGCATATTATTTAGGCTGTCTTTAATGGGTTTATATATGTGCAAGGGGAATTTCTTTCTTTCTTTCTTTCTTTCTTTCTTTCTTTCTTTCTTTCTTTTTCATTCTCCTTCTTTCCCTCTCTTTTTCTCTCTTTCTTTCTAAGATGGAAGGATACAAATCATTAAGTTGGCTAAACTCTCAGTGTTAGAATTTTAGAATGGATCATGCCCTCTGTAAAATAAAACCATCTGCTGCTGCTCTCTCTCTCTCTCTCTTTCTCTCTCTCTCTCTATCTATCTGAGACAGGGTTTCTTTGTGTAGCCCTGGCTGTCCTGGAACTTACTCGGTTAGACCAGGCTGGCCCCAAACCCAGATATCTATTGCCTCTGTCTCCTGAGTGCAGAGACTAAAAGCATATGCCACCATTGCCCAAGGAGCTTGTTTTCTCTTAAATAATATTCTAGACTTAGATGTAGGCTAGCCCAGGGATTCAGGCTAGCTTTGGATCTTATTGCTTCTTGGTCTCCAAAGTGTTCTCCACACTACCATGATCCAAGATGACTTTTAACCTTTGGACATTCATTATAGCTGACAATACAGGAAGAGGAAAAGAGAGAAACACTCTTTTATCAGCTTCATATTCTAGAAGTTGAATATATTATTTCTACATACATCTCATTTGGATCACCATATTCTTAATGATACCACAACTTCTAGTACTGTTGGAGGAGGAAAGGAATGAACACTGTCTTACAGTGTTTAAAAGTGACTACTTCCCTGGCAGAGATGCTAGCAATCGTTGTAAGTTTAGGATAACTGGGACTCTGGAAATTTCATCATTAAGTATGTCTCTTCCACATATCAGTTCTAGACCTCCACCTGACCCCTCTGCCTTCCTTTATTGTTTCTCTCCTGAAGCACATTCTCTGAGGTCCTTTATGTCTTTCAGGGAACTGCTTCTCAAAGGAGCCCATTCCCAGCAAACTGGGAAGAGTCATCTGTAAGAAAACAAGACTAGAGTTGATCCAAACCCAGAGCTCAGAAGAGTTTTATTTCAAATTTCCGACTCCCTCTAAAATCCTCATCCCCTCTATGAAGATGATACCCTCAATTCTTGTGATGCTCCTATACATGTGTCAGAGAGTCTTTTCTTAGGCTACTTCTTGTGGGTTTTTTTTTTTCCAGAGACTTCATTCATTGATCCTTTGGAGGGAAAGTGGCCTTTGTCATTGGGGAATCGCAGCTTGCTTTTCTTCTCTGGTCTAGTGATCCAACCTTGTAAAAGTCACTCTTGGATTATTTCTTTACTTCATATGTTTAAATAAATAAGCAGAGCAACTCTAATAAGATAATAATATGTTACATTCATGCTTGCATAATTAGAGGAAAGGAGGTGGTGGTGTTGAGAATCTGAAATCTTGGTTGGCTGTGAAGGCCATGTTGGGAAGGGTAGAACTTTTTAGAGGCAGGTAGAAAGAACCTAGCAGAAGGTGAAAGGCTATGTGAGCACAGGTTATAGAACTGACAAGCCATTTTAGGGTAGGGGACAGTGAAAGTTAACAGGTTTTCCTTGATCAAAAGCAGGGTATCGCCTTGGTTGTGTCAACCCATCTGTCCTTAACCAAGGTCAGAGGTGTCAGAAGTGTTTAAGCCAAAATGTCTTTGGTTCTGTCCTAGCTAGTGGCCAGGTAAGATGGTGTGTGTGTGTATGTGTGTGTGTGTGTGTGTGTGTGTGTGTGTGTGTGTGTGTGTGTTCTTATTATGTCTATTCCCTTACCTGGAATCTATATGGGTTGAGGACTAGGCTGAAACTTGACTTACCAGTTCATCCTTTTCTGTCCCTCTACCAGAAAGTCTTATAACTCCCAGATGGAGACCCTCAGTGGTATGCCATTTCCAGGGACCTGCTCTGGATACACAGAAGCTCTGCCTTCTGTCTCCTAAGCTCCCACCCTCGGAACCTACCATAACATTCCTGTCTTAACTCATGTCTCCATTGTCTAAGTTTCATTCTTTGGATTCATGAGACCAAATCCCAGAGACCACAGACTTAGTAGAAGTTTTGTGTAATTGTGAGTGTCTGACACCCTAACTCCTCAGTTAAAGCTCACCTGAAAGAATCTTCCTTGGGATTCAAGGACACCTCACTTTTTCTATATCAAAATTATTGGTGATACTATCCTGCCTTTGGAATGGATTTCTCCAGTTCTTGTGGGATCTCAGCTAGTTTCTGTGGCAATGGGCTATTGCCAAACAGTAAGACTAGCCCCTTCTAGTTTCTAGTGTCCTGTCTTGACATCCAATCTCTTCAAACTCCTCTAAGTGTTCTGCCATTGTTATGGTCAAGCCATGTGTCTGAGTCACTTACCAGCTCCATGCAGGAGTTGCCCTTACACTCTTGGATTGCAACAACTGTGTAATAAAAAAAAACTTAAATAATAATGATGATCATGACAATGATGATGATGAAGTATTTAACTTCAGGTTTTCAGTTTAGAAAAGAAAACTGAACCGATAAAAACGAATTCCAGGAGAACCAATATATTGACTGATCTAAGGGGCATCTCTCTGAGAGAGTTTATTATTTATTTTTCATTTTAATTTTTATTTAGCTATTACTTTATTTAATATGTATGACAGATTACATATTATATATTACAGATGGTTGTGAGCTGCCACGAAGGTGCTGGGAATTAAACTTGGATCTTCTGGAAGAGCAGGCCGTGCTCCTAACCAGAGCATATCGCTAATTCCTTTATTGTGTCTTAAAAGAGGTGCTTGGCTAACTCTGTAATCGAGGAGTGAACACGACACTTGTCAAATGATTATAAGCCACTGTTCATTGTTAAAAGGGAATAGTTTTGTGTCTTTGTAGATTTTAATTACCTTTCTTAATTGGAGAAGCAATCCGAATAGTGGAAACTCTTCCTAAATCTACATTTTGAGGAAAAAGATTGGGAATAATTATTTTTTTCATTAATAACCACACACTGAACAAAAAATGCTCACTCAATCATTATGTGAACCCAATGTTTATCAATTAATATTAATATATCATATTAATATGCTATAGTAAAATATTAATTACTTTTCTGTTACTTTGACAAAACATCTGATAAGAAGCTTTCAGGTAGGAAAGGGTTATTTTGACTCACAGGTTAAAGACACTGTCTATTATAATGGGGAAGGCATTGTGGAGGGTGCATGAAGATACTGGTTACACTGCACTTGCAATTAGAAGGCAGTCTGAAGTGCTGGTATGCATCTTAATTGTCCTGTTCATTTAGTTCAGGACCCTAGCCCATAGAATGGTGCTGCTCACATTTAGGATTGGTCTTTCCATCTCTATTTACCCAATCTGGAAATTCTCCTATAGACATGCCAACAATTTTTTTTTTTCATAGAAATTCTACATACTGTCAGGTGAGCAAAGTGTCCTAACTTGAACAATGGTTCAATACAATATAAAATTGAATTTCTTTTACAAAAGTATCCTTAAAAAGAGGTAGAAGCTGCAAAATATCCAAGACATAATAGGAAGCTTAAATGATTATAGCAATATATATGGGTCAAGTTTGTTTGTGTAATTAAAGAAAATGGTGGTATATCCCTATAATTTCTTAGACTTGGAAGTTTCTGGAAGCTTCCTGGTGTAAAGAAACAAAGACTGGACTTCTACTTTGTAACCTTTGTTTCCATTGGCCTCCTCCAACCATAGCCTTATCTTAAATTTGTACTAGTTTAAAAGAGAAAAAGATTAAAATCTACAAAAACAAACAAACAAACGAACAACCCAGGGGGCTGGAGAGATGGCTCAGTGGTTAAGAGAACTGACTAGTCTTGCAGTGGACCCACGTTCAATTGCCAGCACCCACATGGGGTAGCTTACCCAAAGCATCTGATGTCCTCTTCTGACCTCCACATTAGGTACACATGTGGTACACATATGTATATGCAGCCAAAATAATAATATAGATGAAGATAAAATGAAATCTACAAATAGCAGTTTAGTTTCAGTATATACTGTCTTTAAGAATTTGCATGCAGGGAGCGTACAAGGTGAGGAATTACTGAAAGGCTCTCTAAATCGAGTCCTGTTTCTTAATTTCTTTATTGATCAAGAGCCCATTTTAGAAAAGTATTGTCTGTTTGATTATTTACTTAAATAACATGTAACCTGATATTTACTTTTAGAATCTATTCTCTTGCTATGGAAGGAGACCCATTGCAAAAGAATATAAGATCTCTTCGGAATCTAATTCTGCAGAAATTATTTTCTTTCTTTATAAACTTAACTTGCAGGAAGGATTTCAAACTTTAATATGAATGTTCATGCTTCACAGCGATGGTAGAAAGAGGCTGAAGGAGATGAGAAGTGCAATTTCTCTCTCGCCAAGTCCAATACCGTTTCAGATAATGATGGGGGCTCTGCCAGATCTGTCAAAGAAGAAACCAGCAGCAGCCCTGCACCTCCCCTACAAGGCCAATAGTGGATTAAGGAGCTGGGTGCTTATTCTGGCAACCTAGAAAAAAAAATAATAAATTTCCATTTCATGAAGGGAAAAGTGTTAAATCAAACAGATTTGGGTGTGAAATAAGTATGTGGTAAATACAGTTTCTGCAGATGTTAAGAAAGTCCACTCAGACCGCGTGACAACGGCCTGGAGAGACAACAGCATGCAATTGGTTGACTCTGTAGGATGCTGGAGGAGGGAGGGGGGGTAACTTCTGTGGACCCTGCACATTTGTCTGCCAGGGTGCACTAAGAATGTTCATTTCACAGGAAGTTAAATACATACATTCTGGTGAACAAACCCAGCTCCCCTCCACCTGCTGTCCCAGGCAGGTGAGTCAGGTGAGAAAAACCCAGTTATCCTGCATCTGCCTGTCCAAAGCCCACTGCAGGCAAGCCAAGTGAGCAAACTCATCGACACTCTGACTCCTGTAGGTGAGACAGAAGACAGGAAATCTGTGCAGGGAGAGGCAGGGCGGAGGGCGCGGGGGGGGGGGGCATTCAGCGTCTAGCTGGGGAGGCAGGTCTCTTGTTGTGGAGATCATTCACAAGGAACAAGCTTTGTGTTGACATAACACCACATTATTCACTTTAGCCCTTCAGGGATTGAGTGCTAGCTGTGTTATATAGACTTCTCCATGCTAATGTGATCAAATGATTTTTAAAATCTAATTTGCAAACAGGGAAAGAGCGAGATTTGCTGGCTAATAATAGCACTTGTCACTGATGAAGAACCCACTACAAATTCCCCAATGCACAACCATTCTCTCTAAACTGCATGTGGAGCTTGAACACACAGAATTACTAATTCTAGCTTATAGCAGAAGAAGCTGTAGGCTATAGACAGCTATGGGATTGAACTGGGAATCAAGCCTGTTTCAACCAGACCCCAAGGCCGTTGAATATCTGAGCCATATAAAGCCCTTGTGATCCCAGTGAAGGGATCCCACCTCTACCCCCAGCAACACTTAAAAAAGAAAAGAGACCGAAGATGATTGTGTGTTCTATATGGAACCAGCTCTATATCCCTCTGAGGAAGTACTTCACCAGCTAAGCTCCTGTCTATCCTGCCAAAACAGACCGGCAGAATGAATGGTTTAAAAGAGACAGCATCAACCAAAGACCTTCTTATGGAGAGACACCCCAAATCTGGGTCAAAGTCCTCCTATTCATTTTATCTCACAGAAGGTAGGTACTGCTGTCTGTCACCGTAATGCCTGGCTACACTATTTGGGAAAACCACAGTTCTAATTAGATGAGCAAATAAATGTCCATTTCAATTTATTAATATAGCTGTAGGCCGTGTTACAATTTATCTCTGGGTTCTGAGACCAATCCATCTCGAGCTGGGAATCATTGTGGGGAAGTCACGGGGTTTTAATAATGGATAAAGGCGGTGAATTATTCAAGCAGAAGGGAACAAGCTTTGGTGCCTTCACTCATGTCTTTAATTAACTGTGAGATGCTGGGCTGTCTCTGGTTTCCAAGTTTATCTGCATCAGAACTGTGGAATTTTCCTGGGCCATGGATATGTCACGTTCAGGCCCATGCTGTTCCGAAAAGAGGTAGCTGGAGGTATCACGCTGTTGCTTTGTCCTTTTATATTCTGAATTCTGCATCTACTTAAACCTTACTTCTATGCAGCTTCTTGAGCAATGAACACCTTTCTTGATAAAATCAACACTTTCATCCCACTGCACCTCAGAATAAGACTTCAACGTGTAAACATTCAAAATATTTCAATTCTTATGTATGTTTGGGATAACAGTTCTGGTTACCTCAGCTCACTGAGTTTGATTTAAAACGACTTTTTATTTTAGTTTAGCTGCTTAAACTAAAATACAAGTGTTACAAGGAATTTTTGTCTTTATTTGATGGGGCCTCAAACTAACTAAACCCACAGAGTGTGACTTGCATCCTCCCTGTGTGGTAAGGATGATATTCAGGGACTTTGCCAGATGCCCAAGGGGTTCCAGCAACTTGGAGCTGCCTAGAGCCGCCCACTAAGGCTTCCCATGCACTTTCAGAAGGGGGAAATAGGAGTTGACAGACTGCCTTTCTGTAAATCAGTAGTTTTGCTGGGAACACGTTAATAACATGCTTAGATAATTGATTCTCCTTCTCTGGATGATCTATTTTGCTATTACCTGCTACCATGAAAGTTTAAAAAAAAAAAGTGCGCATGAACAGTTATACAGCAATTTAGACTGTGACAAGAGAATTTTTCTTTCAATTTTGTCACACTAGAGAGAAGCAAAGGATCTAGGGGCAGTCTGTGCTCACCACTTCTGAGAAGAAATTGAATCACTATTTCTATAAATCAAAAGTCATGTTAAAAGCTCTGTGAAGCCAACAATGATGTATATGAATTAGCAGCCAGGCAGGAGTCAATAGGAATCAAAGCGGCTTTACGAAGGTATTGACGTGTTCAGCTCTTCCTTAGATTGAATACATTTAAGTCTTTATTCCCCCTGGGCATTGTTGACCCAAATGAATCTATTCACTTTGAAACCAGACCTTAGTTGTGGCTAGAAATAAAACTGTATACACTGACCCAAATAGAAATCTTCCCCCAACTGGGCAACTCTGGCTGTAGTCTGCATGCAGTATTTGTTTTTTCTTGGGTAGCCATGTCCCAAAATTTGGTATCTCTCAGGCTACCAGTGTTCTAAGAATTTGGCTCAATTATGTCATTTGGATATGGCAATTTAGTTTTTTCTTGTAGTCTTAGTTTAAATAGCCTTCAAGAGACTGATTTCAGGGTAAGGGAATATTTGTTAATTTGAGAGTTTTACAAGGTAGCCCAAGTTGGTCTTGGATTGCAGATCCTCCTGTCTTAGCTTCTTGTGTGTTCCTGGAATTACGGGACTGTAGGAAAGTTAAGTGACTCCCTATATGTCAGGGTCACGAATCTACTCTTCCACTGGACACTGATTCTTTCACTAGAAGCCGATGTTTGAACACTATTTTGTATCATAATTACATATTTTAGAAATAATGCAGGCATCCTGTAAGAATTTACTAAATTAATTAAAGCACACAAAACATCAGATTATAATGAAGTGACTACAAAAGTTAGGATGCGGACTTCTACAAAACACCAGGCATCATTAAAAACATAAAGGTAAGCCATTTGATAAAGCTTTGGTCATTCTGTTAGTAAGAGAGGGGTTCTTTGTACCTCTTTTCTTTAAGGATATCACAAGCATCTAACTATATTTTCCAAAGATCCAATAGCAAATGACCTGGCCGTGGCACTTAATATAGGGACTAGTGCTTATTAGAAAGAGCATTGAGAATGTGGAAGTCATTCATCTCTTACAGCCCATGAAAAGAGAGAACTGTAAATTAAAATGTCTACATAGGTTCAACACTGCTCTTTCAGCCCTCCCCTCCCTTTGTCATGGAGCAGCATTCGAGTGTGGGAACGTTTCTCTCAAACATGTGTAAATCACACATTTAGCCATGCTATATCCAGGAGCACCAAACTAAGAGGAGCAGACGGAGAAGGCAAAGGGCATTCAACAGTGCTCTCGCAGTTTGTTAATGAAACATTTACTCAAGAAGTTTATATGGTTGTAATAAAAGGGGGGGTCTTCTTTCATGGCCCCCTTTCATTTCCTAGCAGAATCTCTAAGAGGATTAATGGGGGGAGGTTGAGCTTCTCTGTTGAGTCTCAGGATTGGTAATGCCGAGTTCTTAATAGATTGCCTCTGGATTTAGGATTACTGTGGTGCAAATTCTTGCAGGCTTTCAATAGAATAGAAAGCAGTTTGTTTGCCCTCCTTCTAGGAGAAGGGCTATTGACTCTGAGATGAAATGACCCAAGACTCAGAATTTGTTCCAACCATTCCCTCCCTTTTCTGACATTTCAAACACTTGTGTATTTTGGACTAATCTGCTCAGACTCTACCACTGCTGTGATGAAGACGAGCTACCCATGCAAGTTTAATCACAACCAAGAGATGATTACAGTGTTCATACGAAAGATCTGGTCTCCATAAAAGGCGATTTCCCAGAAGGCAGGGGTATTTTCTAGAAACTGTGCACTCCCTGTCATTTTCTGAAGCATATCCTAGCAGTTCAGATAGACTATGTATGCTGTGGGGCACCAACGTGAATAAGTCACCCTTTTCTTTTTCTAAGGAAGTTAGAGGCAGCCTTTGTTACCTATCTTCTGAAAGAGTACAGTACGGATGGATCATGCCGCTTCCATCCCATGACTTCACGCTATTTTTAGCACAAGGAAGATGTTAGTTGTAACAGTGTACAATGGGCTAATCAGCCATAATAGAGCGCACACAGTTCCCCCTTCACATGGTGCTTATTAAGTGTCTTGAATGTAAACAGCTCCCTGCTCTGACAAAGATAGCAGTCTGCCATCATGGGATCCATCCTTCCCTAAAGCTCGGCAAACATTGAATAGTAACAAGCTCGGAGACTCTGGAAATAAAAAAAAGACAAAACATTGTTTGAATTTATGTCATTTGCAGCCTTAGATAAAATTATTTTTTGCTGTTTGTACCCGTTCCTTCCTGTCTCCCTCCTCCAATTAGAGAGCATTCACACATGCCAGTTATCTGTGTATGAGAAATTATTTCTTTTATTTCCCTCCCACATTTAAAAAAAAATCAACAAATCACATTTATGTAAAAGTCTTGAATGGTGACATCCCTCTGCGTTTTACCACCATTGTGAATTATACGGAACTTAATGTAATGTCAGGATGCTTGATCACAGAGAACTGAAGTCACTTGAAAGCGTGACAGAGACACTTCTATTGAAAATTACAATGCCAGAGACAAGCTTATTGTTTTATCATCTGTAGGTACCATTAGCAGATTCAATAGTTTACTCTCAAAACAGATTTAGACCCATTTACTATAAAGCATATTATGGGTGGCTCAGCTTCCCAGGTTGTTATTGTCTTATGATTTTCTAGCTACAGAGGTTTATTTTAAGTATTGTAAAATTTGTGTCACAATGATCTATCCACATAGTAAAAATATAATCTACTGGTGTAAGATCACTTATAGAAAAACTGTCTCTGACATAGACCCTCCAAGCCAAGGGCCAATCTCTGATGTGGATTTTCACCTTCCTAACCATGCCATTTCTTGTCCTTCTCTGGAGGTTGCTTTCTGAACTCTAAGTAATAAGCTTACAGTTACATTTATTCAACAAATATTTATCGAATGCCTTCTGTCATTCTATACTTTTCTTGGACCAAGACAACAGTTCAACAAAATGGATAAAATTCCCTGTCCCTGGAGTTCCCAACCTATTGTGGAGGTAAGGAGGGAAGACAGTAGTAACATTTATGACTAATTTACGTTATATAAAAAAGCAAATGTGACTGTAGAAGAAATGAAACGTGGAACAGGAGTCTGTTTTAACATAAGGCAGTTGCTGGGAATGCACTTCAGTCGACAGAGTGTTTGCCTGGTACACAATGAAACCCTGGGTTCAGTCCCAGAATGGCATAGAATGGGAATGTTGGCACCCATGTGTAATGCCAGTACTGAGGAGAAGAAGGCAGGAGGATCAGAAGAACATGAACTGAGGCAGAAGTATGCTGGGCTAGGCTGAGGACCAGAAGGAGAGCATCCTGAGGAAGCAGAACTAGCCCAGGAGTACAATGTGAGCCTTACTAGAGCAATAGGTAGAAACCGATCAAGATGCTACAGGGAGGGGTCTCAAAAAATGGGCAGTTCTGAAGCTCATCTTTGTCTAAAAGCCACCAATATCCTTGGTTCCCAGCCAGAGGTCAGAAATGCCATGGCTCCCTCAGGGCTCTGGTCCCTGCACCAATCTTTTGTCTACTTTCTGCTTCTTTTACACCTCTGAATGAGTACCTGAGGCCTGGAGGGCATATGTGAGGGTGTGACCACTCAGACTGACCAGTCCTTGGACAGTTTGGGGTGGGTCAACTGGATTAACGAGTCCATTCCCAACCCCTCACATATATAACTTTGTTAACCCCTAAGCAGGGACTCTGTAGACACTCATTAACAACCATCTTTAGGACACCCTCTTGTTATCCAGAAACTCTGCCTGCTTTCTTTTCCTTAAGGTTACTTGTGAGGCCATAGTAAACTTCTTTCTTAATATTCATTCTTCACATTTGTAAGACACTGGCCTGGCCTGGCCTGGCACTGTCCTGGGGTAATCTTGGTTGCAGTGGGTTCTCTAGAATTTTGGTCCTCCTTCCATTTACTGAGAGGTCTGCTCATCAAAGCAAGAAAGCCTTGGTCGCTCACAAGAATACCCCTCACTCTGTCTTCTGCTTATCAAATGGAAACCAGCAAAATATTAAGATTAGGATGCCTATCATCTAAGGATCTTCTTGAACGGTACTCAAAGGGTGAGAAGAACAACAGGAGAGATTTGAGCAGACCTTAATCATACTTAATCATACTAAAAGTTTGTTGCATGGAAGGAAGGGATAGATAGGGTAAAGAATGGAAGCAGATCATTTTAATGTCTTTATGGTGATAGTAGTAGGAAAAGAAGAAACTCAAAGCAGACTAGTGGTCACAGGAGTGTGGGAACCAGTGAAACTCCAGGATGCAGGATGCTTATGGGATTTTCTGATACACTGTAATAATTTATAAAATACTTGAGAGAATGTTTTTTGCTTGTTGAATGGGTACTATTAACATGATAAAATAAGCTATAAAGGCAATGAGACATATCAAAGATTTGGCTATTATCATGTTAAGTTCAACATTCCTTTTCAATGCTGATAAATTGAGTTACAGTTTAGAGACAGAAGTATAAATTTTATGTTTACATTTTGATCATTAGTGTGGGTGTAGTGGCACATACCTTTAATTCTAGTCTTGGGAGTCAGAAGCAGGTGGATCTCTGTAATATCAAGGCCTACCTGGACTACAGAGTGAGTTCCAGGGCAGCTAGGGCTATGTAGAGAGAATCTGTCTCAAAACAAACAACATTTTGATCACTAGAATGAGTATGCAGTATTAATGCCATGAGTAGACAAATTCCATCAGGCTGAAAAGAGAAGTTCAAGGAGTCATGGCATGATCCCACATTAAGAGTGTATGATGGAAAACCCTACCAAGAGCAATGACAAACAACAATGGTGAAATAAAAGGAAGTCAGGCTAAATGTACATGCCTGTATTTCATGATTCCCAAAAATAGAGCCTTGTTAGAGAAGAATTATGACTGAAAACAGAGATTCTTCTGCAAAGTCTAAGCTGACAATAGAAGAACCACTTGTGTAGAAAATCTAAAGTAGAATTGACATGGTGGTAGTGGTGGTAGTAGCAGTAGTAGTTGTAGTTGTAGTAGTAGTAGTAGTAGTAGTAGTAGTAGTAGTGATTTTAAAAATAGTCTAAAATGATGTCAACAGAAACTGCATAGATTAACAAATACCTTTAACAGAAAGTATGACAAATGTAGATGAAGACATGTATGAATACACATAGTAAGATCCTGGGAAGAAAGGCATTTTAAATGATGTAAGGCAGATCGGTTATGTAGATCCAAGCTAGGATGTGAACTGTAAGAGAAGTAAACTCGAACTTATTTTACCAAGCAGGCAAACAAACTAAATAAGTAAATCTGCATCTCATGTTAGCTCTTTGGGGACTACATTTTGTTATCTGTTGCCCCAGTGCTGGATGGTTTTTTTTTATAAGCTTGAGTCATTTGGGACAGAGAACTTTAGTGGAGAAAGTGCCTCCATCTAGATTGCCTATAGGAAAGCCTATGGGGTATTTTCTTGGTTGATATGGGAGGACACAACTGATTTTGTGTAGTGCCAACCCTGGGAAGGTAGTCTCTTGGTGTACAAGAAAGCAGGCAGAGTGGCTGAAGAGATGGCCAAGTGGCTAAGGGCACATGCTATTCTTCCTAATGACCTGAATTCCATTTCAGGACCCATATCAGGTGGCTTACAACTGCCTGTAACCCCATCTCCAGGGGGACCTGACACCTCTGACCTCTGTGGGCACTTGCATTTGTGTGCACATACACTCCGCCCACCTACACATAATTAATATAAATAACTTCAAAAACGAAAAACAAAAAAAGAAATTAGGCAGAAGAGCCACAAGGGACAAGCCAATAAACAGTGCCCCTCGATGCTCTCAATTTCAGTTCCTGCCTTCAGGTTCCTGCCTTGAATGCCCTCAGTGAAGGGATATGACTTGAGACATTATAAGGAGAAATAAACTCTTTCGCCACACATTGATATTATCCGTGATGTTGTCTCATAGCAACAGAAATCCCAACTAAGCAGCCCTGTAACCAATTACCCCACAATGCAGTGACTGAAAATTACAAACAAGGATCACAATCTTGGTTCGTTTGAATCAGGAATCTGTGAATCGGTTTAGCAGAATGCCTTTTGCATCAGATCACTTAGACATTCATTCTCTTCACTAGGATTCCTGTCATCATTGAGCCCCAACTGGAACATTTGATCCCAGGCCCAGTCCTGTGGTTGCTAATAAACTTCAGTTCCTAGCAGGCTGCTGACTTGAGAGATCTGTCTCTCTGACCTCAGCTCATTTCTGTAAATACATGATTCTAACTGTCATGCTGCCAACAGCAAAGTCTCTGTGGATATTTTTAGCATCAGAATGGGAAGAATGTTCCAGCCTAAAAATAAGGGAAGCTTGCATCATGTCATAGGCACCGTTTTCCAGGAAGTAGACAGTGTCATGCTGGTAAAATGTGGAAATCTTATTGAATGGACATACATCCTAGAGAGGAAACATGATAGAATCTGGAATGGAGCAAGGAAGTGAGAGGTGAAAAAGCCTTAACCCTAAGCCATCAAGAATCTCAGTGGGTAAAGACATCAAGCCTAAGGCCCCCAATTTAATTCCCTGGACTCTTATGGTAGGAAGAGAAAGCCAGCTCTCTCGAACTGTTTTCTGATCTTCCCATGCACACCTGGAATGGGAGTTACAGACAATTGTGAACAGCCATGGGCGTGAGCTTTGAACTGAACCAGGTCTTCTGCAAGAGCAGCCAGAGCTCTTAACTGTTGAGCCATCATCTTTCCATCCCCTGGCCTAAGAATTATTAACGACTTTAGTTTGAAAGGTGAAGAAGAGTCTGCAAAAAAAAAATCTCAGGGCTGGGGAGATGGCTTAGTTGGTAAAAAACAAAAAACAAACAAACAAACAAACAAAAAAACATTGCTTAACATATAGGCATGGTGACCTGAGCTCAGTCCTTAGCACCCATGTAGGATAGCCAAGTCCAGCAGCATGTGCACATAATCCCAAAGAGTATAAGAAAATGCTGAGACCCCTCCTACTTCATTAATAGTGATATTCAAAAGGACTTAACTTTATGACCTACTACACAGTCATTGTGCTGTCATATCGTCATATTGTCTTCAACAATAACCAGCAATATACCGGAAACTGATTTGGCTGAGATATTATTGTTATCATTATTGTTGTTATTATGGTTGACACAGAGTCTCCCTATGTAGCCTTGGTTGGCCTGGAACTCATATGTAGGCCAGGCTAGTACATAGAGATCTGCTGGGCTCTGAGTCTGCCTCAGCAAGTTGCTCAGGGAAGGCAGAACACAATCAGTAATAGGAGTCCCAGCACGTGTCCTCTCAGATGAGAAACAGTGAGGTCTGGGACTGATATTGTGGTTCTCAGCCTCCTGTGAACCCAGAAAACAAGGCTGGAGACCACAGATAGTTGGGAACAGTGATCTTTGGGTCCAAGGTCCATGATTCCCCTACGCACCAGGCAGGGAACCCTGCCTGGTGGAGCCCAGGATGGGGCAGAGTCTAGTTTGAATCTGAGTAGTGCTGAGAGTTTGGAGGGGCTGAAAGAGTGAAGGCCTTCTCTGGGAGATTTTGTCAAGGCTCTTTACTATGAAGGTCTCCCCGCAACCCCTTGTGTCGATCCTTGAAGACATAGACGGTCTTTGCTTGTCCAAACTGCTTTATTTTATGGCAGATGTGAATGTAAATGTGTTACTCAGTGTGAACCAGGAATTAAATACCTTTGTAGGAAGGAATGCTCAGGAAGGGAATCTCATTGACTAAACACTTAGGGTCTATCTAGGTACCTTATTTAGCATGAAGAGCTCCAGGTTTTTATGCTATGTGACCAGTTCTCATTGTTCTCTCTGTGAGATGTCATGGTTATGTGTTCCAGGACAGTTAGAGCTTAAGAGGGGACAGGTTCCAACTGTTCTCAATTCGGAGATTCCCCAGGGTTTTGAACCTTACCAGTTCTTCTGTGTGGTGGCATGGTCCACTTGCCCCACAGAGATCTGCCTTCCTCTACCTCCTAAGTGCTGGTATTAAAGGCATATGTGTCACCATGCTAGGTTGACACATTATTTTTTTATACAGCAGATAACATGGGCCTTTCTAGAACCCTAGAGATCTACATTTTGATTTCATTACCAAGGCTTGCTATATACTATATAGTACTCAGTTTTTCACCATTGACAGGGCTAATTCATTCTGACAGATTTTAGGTCCAAGTGACAGGACTCACAAGCCAAATTCTGAAGTTAGTCGACAGTTTTTCCGGCGTTTCATCCCGTTCACAGCTGGAAGTTGTTTGCAGTATCTGGACTATGGGAAATGCTGTGATAACAGTATTTCTAGGTGCTATGTGAATTGGTGAGCACTGTGATGTTATCTACGTAATAGATCAATTTGATGTTCTTTAGAAAGCCTAAGCAACCCGTGTCTCTCCAGGCTGTATAAGGAGAGAGGGCATAAAGAGAGCACAATTCTTGATAATAGTGTAAATGCATATGATTTTCCTTTCTGTGTGAGCATAAACTATATATGTAATTTATCTTCCATCTTCATTGATTCATACCCTGCTTCTCCCTAAATTTTTCCAGTTCAGGGTATGGACTGCCTTTCCCTATATAACTCAACCATTTACCCTTCCTCTTTGTACCTTTGGGCCTGCCTCCTGGATGCGATCTCCTGTCTTCTTTCCCCTCCCCCTCTAATCACATGGCATGCTCAGTCTGGTCATGTCCACTCTGGACTCTCCAGATATCCCTTCCTCTGGTAATGCTCTCCCACATATCATAGATGAACTTTCTTCTCTACCATACCTAGGAACAGTCATTTCCCTTTTTCTTTATTTCTTTTTTTTTCTTTCATTAAATGATTTCTCTATGTCTATAGCTGTAGACTACATATCTGAATGATATTACTTTCCTTCAGCAATGACAGTGCAAATCGATTAGCAATTGTGGTTGGTCAACATCTGCCTGGAGATTACATCAGTCTTTCTCAAGAAGTGATTTGGAGTCTGTAAGATGTGATTAGTGACAAGTGGGCATGGGAAAGAGTTCATCATCCTTAGGTTCTTTCTTTAAGAGTGACAGTGACAGGTGATGCAAATAGGAGACAAGAATGAGTCAGGCAGCTCCGAGCAGGGACTCCAAACACACCAGTTACAGAAATATCCCTAGTCTGGGCCTGACTGAGGTCAAAGCCCCCTCAAAAATATTGTCGCCTCTAGCCCCTGTTTCCTAAATGATTTTAAGGTACCTTCTGCAGAGGGAACAGTTCTCCAGTTTGGTTAGCCAACCCCCTGGCCAAGGCAGCACTCCTCAGGGAAGCAGGTTTACATTAGGCCATGCTAAAGAGAATGGGAGGAATACTAAGTCCTTTATTAAGATATTGTGCTTTTCCTTCCCCAGAATCTTTGCCCTTAGTGCAATTATTTCAGAGCCACCATAAAGTTCTTTTGAGTCTGCCCATCTCTCTGAGTCCTGACTCAGAAAGGTATAACTTACCCCTTTTCCACTCCTCCTCCTCCTCCTCCTCTTTCTCCTCTACCTCTTTCTCCTCCTTCTCTCAATCTTATTCTTCAAATACTGATATACTTAACTATATTTTCTCTCGTGCTTTGAGATTTTTTTTTTTTTACTTTTTCTCAGAAGCTTCCCTCCCGACCATGTGGCTGCCCTCAATAATAGCTTTACTCAAATAGCATGGCTCTTCTCTTTTTTTTCCCTCTCCTCTCTCTCCCCTCCCCTTTTGATATTCCTTCCTAGAGCAGCTGCCTAGATTTAGAATTGTGGGGGTTTTCTTTTAAAATTTAACAAAATAAGCAGTGATATTTGACATTTTATCTCCTTGGATAAGATTTTATTGCTTTTTCCCCCAACACAGGAGGATTTAAGTCTTACATAAGCTAGCCAAGTATTCCACCACTGAGCTACAGGCATAGCTTTAGTTGGAGTTTTTGATTTGTTATCCGGTCTGGAGTTGATAGATTAAGTACCATCCATTTGGTCTTCCATATCAATGGCTATTGCCCTACAGGCAAATGACTCTGGGTTTTGTTTTGTTTTCTTAATCGGAAACTGGCTTGATAGTAGTCTTGTAAACATAGAGTACATTATATAGCTGTACTTTGCAGAGAATTTTCTTGATTCATAGATGACCTGACTCTACAAAGAAGAGCCATTGATGTTCTGTGTTTTCAAATACCACTTGGACTCTAAGTGTTCTTGCAGGGCATCTGGCTAGTCCTCTTATTGTGTTATATATTTACTTGAACAAACGGCCACAGATCCCTTTGGGGAGACACTAATCAGTGTTGGGTATATTTGCTAGTGTTACAGGGACTTCTCAAAAAGTAGGATCCATCTACTTTTTGGTCCTTGGGTTTAGATATATGATCTGGACTAGGCAGACTTGATAGTGGATCATTTAAGACCCTCCCACATGTCCTTCCACATTAATAGCTCTTGTGCTATAGGCAAATGACTCTCTGTTGGTGTTTTAAATTCCCTCTGAATACACAATGGCTTGGGTTCAGGAACTGGACAAGTGGTCATGATGTATTTACTGAGGCAACTGGTCTCCAGCCCTTTTGCTTAAAACGAACTCATTGAGAGAAGTCTTGTATTGGGTGCACATGGCTACTCTCTTTATTGCTCTGTTCAGTCATTAGCTAAGGATGAACCCTTACCCCCTCACCCCCCCCAAACACACAGAATAAAAATAAAATCTGGCAAACATAAAAGTAGAGGCTGTCATCTAAGTACTTTCCTGGTCACAGGATCTCATCCTTTCTTTTCTTTTCTTTTCTTTTTTTTCTTCAGGGGAGAACGTGAATGAAGTCCCCCACTACCATAAATTATGCAGTTGAGTTTCCCACATTTGAGGAAATTGAAGGGGTCAGCTCATCCGGAGTGCAATGTTTAAGCCTCACCCTGGGAAAAACCACCTTTGTGATCATGGTATCTCCCCTGCCAGGTCAGTATGATTGCACGCTTTCTGTAAAGGCAATCTTAGATACACATTTCAGTGTCTGCCATATAGTCACAGATAAGAATATTTAATAATATTCCCTAAACATAAAAGTCTCAAAACAAAAATTTAAAATGTGAAAGTAAAAGCAAAGAAATATAAAGGGCTAACTTTTTAACTTCATAAATTGCTGATGCCTTTAAATCATAGTACCAGTCTCTAACAAAAATGATACACTCTATCATTAGCAAATAAAATACTTAATCTGCCTATGACACTTAGAATAAGTACTGAAATTGAAAAAAATAAAATAAACTAATGGACATGAAACACACCGATACACACACACACACACACACACACCACAACCTAAAAAACATCAACCTTACAAGAAATCAGAGTAATGCACAGTGAAGCAATAAATACGTATTTGTATCTATCACATTTCCAGGTTTTTGAGTTAAACATTTTAGTTTGGGTAAATGAATGCTGTTAGGTGCTCTCATGCACATCTAGCAGAAACGTAAATTCTTATCGCTACAAAAATAAATTTAGCATAAAGTTTTAGGACTTGCTCAAAACAAATCCTTTAAAAAATAATTCTATATCAAGAGTCTATGGTAAGCAAATAATCAGAAATGTGGGATGTTTGTATGGCTTATATGTGAATATATTAATCTTAGCTTTATTTGTATATAAATCAAAATGAAAGCAACCACCTTCCCATGTTAAAAAGAGGGTTATATAAATTACATTATGTCTGTATGACAATGTAGTATATAATCATTAAATGAAAAAGTGTGATGAACCTTTAGTGCCAAGAAATGATGTTGATGAAATAGGAAATGAAAGTAAATCCATGGAACCCATTTCCAGGAGACCTAGGCTAAGAAAGATGCTTTTATGTAGAAGATTCAGAATAAGTAACTCCATAGAGATTGAGAGTAGATCAACATTTACTAAGGACTGGGAAGAGGAGCAAATGAGGTATGCTGCTAGCTATTTTAGAAGTTTTATAATATTCTATGAATTAACTATGGTCATAGTTACAAGGGTCTGAGGATGTACTCAAAACCACTGAGTTTATCATGTTAAATGTTAAATGTAAGAATTACATAGTTCAGTTTAACTCAGTAAAGCCATTTGTAGAGAGAAGATAATACTTGACACAGGGCGTTTGGAGGGTGTGGGCATAGCAGGGACTTGAATTCTTTAAAGATCAGACTGACAAAACTTTCAGGAAACTGATGAGAGGCACTGGAGAGTGTGAAAAGGAGGTGCTAACACCTTTGCATTTTTAACCTGACTGTTAGAAAGGGTGGAGCTGTTAATGGACTTGAGGAAGTCAGTGAGGAACTTTGAACTTGAAGATTGGTAGAGGGGCCATGATATAAAAGAAAATCAAGAGCTCTTTTTTTTTAAATGTTAATGAACTTGCTTCACACTCAGCTCAGAAATTGTGGTTGTGCACTTATTCTCTGCCTATAGCATTAAAATAGCCACAGTTTCACTCATTTACTCTTTGCAAGGACTCACGTGTGGTCTTCAGGCTCTCTGCGTTCTACTGCTGGATTCAGCGAGGGCCTCTCAAGAACTTCCCATTCTATGCTGAGGCACTACCTCATCCTCCACTTCCACCCCTAACTGTTCTTCTTCCAGCATCTCTGGCTTCAGTAAGTTATTTGTTATTTGTTCAGTAAGCCAGGATTTATGCTCCTCTCCATAGGATCACTGGATCCCGAGGATTTTATTTTCTACAATACCCCCCTAAAGTCTCCATTCTCTGCATTTTTATCAATGAGTTTGATAATAATTTTTATTGTCAAAAAAATTTCATTGTCAGCTTAGGTGGATTTAGAGTCACTGTGGAAGTGCATCTTGGAGTATATCCATGAGGGCATTTCCAGAAATGTTCAACTGAAGAGAGAAGAGCTACCCTGAATGTGGGTGGCACTGTCAATGAGGTAGGGTCCCAGACTGGATACAAAAATGCAAGTGAGGTGAGCATCAGCAATTACCTCTTTCTACATCTTGTTGAGAAATAGACGTACTAGCCACTTCCAGCTTATGCTGCCATCCATGCCCTTCCTACCACAATGGACCAGACCCTGGCACTTCCTCCTTACCCTCACTTCTGTCAGGTGTTTCATCATTGCTGGAAGACAGGTATCTGACACAGTGAGCTATAGGAATCCATGCCCACTATGTGATCATTCACAAAACAGGCACATGTTCATCGCCTGGGGTGTAACAGTCCCCATGCACCTAGAGAATTTTTCTTCAAGGTACTGCCACCTACTTTTTAAAATTTGTTTCCTATATCCTCTTTCTTTGAAATCCAACTACCCATCCATGTTAATTCTCTTAATATGTAGCTCAGCTCATTTGCCAGCTCAAACATTTCAAAATTGTTTCTGACCTAAAAATTTAAGGTCACACTCTACAAGCAGCATGGGTCTGTTATTACGAAGTAAAACTTGTCTCCACGCTCAGTATTACAGTGCTTACTATGGAATTCTGTACTCCTCAGAAACTCAGAGTAGGATCTCATTTGGAAATGGAATCTAGGGTCTTTGGAGCTGTTGCCAAGTAAAAATGATATATTAGTGTGGGTCTTCACCTAAATTTGGAAGAGAGAGTGTCATGAGACAATTTAGTCATATATTGTCAGGAGCACCAAGGAGTAACAGCTTCCTACCAAGGCTGGGAAATGGGGGTAAATGAGGAGGATATTCTACAAACTTCAAAGAAATAGAGCCCTAATCTTCGCCTTCACTTTGGACATTTATTCAGAAAAACAAGAAAATAAAATTCAATCAAGGTTGAATATGCCTGGCCCATGGGAAGTGGCAATATTAAGAGGTGTGACCTTGAAATAGGTCTGTTCTTGTTGGAGGAAGTGTAACACTGTGAGGGGAGGGACTTTGAGGTCCTATGCTCAAGCTCCACCACATGTGGAAGGGAGACTCTTCCTAGTTGCCCAATGAAGACAGTCTCCTTCTGGCTGTCTTTGGATCAAGATGTTGATTCATTCAGCACCATGTCTGCCTGCATGGTGCCATGCTTCCCAGCATGATGATACTGGACTGAACCTCTAACACTGTAAGCCAGCCCCAACTAAATGTTGACCTTTATTAGAGTTGCCGTGGACATGGTGTCCCTTCACAGCAATAAAACCCTAATTAAGACAGAAACTAAAAAATTATCTAATTTAGATTTTGTTAATCCTTAAATCAAATACTGGTTATAAGTGGTTCCCCAGTTCCTCTTCTCTCAGCTCCTGATGACCATAGACCTACATTATAGTTTTATCAGTCCTGCCATAAACTACATTTATTCATTTCTCTGTGATATACCAATTTTTGTATCATTTATTCGCTTACTGCCCTGGTTCCACATGAGAGCAGAGACTGTGTCTCAGATGTACTCCCATTCTTAGTATATACAGAGCATGCATAACAGGCTTTCTGGGTGCGACATCTATAAATACCTTTCTTAAAGGTCACCCCTTTTATCATTTGTTCTCTCTTATCTGCCTCAAGGCCTGGCTTCTAACTCTAAATCATCTTGACTTTTGACATGTAAAATATGAATGGGCCCAGTGATACGCACTTCAATAATCTGTGAAGATTGTATTTAAGAAACTGTTCTTTGTATGGAGTCAGACTCTCAGCAGCATAAAACAATTTCTATGAAAGAGAATAAGTGGTAAAAAATTGTAAAGGCATCAGCACAATTTACTTTAGGAATAGAGCAGACTGAAGAAGACTTTCCAATACATCTTGTTTTAAGAGAAGACAAACGATGCTACTTGAAATCATGACTTGAAAAGTGAGTAAACTATGAATCATCCCAGTGCACAAGCTAGTAACTGGAACAATGGAGAACAGGTTCTGGAAAGAGATATCACTTTGTTTTTTTTTTGAATCAGGTCTTGGCCAATAATGGGTATGCTTGGTGAATGTTGGAACATGAAAACAATTCCCATTGTCTGGAAGGGTAGAACCTTTGTTTCTGATTTACTTAATTTTTAAAGACAACATGTTTTGGGGAAAAAAAGATACCACACATTAGTCAGAACATTATGTGCCATTGCAGAAAACAACCATATAAACAGCTATAGGATGAAGTATTTGAAGCATTGCTTAGTGTGAAAAGATATGCTAAATCAACTGAAAATACTTCGGACATTCTTCAGAGTTGTGTATTTTCAGTGTCCTGCACTTACAAGTGAGCATTATCTTGCTAAGATGAAACCCTTTGCCTGTAGATATGTCCTGATAGTCCCTGACATGACAAGCCAAAGTCCTCTCCTTCCATCTGTATATGTTCCTTCTTCCATGTTAGGCACAGCACAACCCCAGAAGAATTCTATCTCATAGTGTGGTGTAAGGCATGATGATAAAGTAATAGAAAATAACAATACTGACTCTATTGTTTTTGTTTCCAAGACTGTAAGTGTTATGTGAACAGATAATTTGTTTTATTCACTATTATTCCTCAGTGCCTAGGACATATCCTAGAATGTAATGAGTCCTCAGCTAAGAGTTTTCTTACTAAATCAAGAAATAATCCACTGCACTTTCAAAGATACTTTGCAAATATTATTCTATTAGATGTCACAGTAGTTTCCATGTGTTCTGACTTAGATTCAAATATTTTTTGTTAGTTTGAATTATATAAACACAAGACAAAAGACTCCTATTAGTTTGCATTATATAATCCCAAGATAAAGACTTCTCATAAGAACAACCTCTGAAAGCCAGGTGTGATGATGTTGTATGCAATCCCAGCATTGGGGAGATTGTAGAAGGAGGATTGTGAGCTTAAGGCCAGCCTCAGCTACATAATGATTTCAAGACTAGCCTGGTCTACACAATGATAGAGTCTCAAAACTTTTGCCAAAGTACTGAGAAATTAAGACTAGGCTACATTAATTCATTAAGATAGATCTATCATATAATTCCACTAGACTTGCCCTCTTGAGTAACAAGCATGGACTTGGATAGTATCTTAGGGTTTAATTGCTGTGAATAGACACAATGACCAAGGCAACTCTTAAAAAGGATAACATTTAACTGGGGCTGGTTTACAGTTTCAGAGGTTTAGTCCATTATCATCATGGTGGGAATCATGGCAACATGATTCCTGGTCCTGAGGATCTAAGAATTCTAGATCTTGATCCAAAGGCAGCCAGAAGAAGCCTGTCTTTGATTGATAGCCAGGAGGAGGGTCTATTCTCCCTGGGTGGAACTTAAGCATAGAATATCAATGCCCAGCCCTGCAGTGATGCACTTCCTCCAACAAGGCCACACCTACACCAACAAGGCCACATCTCCTAATAGTGGACTTCCATGGGCCAAGCATATTCAAATCACCACAGATAGGTTAGCTTCTCTGTATTGAGAAGCAGCCCTCCTAAGGAACACAAACAACTGTCAAACTATAAAAATAAAAAATAATTTATATAAAGTTCTCCAAGAAATAACAGCCATGAAGGTCCTCCCTTTAAAGATCCCTATAGCTCCTTCCTTAGCTCTTATCCTTCTGCATCTATTATACAGCAACTAAATATACTTAGTTTCAAAATAAACAAGCATTTTATTTTATTGGACTGTGTGCGTTGTGGGGTATTCTGTCCCACTGTTGGGCATGGAGGTCAGAGGGCAGCTCTCATGAACCTGTTTTCTCCTTTAATCTTATTGTGAGGAAGGGTCTCTGCCACACAAAAGACTGGTTGGTCCTTAAGCTTCCAGGTAAGACCTCTGTTTATATCCCCCATTTCAAAGAAGGATGCCAAGATTACAGATGCACTTCATTGCCTCTGTGTTTGGGAATTAAACTCTGATCATCATGCTTGCATGGCAAGTGCTTTTAGCTTCTGAGTCTAGAGCTAGGGATTTGTGACCTCTTCTCCTAGAGCCTTATAGTCACTGGAAGAAGTGAGATAGGTAGGCTGCAACTTTATCTTGGTTTCCTGTTGTCAATACATGTCTGCAGACCACTTCTATTTGAAGCAAAATGCCCAAGCTCTGTACAATTTAGGAAGATCTTATTTAGTAGTTTCTATCCCAACCACCACCCCTTGAACAAGTTGTAGGATGCTATTTATCACACAAAGGTTTTGGGTTCAGGCATCTCAGCTATCTGGAAGTAGGAAGGGAGGATCGCTGGAGGACTCACAGTTGGCCTAGATTTCACAAATACCACAGAATCATCCTCATGATAAAACTGTTTACACTTAAATATGTCCCCTCAATCTCCATCAAAATAGCCTCACGTCTAATTTACACTGAGAGGCCAATCCCTTTGGTTCGCTGAGGTAAAAAGTTGTGACAATATTGCAGGGGATTAAATGTTTGTCCCCTCCATGATTTATGTTGAAATTTAATTATCATCCTAACCATGTTAAGGGAACAGACCTTTGTTTTTCTTTTTCTTGTTTCTTTCTTTGTTTCTTTCTTTGTTTCTTTGTTTCTTTGTTTCTTTCTTTCTTTCTTTCGTTTTGTTTTATTTTAAGGCACTAGGCTTTTAGGGTGGGATTGATGCTAAATAGGGATGTCATTGGTCTCTTCTCATTCTTCTCTGGTTGCTCTGTGTGCTGACAAAGCAAAAAGTTACTTGTGGATTTGTGTCTTCCTCATGGACCAGCCTCCAGAACTGTGAGTCAATCTTTTCCTTCCTCTGTTATAGCCTCAGCAAAAGCATAAAGGCAGGTGCCAGGGGTGAAGGGGCAGTGTCAGGAAGGAGATGGAGGCCACACAAATCCTAACGGCAGCAAAACATTACAGGGAGAGATCAGTTCAGAAGTCTTCTCTTCACCCACCTGCCCCCAAAGATATATACTTGGGGAAGGCAGGCTGAAGAACTTTCTAAGTTTCTAAGCCTCAGAGAAGTCATGAGACATGTGCATAGAGAGATCATGTCAGGGATGTCTGTAACAGTTGCTTGAATATTTTAACAGTATTTAAAGTACTCTTGCAAACTAAGCACTGCCATGATCCCACATTTACAAACAAGGGGTTGAATTCTGTTTAAAAGCTCACACTCTTTATGAGAGGAAAACCCCATGTGGTACAATTTAAAATAAGCATTTGAAAAACTCAATGGATCAAAAGAAAGACTTGGTTATGTGGAAAAACTCCTGTGTGGAGCTGTGACCCTCTTGGTGATGAACTAGTGAAGAAGTGTTAAACTGTATGCTTAATAATAGGAAGAAGCTTTTGGACAGGCAAAATAAGTGTTCACTGACAGTTTTATTTCACAAGGCAGAGATGATAATATCAGATTCTGTTGTCTTTTTGAAATACTAATTTTGAAATAAATTTTTTCAGAATAAATTGTTCCTTTCTTTTTTTTTTCTATTAGATATATTCTTTATTTACATTTCAAATGCTGTCCCCTTTCCTGGTTCCCTCCTCCCCTGAAAATCCCATAAGCCATCTCCCCTTCCCCAATCAACCCTCCCCTGCTTCCCTGTCCTGGTATCCCTCTACACTACAGCATTGAGTCCTTCCAGGACCAAGGGCCTCTCTTCCCTTTGGTGTCTAACAAGGCCATCCTCTGCTGCCTATGTGTCTGGAGCCACGGGTAACACCATGTGTACTCTTTGGTTGATGGTTTTGTCCCTGAGAGCTCTGGGAGTACTAGGTGACTCATATTGTTGTTCCTCCTGTGGTGCTGCAAACCCCTTCAGCTCCTTGGGTCCTTTCTCCAGCTCCCCCAATAAATTGTTTCTAAACCAATACGTTAAAAGTAAGCCTATTCTTTACATCAAACACTCCATAAATACATACATTATTTTTAAAGGACTGTATGAGGCCAGAAGAATGGCTTAGAGGTTAAGAACACTGGCTCTTCTTGCAGAGAACATGAATACAGATCCTAATACCCACCTGGAGGCTCCCAATGTAACTTTAATCACAGAGGGTATCTGATGATTTTTTTCTGGCTTCTGTGGGCACCAGGTAAGCATCTGGTGTACACATACATACCTTATATACAGGCAAAACATGCATATAAGGAAATTTTTAAAACATGAAACTTTTTGATAAAGAGTAATGTTTTCCCATGCTATTTTCTTTGACACACACAAAAAAACCACTGCTTTTCATATAGAAATAAGATAAAAAATAAAATAGAGTGAGCTATCTCTGAAAAACTCAAGTCTCAGTCACACTGGATGCATAAAGCCTGTCGGGACTCAGGCCTCAGGCTTCAGGCTGGTTGTGTGATGCTGTATATGGCTGGAAAAATTATGACTTTTCTCTTTCTGCCTTGATGGAGAATTCCATGGAAGAATCTATGCCTGTAAGAACAAGTTGCTCTAAATGACACTTCATTTCTTTGAAGCTCAGTAGATTAATGCTTGCGTCCTACAGTTCTTGTATTACCAGCCCCAGTGTTTAGAAATGAAAAATTGTGTGTTCAATTCATCCTTTAGTGCATAAATGTTATATGAAGAGTGGAAATTTGCATTTGGATATTCATTCCTATTAAAATATCACGATCTGGATAATAGGTTAAGAAATACTCCAGTCCTACTACCCTTTCATATTTAGCCTCCATAAAACTTACTGTAGTATTTGTAGAAAGAAAGGAGAAATGAAGGAGTGGGGTGGTGTTAAATTGTGTAGTTCCTAAAGAGCTTGTGAAACTTCATCATCTTTTCATGACATGACTAGTGAGACCCACCTGTAAATCTGCTTAATGGCCAGATCGTGGGGAGCTAGAGAGATCTTCAATTTTGTAGCAACACAAGTCACTTCAGAAGTCACTGAAGGGTCAAATTAAACAGGAGGGTGAAGTATTAAGGAATATCTAGGGACTGATGGAAACTGCTGAGCAAAGTGCAGGACAGCAAATTCAAGTCTCATCTGGTCTTTTCTCTGGGAGATAAGAGAAAGTGATTTTCACCAGGCAACTCAAAGGAACCAACTGAAAGTATAAATTTTCTGCCTTTAAAAAATGTTTCTGAGATCTGCACCCAGAGCTGATCCTATGCCACAGCACTCCATTCCCAAATATTGCTGGGAGAGAGTGGATCTCCCAGGAGTGCTGACAAGCCTGTGAGCACAGATAAGACCACCGTGTCTGTTCAAATTCCTGTCCCAAGAGGGACCCAACTGGTGCCCTCAGGACACAGGAGTAGCGGGGGACAGGATTCTTTCAGTTTCTGACTGCACTCCAGAGCTGACCCTGTGCCATTGCTCTCCAAACCCAAATTCTTCCAGGAGAGAAATGGTCTCCCAGGGTTACTGACACACAGGCTTGCAGGAGGAACAAGCAAGACCAGCTAACACCAGAAATAGCCATAAGGTGAGAGGCAAAGGCAAGAACATAAACTACAGAAACCAAGACTACTTGGCATCTTCAGAATCCAGTTCTCCCACTACAGGGAGCCCTGAATACCCCAACACACCAGAAAAGCAAGACTCTTATTGAAAATCACATCTCATGATGATGATAGAGGACTTTAAGAAGGACATAAATAACTCCCTTAAAGAAATACAGGAGAACACAGGTAAACAGGTCAAAGCCCTTAAAGAGGAAACACAAAAATCCCTTAAAGAATTACAGGAAAACACAACCAAACAGATGAAGGAAGTGAACAAAACCATCCAGGATCTAAAAATGGAAATAGAAACAATAAAGAAATCACAGAGAGCAACAACACTGGAGATAGAAAACCTAGGAAAGAGATCAGGAGTCATAGATGCAAGCATCACCAACAGAATACAAGAGATAGGAGATAGAAGAGAGAATCTAAAATAATGACACAATAGTTAAAGAAAATGCAAAATACAAAAGCTCCTAACCCAAAACATCCAGGAAATCCAGGACACAATGAGAAGATCAATCCTAAGGATAATACGTATAGAAGAAAATGAAGATTCTCAACTTAAAGCGCCAGTAAAAGTTACAGGAAGCCTACAGAACTCCAATAGATTAGACCAGAAAAGAAATTCCTCCCAACACATAATAGTCAAAACATCAAATGCACAAAACAAAGAAAGAATACTAAAAGCAGTAAGGGAAAAAGGCCAAGTAACATATAAAGGCAGACCTATCAGAATTACACCAGGCTTCTCACCAGAAACTATGAAAGCTAGAAGATCCTGGGCAGATGTCATACAGACCCTAAGAGAACATAAATGTCAGCCCAGGCTACTATACCCAGCAAAACACTCAATTACCATAGATGGAGAAACCAAGATATTCCATGACAAAAACAAATTTACACAATATCTTTCCACAGATCCAGCCCTAAAAAGAATGATAGATGGAAAGTGCCAACACAAGGAGAAAAACTACACCCTAGAAAAAGCAAGAAAGTAATCTTCTTTCAACAAACCCAAAACACACAATCATAAAAATAACATCAAAAATAATAGGAAGCAACAATCACTATTATTTAATATCTCTTAACAACAATGGACTCAAATCCCCAATAAAAAGACATAGAATAACAGACTGGATATGTGAATAGGACCTAGCATGTTGCTGCACACAGGGAATGCACCTCAGTGTCAAAGAAAGACACTACCTCAGAGTAAAGGGCTGGAAAACAATTTTCGAAGCAAATGGTCCCAAGAAACAAGCAAATGGTTGCAAGAAACAAGCCATTCTAATATCAAATAAAATCAACTTTCAGCCAAAAGTTATCAAAAAGGATAAGGAAGGGCACTTCATACTCATCAAAGGAAAAATCTACCAAGAAGAACTCTCAATTCTGAACATCTATGCTCTAAATGCAAGGACAACCACAATCATCAAAGAAACTTTACTAAAGCTCAAAGCACACATTGCACCTCACACAATTATAGTGGGAGACTTCAACAACCCACTCATAGCAATGGACAGATCATAGAAACATAAACTAAACAGAGACACATTGAAACTAACAGAAGTTATATACCAAGTAGTTTTAACAGATATCTATAGAACATTTCATCCTAAAACAAAAGAATATACCTTCTTTTTAGCACCTCATGGTACCTTCTTCAAAATTGACCATGTATTTGTCACAAAACAGGCCTCAACAGATACAAGTAGATTGAAATAATCCATGCATCCTGTCAGATCACCACAGACTAAGGCTGGTCTTCAATAGAAACAAAACCAACAGAAATCCCACATATACATGGAAGTTGAACAACACCCTACTCAGTGATAACTTGGTCAAGGAAGAAATAAAGAAATTAAAGACATTAGAATTCTATGAAAATGAAGGCACAATATACCCAAACTTAAGGGACACAATGAAAACAGTTCTAAGAGGAAAACGCATAGCTCTAAGTGACTACAAAAAGACACCAGAGAGAACATACACCAGTAGCTTGATAGCATACCTGAAAGCTCTAGAACAAAAAGATGCAAATACACCCAAGAGAAGTAGATGGCAGGAAACAATCAAACTCAGAGCTGAAAGCAACCAAGTAGAAACAAAAAGAATTATACAAAGAATCAACAAAACTAGGAGCTGGTTCTTTGAGAAAAAATCAACAAGATAGATAGACCCTTAGCCACACTAACCTGAGAGCACAGCGACAGTATTCAAATTAACAAAATCAGAAATGAAAAGGGAGACATAACATCAGAAACCAAGGAAATTCAAGAAATCATCACATCCTACTCAAAAGCCTATACTCAACAAAACTGGAAAATCTGAATGAAATGGACAGTTTTCTAGACAGATACCAAGTTCCAAAGTTAAATCAATTACAGACAAACCATATAAGCAGTCCTATAACCCCTAAAGAAATAGAAGCAGTCATTAAAATTCTCCCAACCAAAAAAAGGCCTGGACCAAATGGGTTTAGTTCCGAATTCTATCAGACCTTCAAAGAAGACCTAATACCAATATTCTTCAAAATATTCCACAAAATAGAAGCAGAAGGAACACAACCCAATCCATTCTATGAAGCCACAGTTATGCTGCGTATTCTCTCTTGGAGATGGAACTGTTTCTGTCTAATCAGGAACTTGTCACAATTTTCTTTCATAGAGGACTTCATAAGAGATTTTCTTCTACTTCTGTCACATTTAATATTCCAAACAGATTTTAAAAACTGGGTGAGTGCATATTACTTTTAGCTTCAGAAGATATCATGTATATTTAAGATGCATTTAACTATTATAAATTATTTGGATGACTTAAAAAATGTCAATACTGAGTTTTACATTTTAAATTAAATTGTATTAGTTTAATAAAAATTAAGAAAAAAATTTTTCTGAGAAGTAAATCCTTATTCGTCAAGATGCCAGCCATATATTTCAGACACAGGTTCCAGGTACCCTTGATCTAGACCTGATCCTAACTTCTCATCTCTGAGGACCAACTTTCATGGTATCAGATAGTGCCATGCAAGGTTCCAAAGGAGAAAAGCAATTACAGTTCTATCTAGCTATGATGCCTTTGAACTACAGCAATGACCAGCATGGCACAATAACCCTAATGGTACAGTAGTGGCATGTATACTTTGGAGGTAACCAATAGCTCTACAGCTATTGAACCTAAGGTCTGCTCAACAAGGACAAAACAATTCCTAAACCTAAGGGAGGGGGACATTGCAGATGAGGGGGCAGAAAGATTGTAAAGCCAGAGAATTATGGGGTTTGGTATGCGATTGTGTCTCCTAGTACTTCCAGAAAATAATACCCATGTCTCACCAACATGACTTGCCTAAGCATGAGGTGAACAAGGGCAACAATAGATGTGCCCAAATGGAAGGGGGAAAGCCCATGGGGCTTCTACCATACACAAATAACTATAGGCCACTAAGGAATACTGAAAGTGGGAGAAACAGTCTTAAGGGGAGAGCACACCTATTGGTTATTCAATACCAAATAGTCAGTTCGGAGGATGTGCATGTGAATAAATAACATTGTTCAGACTGAGCAGGTTATATTTGTGTGTGTGTGTGTGTGTGTGTGTATAAACAAAAGAAAATGACTATGAATTTGAAAAAAGCAAGGTGGAACATATGGAAGAGATTAAAGGGAGGAAAGCAAGGGAGAAATGATATAATTATAATCTCAAAAGTAATAGAAAAAAAGGAGGGGAAAAGTGTTCCATCTCTGAGGCTTAGACCTCACTTCTAGGCATAGTACTTTGAGGAAATGAAGCATCTTTCTTCAAGTTTGAGATTTTTGCCATAATTGGGACATGAGGGGTCAAGTCTCCGTGTAGTATTCCTGAGAGCTGACAGAAGGTTGAGGATCAATATATACTCTGGTGTTTCTCTACAATGGAAGAGGCTCCTTCAGTTAGGTTATCCTAGATAATATCAACTCCTTTGTAGAAACACTGCCATCTGAAAAACTTAAAGCCAAATGAAAAGAACTCTAGCTGGTAGACCTGCCCACATGTGCAAGATCACAACATTGTTATTTTAGTAAAATTTTGGAGGATGAAATAAGTTCCAGGAAAGTGTCAACATTTCCTGGTACCTGTATTGCAACGGTAGTTGGTTTCTGTTTATATGTCATTTCTTTTGACTGTTTGATCTGAGGAAGATTTCGTCCTTAAGTGAATTTACAAACAAAGATTCCTATGCTTGGCTGAAATGGTCTAAACAAAACTTTGGAGAGTACAGCTGTCTGCTTTCCATACAGTTCCTATACTCACGAGTTTACCCTCAACACTTTTGACTCTATAGACACTGTATCTTCACATTGAACTAACCATGTGTGTTCAGCCAGGACTTTTTTGAACACTCAAAACAAGGTGAAGTTTTGGACATGTTCTTTGTGACAAGAAGTCCACATAGAATGAGTCTATAATGGCAAAGAAAAGGACTTATCTGTGGTTATAATAAAGAAAGGGGCAACACTGGAGGGTTAAATTGAAAATCATTATCCCATTGGACTTCTTCCAATGAGGAAGTTTTAGAAAATCTCTCTTTTACAAGAAAACAACTCCCTCTCAAATAACTGACAGAGGGAAGTGAAGACACTGAAAACTAGACATTTGTTTCAAGGAGCTTTTCCACTCTTGAGTAAAATAATAGTATTTTTGAAAACTTTTCCAAAACAATGAAGAAAAATAATAAAACACAAAGTAATACAGTCAAACTAAAAATATGTTTGTTTGGTTTGGTATTAGAACAGCCTTAACTATTTATAGAATTTCTGTGACCTGAAGAATTTTCACAGTACTGTAAAAAAAAAAAAAGCCCAAGGGAAATACACCATATCCTGGTTCACTTCCTGGCCTCCTCTTAATAGCATTTCCAGGTATGCACGCAGGTAGCCACACTGAGAAAAAGAACACTTCATTATTTTTGCAGCCATCAAGTGTTCTCTGAACCAGCGGGGTGAAACACAGTTGGAAGGTGTAGTATTGCTAGTGTGTTGGTCAAAGAGCAAAGAGAAACATCTGTTAAAAGACAACATTAAAAAGTTATATTGTACTTGCAGATATAAAGTTGCCCCCAAACAAATTAATTCCTAATTTCTAATTTTTCTCCTTGGCTGTTTTGAGACAGGGTTTCTCTGTGTATTCCTGGCTGGTTTGGAACTTGCTCTGCAGACTAATCAGGCCTCAAACTCAGAAGTCCATCTTCTTCTGCCTTGTGAGTTTTTAGATTAAAGGCATGTGCCAGCACCTCTCAGAAAATGTCTTTTCTAGTAACTATTCTTAACACATTATTAGAAGAATTGAAGTGTTTAGACCAACGAATATGGTCAGCTTGTCTCACTGATTTTGTTGCTATGGTTAATGCTTGTTTACATTATTTTACTGCTTTGGTTTTTAAACATGATTATAGTTTATATATTTTCTAGTTAGCTCTAAGGCTATTAATTTGTATATGATTGATTTCTATAATTTCTGTATCCTTCCTTAAGTTAGCAATTTTAAAGGAAGGCTGATGAGGTTTGAATGAAAATGGACCCCAAATACTCATATATTTGAATGCTTGGTCCCCAGTTGATGGAGTTATTTTAAGATGATTTGGAGGAATGGAGTTGTTGGGGGTGGGCTTGAGTTTTTTAAAAACTCATGCCACACCCAGGCTCTCTCCCTCTCTGTCTGTCTCTGTCTCTGTCTCTGTCTATGTCTCTGCCTGTGTCTCTGTTCCTGACTCTGTCTGTGTCTGTCTGTCTGTCTGTCTGTCTGTCTCTCTCTCTCTCTCTCTTTCTCTCTGTGCCTTCACCTTGTTGATCAGACGTAGGCTCTTAGCTACTGCTCCATCACCAGGCCTGCTTGCCTGATGCCTGGCTACCTGTAATGGACTCACTCTCTGATACTGTAAGCAAGCCTGCAATTGGATACTTTGTTTTTATAAGTTTTTATGGCCATGGTGTTCTTCACAGTAATAGAAAAGTAACTAAGACACCTGATATTGGCAGATAATAATGAATATCTATCTATCTATCTATCTATCTATCTATCTATCTATCTATCTATCTTTGAGAAAGAAAAAAAAGTGTGCATGCTTAGTGTGTTTATAGTATGCTATACACTCTGTACTATTAGTTTTTTTAAACAGTCTCATAGATACATATGATTATTCCACCTTAAAAAAGAAGATGTAAACTCTGAGAGTGTAACTCATTGCTAAAACATCTGCATAAGGCCCTGTGTTCAAAATTCCCAACACTCATTCAGAATGAAAGAACAAAAGAGAGGAAAGAAAGAAATGAAGGAAAGAAAGAAGGAAAGAACAATGGAAGGAAGGAAGGAAGGAAGAAAGGAAGGAAGACTCAAACCCAATTAGGACTGATTGTGAATTGGAATTTGAACTCAGCAGTCATTAGACTTTATCACCTTCTCTCTCTTAAGTCTCTGTAATCCTGGAACTCTGGAAACTGGGACAAGAGAATTGCTTCAGGGAGCATGAAATCACCCTGGGCTACATAGAGAGTTCCAGGTCAATCTAAACTACGTGGCAAAACTCTGAAAGACATAAAATTATTCTGTGAACCAGCTTTGAATATATTCCTCTTTAAGAAACATGCAGAACAAATGACATCGTTACTGTTTGCTAACTTCCAACATAAAAGAATTCAAGAACCTTCAACTTCAACTAAGATTCATCACCAGGTAAGCAATTGTCTGCATCGTATCAGCAGCTAAAACCCCAGATATTTTTCTTTTTCTTTCAGGTTATACTGCCCAAGGGCCCAAGGTATTCAATTTTTGTCATAATTCATTTGGCAGATCTGACAAAGATAGTCCAGTCATCTGGTCTACCAAAATATTTTTCAGCATCAGTGTACATACTTGATTCAGATCCAGGAATAAATGGCTCTCCAAAGGCTTCCTGGTAGTTTGATGATGTGATTCATCAACTGAAGATAGCAAGACTCAATTTTACTGAATCAGAAGCACATTTCAAATGCTCACATGTCCCTAAATATCATGGCGCATAACAAATTTCAGTGCATTCAATTCAATAGTATCTAGAATGTTTGCCACCAGTCTTTTAGCCACAGGATTTAGTGATGGTTCAAGATTATTATCGTTTTTTTAAATGTAAACAACTTAACTTAAAATATGGGTCATTTATCTTGGACTTAGTTTCAAGTGGCCTATATTCATTCAATCACTTTGTAATAATAATAGCTCATACTTTAGTCACAAAGTTCCAGACACACCTTGTTTATCCAGAATCACTGAGAATAGAAATGTTCCATAAAAAAATTAATTAAAAAGTTCTTTTACGTTATTTATTTTTACATTTATTTATTTCATGGGGGTGAGGTGGGGGTGTTGTGTATGTATGGGGGCACATGCATGTCACAGTGTGTAGAGAGTTCAGAGAACAACTTCTGAAGCTGATTCTCTCCTTCAGCCATGAGATTTCTGGAGGCCCACAGGATGTTCCTGGATCTCACTTCCCTCTTCTTACAGGATGGCCCTGATGTATCCACCCAATTTGCAACCTTGATCTTCTGTTCTACTTGGATTTAGGGATTTAACTTACCTGGTCAGGCTTGGTGGTATCTTTCCCACAGAGCCATGCTTATGGCCTAAGATGATCCATTTAGGGACATTTTCTATCCTACCTTAAGAATGTTTCAAAAAATTTTTTTCTTTAAGGTACATTCATCTCTACCCCTTTAGATTCAATATAATTTGGATCAATGATGCAAATTCAACATCCTAATAATGTAAAAGATTTTCTGTATTTACCTTTAAAAATATTACCAACAAATAAATAATAGATTAATGTAAATAATGGTATATACCAAATCATAAGCAATAAATATATAATACATTAAAATATGAAATAAAAAAAAATAAATGAACTACTGAAGAAAGTTTTACTTTCATCCTTAGCACTCCAGAGACAAAGATCTTGTTTTTGTTCTGAGTTCTGGATTTAAACACCTGACTGTACTTTCTCTTCCTCCTGAGTGCTGGGATTACAAGCTTGTACCACTTTGTCCTGGTGCTGCTGTGGTGGTAGGCAAATAGTCTAACCAACCCAGTTACATCCCCAGCCCTCCTTTGCCTTTTTGACAGTGGTTAAGCTTTCTTCTCTTTTGTTCACTATGATTTTTGTATTAGAAACGTATTCTTACTTTTTATTCATCTAGAAGTCAACTACAGAGAACATAGATTCTCCCTCCCATACCTTTTCCTCTTGACTTAGAGTTCCATGTGCAATTTGGTATGTTGAGAGGTGACCAAACCTTCCATCCCCCATCCCCCAAATATGTCACTCTCCCAATATCCAGAGCATGTTAGTGCTACTTTTGTTAGAAAAGAAAAAGACCATTAGAGACACTCCTAAAGTTCATGAAAGGTTAAGTTTATTCTGAATACTTTGAGCAGCCCTAGATGCCAAAAACAGTTCTCTGGGCTTTTATACTTCAGAAACACAGAGAAAAGTCAGAACAGAGAAAGAAATGCGAAAACATAGGCAGAGACAAAGACTAAGTTACAAGTCAATTGTCACTAGAAGAAAATGGAAGAGGCAAGAGGCAGAATTCCCTCGGGTCCCGTATTAATTCCTGGACTTTGGATTTCTGGCTTCCAGAATTATAAGAAAATAAATTTCTTCCACTTTAAGCATTTCTTTATATACTGCCACTAGCCACTGGAACCCAACATAGGAGTGTTCTGCCAAAACATTTCAAATAATGTATAAGGGCTAGTTGGTAATTGATAAGTAATCAATGATTTTTGTTTTTAAATACAAGGTCTCATGTAGCCCAGGGCTGACCTCAGAGCTGCTATATGGCTTGAATTCCTGATCTTCCTGCTTCTACCTCCAGAGTGCTGGCTGTAATTGCAGGCTACTCTACCACATCTGCTTTGGGTGGTGCTAGGGTTCAAACCCAGGACCTTGGTCATACTAGGGAAGCACTCAACCAACCGAGTCACATTCCCAACCTTTTTTTTTCTAAACAAATTTATGTTTTAATGTTACTTTTCCAGCTACAGAAAATGCCAATGTTCTCTGGTGTCCACAGGCAGATCTTGAATGTACTGTAGCCAATGCCTAACTCCTGCTTGTCATCAAACTGTCCATGTCTTTTATTTTATTTCTAAGGGCTTATATTAGTTGTCTCGCTATTGTGACAAGGGCCTGACAAAATCAACTTACAGAAGGAAGGCTTTATTTCCGCTGACAGTTCCAGGGTTCAGGACTTCATGGCAGGAAGTCCTTTTGGCACAAGCTTGACATATAGTCAAGTCATAGTGCATGCACAGTCAGGAAACAGAGAGAGAAATTCTTTATGGTTTGTTGGGCCTCTCTGACTACCACTTCATAGGGAGCTGGCCCACCTGTGGCACTGGGGATTTTCTTCAACAGCCACATGGCTTTGGGGACTGCCTCTTTGAATTTATGCAAAGTACCTTTTTCAAAACCTTTAAGCTGCTCATTTTACTATCCTACATGGTTTACACATCCATAAGCCACTGAAGAAGTCTGCAGTATAAATGAGAACTTTTAAGGGGCATGAACTTTGAAGGTTTATTGCAAGGACCATCGAAGGACCAGGACAGTTAGTTGGTCTTGGGTGTTTAAGACAATACTTAAAAATAGAAATGCCAGCAAGGCCCAGTAAAGCATGGAAAATATTTATATCAACATTTGAATCAATTGTTTTGTCAAGGAGCAATGTCTGACACAATCTCTTGCTTGGGGGATACTTCCTCATTTAGCCCTCCATAATCCATAGACATTTTCCATGTCCAGCTTCTGAATCCCAGACTGCAGCTGCTAGAGAGCTACTGCTCATCTCCCCAACCTTTGTCTCTCTGGCACTAGCTTGTGATGCTCAGCCTGGCTTAGGTTCAAGGGAGCAAGTCTTTTCTGTAGTCTGCTGTGCTTGCCAATGAAGCTATCTTCTTGTTTCTCTCCAGGCTCCTGACTGGCACCATGGCCTTCGCCTCCGTGGTACCATTGGTTTCTGGAAGGGGAAAGCTTGGACTGACTTGGTTGTATGTCTTCTCATCCCTCATATAGAGCACACAAATGCCATTTCAGAAGGAAAGCACACTGTCCCATAAAAAATGGGTAAAGGTGTCTACACTAAGATCAGCTCCATTATCGTGTTTCAGCCCTCATTGTAATTTTATCCCTTCTTGTTTGGGGGGAAAGAATTGTGCTGTGGAATATGATTGGCAGAGATAGGAACAAACATCAGCTCACCCCAGATAAGGCACCAAGGATAGAATGAAGAAATTACACTACCGGAGTCAATTGTGGTTCATGTATTGTGATTATTTATAGGAATATATGTAAAGTCAAGCCAACTTTATCCTATAGATTTTACTCTAGTCTGGGTAAGAACTCATGTAACTTTCATCTATTTTTTGAGTTCAAAGAGAGCAAGCCAAGCTGCTCTCCTCCTTCCATTTCAATTTGGAAGAAACAAACCTAGAAGACAAGGTCAGGTATAATGAATGAAAATTCATTTTAACTTGATCCTTGTTAAAATGAAAGACAAATGGGAAAGCAATGTAATTACAACTTAATTCAAAATGTAATGAGATTATTATTTTAATTTTTTCTTTTTTCTTTTTCTTTTTTTTACTAATTTCATATATATTTAAAACATATATAATAAAGTGTTGCCAACAACAAAACACAAAACTCCAAAGTCTAGAAGCTGTAAATGACTTTTTCCACATGAAATCTGTAATTAAGGACAGTTCTGACTTGCAACTGGACTCTGGACTTCCAACCAAAAACTCTTTTTTCTTATAACAAGCATTTTTGCAGACATGCCAACCTTCTGGGGCATGCGATATCTGCCCAGAGCTTGACAAGCCAAGGGGTGAATTAGAGAATACACTCTGGTGCTATCAAAGACTCATATAAGCAGTTCATCAGCTACCAGCCAAGTGACAAATTGGGATTGACTGGGAGTGCAGAGCAGCTGCTGACTTGTGAAGTAGTGCCCAAAAACACTTGGCTTTCCCCCATGCAGTCTTTAAGAGAGCCATCTCAGAAGCAGACCAGCCTTCAATGCCCAAACAAATAAAGCTGAAAGCAGGCTCTGTTCTCGTTGGACTTCTCTTGATTGTATCAGGATCTCTAGTCATCCCTGAGACCTTTAGCGTGAGTCTGGCATGGAGCCTCATGGTTACTGCCAAGGCTACAATGCCTGGACATCAAAGATTAGAGAAGAGTTTTGTCCAGTATCACGTCTACATTACTCAAGACAGCTGATGTTTAGAAATAAAACCAAGACACCGTTGCTATAGGTATGGTCTTGTGGAGTGACCTGGGCTTGTGAAGAGGTCTGTAGACATAGAACAAAGGAAATCAACCATGTGCTGACTGGGCAGAGCTAGCAGCATGGACACAGGCAGGGAACAGGTTTCCTGGTCTTTCAAATTGGACAAGCACTGACCTGCAGCTAGGTGATGCTTCTGCCATTCTGTAGAACCTTGATTTCTCCATTTGGGTCTCATAAGAACCAGGTTGAGGATCTGCTTTGAGGTCACTCATGGCAGGCCAAATTCTGCCATCCTTAGTGTCAATACTCTGGCTTTCCCCTCGTCAATTTTAAAGCATATTTCAGGCAGATACTCCTATGGAGACATACAGATTTTTCCTGACCAATCAGATTGTCTTCATTTTAGTTCTCAAAAAGCACCCCAAACATCCTTAAAAGTGGTCAATCCCTTTCATGCACAATTATCATTGTTTGAATTTTTGAAAGTATAGGCATATGTAATGAATATATTTTGGTTACATAGCTATTGGACTATAGGATGAATCAAGACTGTTCATTGGAAAGCAGAATGTTTTCTCTGTTTCTCTTGCAACAAAGTTTCCTTCCTTTTTTTTTTTTTTCATTTGAGGCAGTTCTTGCTCTGTAGGTCATGTTGTTCCCAGTCTCAGAAATCTCCTGTCTGAAGATATACAGGTTCTGAGCTTAGGAGTATGTTCCATCATGTCGGCTCAAGAATTTCATATTCACAGGTCGTGCAAAAACCATGGAGATGGATGACCACCTTTCAGCTCTCAGAGAGGAATGAAGCAGCGCTACAAGCCCTGCCCATGCTGCCTTTGGGTTCACTCACGTAGGTCTGGACCCCTTAGTTCCGTATTTTGTACTGAAGTATATCCTCACAAAATGTCTTGCTGAAGCTCTATCACTGAGTGTGACTATAGACTTAAATAAAGCCTTTAATAAATGTTGTCATGAGATGGAACTCTCCTCATCCAATAGGAATGGATTTTAGACGGGAAGAGGAGGAGATGCAGGAGATCTCCCTCAGCCCCTGCTTATACCAAGGATGGAACACATGAGAACACAGCTGGAAGGCAACCATCCCCTGACTATAAAGAGATGCTTCATTTGAAAACAACGCTGAGACTATCCTGTGCTGGATTTCTGACTTCTAGATCTACATGAAAATAAATGTTTGCTATTTAAGTCACCCACTCTGTGGCAGGCTAGAAGTATGAACAATCTCCCTCTTTCCTACGGTTTTAACTAGTCAAGGTCAACCATGCTTTGAAAATATTAATGATTATTTTCAGAAATAGTCTATGGAGTTTTAAATTTTGCTAACCATTTTTATTAGCATGATGAAATCTTGTACCATCCTGCTCAGTTATGCCCAGGCCATGAATCATCCCTTGATTTTGCATGACTGTGATGTATATTCTACCTGCTCTATGGCAGTTAGAGAGACCACATAACCTAGATTCTAGTATATGATAATTATGTTACTATCAGCTGTAAATATCAATGTCTTGCCATGTCTAAAGTTTTTGTTTTGTTTCATTTTCCAAGACAGGGTATCTCTATGTATCCCTGGCTACATCCTGGAATTCACACTGTAGACCAGACTGGCCTCGGACTCAGAGATCTGCCTGCCTCTGCATCTGGATACTAGGATTAAAGGTGTGTGCCACCAATGTCTGGCTATTATATCAAAATTTAAAATCATACTTTGCTGTAGACAAGAGTCCATAGGGTAGACATGATATATAGGGTTTGGTACTAGCCACAATTTAAGGCACATACTGATGGTTTTGGAATGTACATACCATTGATTTATTCTACTAGACGTGATATTTTTATGTAAAAACCTCCTGAAGACCCCAAAGTCTATGATTCTTGTGTTCTTGTATAAAATCAATTTGAAATCTGTCTGTCTGTCTGTCTGTCTGTCTGTCTGTCTGTCTGTCTGCCTGCCTGCCTGCCTGTCTGCCTGCCTGCCTATCATCTATCTACCTCCTATTGATTTGTCTGTCTGTCTATCTATCTGTCTGTCTGTCTATCTATCTATCTATCTATCCCTTACTTGATGGACTGTCTCCTTTTCCGTACACTGTCTTGTGCTGTCACCTGCCCTGTACTTTTCCCATGTACTGTTGCTTCAAAGTGACCACAGTGATGCCTCTGCTACAGTCCCAGGCTCTTCTTTGCTGTTTTGGTCACTTGAATGGTGGTGCTAATCTATAAACATTAGGTTATCTGTTTTCCTTGCTTTACCTTTTGAGTCTCTCCACACTTTAGAGCTGATATCTTTGTCTAATCAGTATATCGTTGTCTTCTCATTTACTTCTCTCTTTCCTTCTTTTGTTTCTTTTTTCTCTTCCTTTTCTTCTTCTTTTTAAAAGACAAAGTATTTAAAATTAAGATTATTTAAGAAGACAGGTGTATCTGTATCTGTCCACGCTCCTTTGATGTAGTGCTGGATGTCAGTCTCAGAGCTCCCCAAACATGAGGCTAGAACTTTACTAATGGAGCTCTGCCCCACCCCTTCTCTTTATTTTATGATACCACAATTTTATAGCAAACTTCTTTTGTACAGCCCATGCAAGGGATCTCCAAGCTGGGCCAGGGTGAATACAGATGCAGCCTTGTGGGTCCCTTGCATAGATTTCAAGTTTTGCATCCAGCATGCAATTAAGATTGCCATTGTTTCTTCTGTACTTTTCTCATCGTCATCACCAAAACACCAGTGTATGTTGCAGCCTAGACTGTTAGGACATCAAAATCTTTCCCTATAGATTTTTTTGTGATCTATTCGAATAGTTGGACTATGCAATACAGTGTTAATGCCCCCCAAACCCACATATAGATGCCCCAGTTCCAATGGGATGGTATTAGTCATGACTCACCAATATCCTTATAGAAGAGAATGCCCTGGCCACTGTGGTCACATTGAAATGAGGAATCAGAGAGAAGACAAATACTTAGGAGGAGGTGGCTCTTACCCCATATCTAATCTGCTAGTACTTCCATCCTGAATATCCCTGCTTCTGGAACTCTGTTGTTTGTCAGCCATCCAGTCTGTGGGATTCTGATACAGCAGCATGACCTAAGACTATTCAGAGGATACTGGCTTCAGCTAAAGCACATCTTTACCCAGGAGGTTCGATGAATCCCTAGGGAAGTTTTCTGATTGGATGTGTTACATTTCATTCCAACTCAACTCCTGAGATAAAGTGGATCTCTTATTAAAATGAGTGAGGAAAACAGCATTGTCATAGCTCAACAACCCCCCAAACTACTCTACTCTCTTCTAATGTCTTGTGGATTCTTGTCCGTCACACAGCCTTCAACACCTTCCCTGGACACAAGTCCAGGGACTATCTTGGTGAAGAGTTTGCATACCTAACACAAGTGTGTTTTGTAAAGGCTAAATTCATAAAAGAAGAGCTGGCTGCAGGCTAGTACTTCCAAACCCAAAGACAACACAACATAGCACATCAGAACAAACAATACCAACTCTGCAGGAGACGGCACTGTAACAAGCATCACTCAGTCATTACCTGACATCCCTTTCTTCCCAGAAAAGACACATCACTGACGAGTGTTGACAGTGTGGGTGAAAGACACTTTTTCTCTTGTCACTGTAGGGTCTCTGGATAGAAGCCTATTAATTAGAGAAACAAAATAAAGATTAATACAATAGAAACAAGACTAGGGAAAAGAAAGAAATTCATTCTAATTTGTTATTAGTTCTACTAATACCTGTATGTTTTAGGTCAGGCAGGAGCCTTCATAGAGAAATGATGAATCAAAGAAATGATTAAGCATGAGCTTTTGCAACAGGGTCTCCTTGTGTCACCCAGGATGCCACTGAACTTTCTATTTTCCTGGCCCAATCTCCCCAGTGCAAGTGCAAGAATTACACATGTGAGTGCTCATATGTACGCCAGGTTTGACAAAGAACAGAAAGTCATGGGGAAATGTGATAGACCAGAGAGCTGAGCTAATGTGAATAACTAGAGGGAACTTAGCAAGTCTTTTCCTCTGAGCCCCACATCCCCAGCAACCCTCTAGCTTCAGAGGTGATACTCAATCCTTCCATTCTCCTGCTTGTACAGAGGGCAGTCCTCACAGGAAGGTCTTATGGCTTGCCTCAGGAGACGAGAGGTCAGAGAGGCCTCTCTCATCCAGTCCTGTTCCTCAAATCCTGTTAGTTTCAAATGCCTGATATCTTGAGATTCCACATTCTAGGCAATCGTGTTTTGAACACTGTCAACAGATAAAAGAGAAGTTACTTGAGAGTCTCCTCCTTTACTCTGGCTACAACTTTAGAAGCAGGTACAAAGCTTCTCTTTTATCAGTCAAGCAGCAAAATGTATGGCCAAGACACTCAAAGAAGACAAGAAAAGGCAAAACAATAGCCAGGTGTTCTGTAAGTAAATATGAAATTCCAATTTGCCTAGTTGGTTACAAATTCCCTGAGTTGAAAAGCTTTCAGGGCACAAAATAATTGTCTTTTTCCTTATAACTATAGGAACGCTCTCTGTTAAGTTGTTGGTTTTAGTTAATACTTACATGGTCCTTTTCCTTTGGAACGCTAACACAAATAGCTTGCCACATGTAATTTTAGGTCATTAGTACTTGAACTATCAAACCTCAGAACGTTTGGCTCCAGTGCCATCTTATTCTAAGTAGCTTTCCTCTGTGCCTTCGTTTTTCTTCTCACCCTGAAAAGTTGTGAGAATCACATAAAGTTGTGTAGTTGAGACAGTGTTTTCTGGAGTCAATTATTCTGTACTTTTCTGTTTTGATAGGATAAAAATATCGACCAAGGATGATTTCTTTGGCAAGCCCGTGCCAAAGAGTGCCCCTGAGAAATTACATCACATACTTAGGACATTTTAGTTTTCAGACGTAAAGACTCATGAAATAATCTCAAGGGTTTGTTTTGCGGGGGGGGGGGGCATAGGGTGGGGGGGGGGAACGTTGTCAAGACCTATCTCCCTACCCATTAATTACTGCTTCATGGTGTTAGTATCCTAAGCTCCACCCCACAGTTACTTGGCAACAGCCAGGTTGGTCTGACTCACTATAAAAGGGGCTGCTTGCCCCCTCCTTGCTCTCTTGGTCTCTCCCTTGCTCTTTCCCTGTTTCCCTCCCTCCCCGCCTCCCCATTCCCTTCCCCCCTCTCTCTCCACATGCTCATGGCTGGCCTCTTCTCCTTTATTTCTCTACTCTCTCTCTGCCGCCACTACCCTCTTAACTCCCCTCCCTGAGCCTTGAATAAACTCTATTCCATACTATACCATTATGTGGCTGGTCCCCCAGAGTTTCCACCTGCTCACACCCACACTTGCTCACACCCACACATGGCCAATGCCTAGCTAACAACCAATCAAGTGAAGACTACCTTCCTTCTCACAATGCTAAGGTGGAGATTTCTGAATCTCTAGTTCTGAGGACTGCACTGATTTGTGAATCCTCAGGAACTTTCAGATAGGCTCCTACATTAACTTTGTCTAAAGCTTTTGTTTTATGGTCTTAAAAACCAAACTGTATCCTGGTGCTTGTTAAAACAATGATGCAGAAATTGGTCTTAGTTCTGCATGACTCCAGATACAAGGCCTGGGTGCCCTGGGGTCAGGAGAACAGAATGCAGAAAGGGGTCAGGCAATTACAGGGCAAGGATCCCATTCCACAAACAGCAGTTCTGAAAATGTCCTCAGTCCCTCAGTAGTTGTTCTTGTGAAAGGCCAGGAATGCCATACAGGAAGTTGTGGTTCCAAATCTTTCTTATCTCTCCCCCTAAATGAGCATCTGTTCATGGACACTGCATCAACAAAAGTGAGAGACACCTGGATTCACCTTGGATGGGGCAACTTCACTGACCACCTGCCTCACTGAAGTCTCCATTTATTTAAATCTTGCAAGATCAAGCTAACTGGAATCTTGCAAAATTCAGCCAAGGTGACGTCATCTGAGAGATAGTGATATGGAGGGTGAGGAATTCTGGGTATTTATGCTACAATGGCAGTAAAAGCTCATTTAGGGAAAATGGGTTCCTTCTGGTCAAGAGAATGGAATCTCTGACCTGATCAGGAGATCTCACATTCCAGTTGTGTAGGTTAATTATTCCCCCAGGATGGTAGAGTCACCTGATGCCATTCTAAAGAGATGGGAGGAATAATGAGATAAAGTGCCTTTCCTTCCCGGAATTGCTGCTCTTTGAATAGCCTTTTACAGAGCCTCAGCTATGCAGCTTTGCAAGTCTGCCCAGTTTTTGTAACCACCGAGAAGTGTTAGCTTTTTCTTTTCTTCCATCTTCTTTCCTAAACAAGCTTTCCCTAATACTTCGGACTTCACTCTTTCTCTAGCCTCCCCGCCACCCCAACCCCACTGCTAAGTGGCTGCCTATGGTTCTGCTCTGCAGCCAATCTCCATGCCAGCCTAACTCAAAGGCAGGCTTCATTCATTCTTTCCTCATTTCCTAGCTGCCAAGGATGTACAGTTTGCCTGCCCTGGGATTTTCTTTTAAATTCTTAAAAAAAAAAGAAAGAAAGAAAGAAAGAAAGAAAGAAAGAAAGAGAAAAAGTCTTTATGCTTCCTTTTTAGTTTGTTTGTAAAATCTGTTTTGTGTGTTTGTTTGTTTGTTAGCTTGCTTGTTTAAACCAGATTTAGACCTCTAAGAGGTAATTTTGATTTCCCCTTACTTAGCAATTGAAGGTCAGAGATGCTACCTGAATGGATCTGAGAGGATTTTTGCTAAATCCAGGGTTTGGAAAAGGACACACACAAGGACAGGGTTTAATTCAAAAACAAAGCATCCAGGAGCCAGACATGGTCAGGAGAGAGCCTTTGCATTATTACTTGCATCATGAATTTGTTTTCTGCAGTGCTGGTGATGTAACCCAGAGTCTTGTTACTTACCAGGCAAGTGCTTTCCCAGTGAGTCACACAGCCTGTCCATTGGCACGTTTAAAACTATACATTTGCTTATGTCGGCAAA